>VXAZ01008968.1:545838-606204 GCA_013399875.1 Gymnorhina tibicen | reverse complement strand
CCCACCCGCCGCGGTGAGTCCGGGGGCGGGGGCGCGGGCGGGCGGGGCCCCCGGGCTGTAGGGCGGCCGTTACCGGCCGCCCGGTGACCGTTAGCGACCGCGCGCTCCCGCGGCGCCCGCCCGACCCGCCGCCGACTGTCACGGGGAGCGGCGCCGGCACCCGGCCGCGTGCGTCCGCGTTGTCCGTCAGTCCGTCCGTCCGTCCGTGTCTGTATGTGCGTGTCTCTGTATCTGGCCGGGGGTGTGTCCGTGCGTGCCCGGGTGTTCGGGCGGGGGGTGTGTGTCCGGGCGGCGGCCGGTGTCGCAGGGCGGGCCGGGCTGTTGTTGCGGGAGGCAATGCGGCGGGCGGGGCGGCGCCGATGGCGGTCCCGGAGGGGAAGCGCCGTGCGGCGGCGGTGGCTGTTCCCTGCTCGCCGCGTCCCCCCCTCCCCGGCCCCGTTCCCGCCGCCTCGTCCCCGTCTGCCTTGTGCGAGCTGAGGCGGGGCCGCGGCGGCGGTGCCGGAGGGCCCGTGATCCCCCGCACGCACCGGGATCGGCGTCCGTCTGGCTTCACTCCGGCCGGCGGGCGGCGGGAGTGGTGGTGTCGGCGGGCGCCCTCCGCTCTTTCAGGCCTGGGCTGAACAACGCAGCGGGAGCCGCCCGGGTTTGGGAAACGCGCCGAAGAGGCCGCCGCTGTTTGTGTTGGGTGAAAAGGGCGTGTGGCAGCAGTCCCTCCTCCCTGCTCCCCGGCGGGGTCCGGAGTGGCTCCGCTCGAAGGGGTGGGCTGGGACCGCGGGGGAGAGGAGACGAGCTGTCGGGGTTGTGGACCCGTGCTGTGACAGCCGAGCTCTGCGGTGGCTGCCCGGCACTGGGCGCTCCTTGCCCTCACCGAGGGTTTGTGCTGTCCCCGTGCTGAACGTGGAAGGTGTTGGGCGAGCGCTTGTTCGCCGGTGTACTTCAGTACATCCTGAAGTCTGCAGGTCCTGAGAGGACGGAGCGACAACACTTTCTGTATTCAGAGCTTCCATTTTTCCTATTAGCATAGAATTACCCGGTCTTAAATATACTTACAGTGTCTCTCTCCTCTGCTCCTGGCCTTTTCCCTTCCTCAAGTCCGTGTCCTACACGTAAAAGGATGTAGATTTGGAGCCTGTATTATGGCAGTTGTCTCCTATACTACAAGACCACAGACAAGTTCAGCTGTGTGGCCTCCTCGTTATTCTGGAGCCATAGGAGAATCACCCTTGTTGTTTTCTGCTTTCTCTTTTTCTCTGCTTATGTTAGATCATCTGATCCTGTGGTCTTTCCCACTGTTTTCTTTTGAGAACTATCACATCCAGCAGAATAATACATGCTGAAGTGACTTTCAGTTTCCCTGTAAAAACTAATAATTATTGTACAGTTTAGTTGTAAAAATCTGTTTAATAAATAGATAATAGCTTCTCTAGCTACAAGAGTTGCAATGCATTTTTTTTGTTTTGTTCTGCAACTGAAAGGGCTAGAAATACTGTTTTAGTGAAATACTGTTCTCTTACACAGCAGGGAAAAACTCTCTGACGTAAAAATCAATGTTAAGCTGCAAAATATATCCAAAAAGCAATTATTTCCAGAATAGTCTATGGCGCTCAGAACCTGAAGGCAAAACCACTTTCTTTGTTGCAGAAGACAATGACAGTTTTTCAACACATGGAAACTGTTTAGGATGTTGCAAATAATAATAATTACAAGGCTAAAAACCATTTTAGTTAGTACACAGCAATAGTAGTATAGGAAGAGGAAAGTAAAATAGAAGTGCTTAATATTGTAATCTCAAAATATGCAGTGATGGTAATTTCCTGGAAAAGTACAGTCTGTAATTTCCCCCTCTGTGTTTTGTATACGTATGCCAAAATGTTTTGAGGGGTGTTAAACAGGGAAATAGTGGATTGGCAATAAAATATTGTGGGAGCACAGAGGCTTTTGATCTTGCAGCAAGACTGTGTTGTCCACTTCTGTGGGACTCCGGTTGTGGTGTAAGGCTTTATCAGTGCAGAGCAGCTGCTGAATTAAGACCATAACTTTCAAGTTAGAGTTCCTCAGGTAAGATGATACCCTGTTGCTAAAGTTCGGAACAGATTTAGAAGAAAGTACTGTTTAATATGATACAATTCTCCCAGATATATTTTAACAAACTTAAAAGTTATTGGTTACAGAAAGACTAAAATGTTCCAGAGAATTCTTTTGAAGTAGTAGCTCCCTCAATGTATTTACCCCTCTCTAAAAACAGCTACATAGCATTACAGTGTTTTCTGCTGAAAGTAAGAATGCAAATTGGATGAGGTTAATTTGATGTTGTCCGGCATTTGTCTTGTGTGTAACTTAGTAAATGAGTGTGTAATGTAGTGTATGTTTTGCATAGCGTAGGTTGTAGTGACACAGTATGTTTTCTTCTGCAGCTAATCCTGGTTGAGAGGTTCTTGCTCCTGCCTTTATGCCACAGTTCTTCTCTTGACCATTCTTGTAGAATTGCTTGTGAGGGAGGCAGTGCTGTAAGACTGGGTCACTTTCTCATGACTTGTGAAACATCAAGATTTAAACTCCTCAATGTCTGTAAGCTTATGTACTGTTTTGGTTAGAGAAGCAGTGAACTTTGTTGTGGGTAAATGAGAGCTGGGGAGAATGGGAATTTATTAATCTGGTTTTGCTTCCAAATGAAAACATCACTGGAAGATTCCTGTAGGCTACATGTTCTTTTCCTTTAAAAAGGCTATAAAGATTATTATTCATTATAAGCTGTTGTTGACAGTTACTAGTGCTTCTGTTTTGTGGCAATAAAGTTCTCCATTTCATGACATTTGCTTTATTGCTCACTTCACTGTTGCCTTAACTATAGAATTAACTTTTCTGTAATGCTAACAATCATTGTGTTAGGGCAGTGACAAGTGATTTTGGGTATTTGCAATGCATATTTAGGCAGTTATTCTTTATAAGCCTTATCTTTGCTGCCCTGTCTTAAAAAAGACCTAAAAAAGAGGGTCCTGGAATTTTGTTCAGTGCATATTGTTCAGTGCATACTTAGGGACAAGTGACTAAAGAATGTTGTAGTACACTGTTTTGTTTTTTGATTTTGAACTTTGTAGACATGTTTTTGCACTGTTAATTTGAGGCATCATAGACACACAATTTGACATACACAAAATAAACTTGTTTAAAACACACTCTTCACAACAAAAATGCTGTCCTTGAATGTGCTGTTGCTACGAGGTGTTCAGCTGCTTTGTTTCAGTGATTCTTGAAAGTACTTCTCATTTTTTAAAAATGCCTTTTTTTAATCTGAATAATCTTTTCTGCATTATTCTGCATAAATAAAACATATCTTTCACCTTTACAGAGTAACTATTTAAATCTTTGCTTCTTCCTAACAGAAAATAGTTGAACATGTGCCTTCAAACTTGCATAAACTTCCCCCCTAAAATATATTTAAAGTAAGGCCTTTTAGCAAACAACATTCCTTTCTAGGAAGCTATCTAAATGCAGGTTACTGTAGGGTTAGAAATCATGCTAAATGCACAAATAATTGCCTGTGTTTAAATAAATAACTCTGACAGGAGTTTCTTTTTATTATGAATCTGCCATATAGAGGTGCTGAGGAAGGAGGAAAATAATTGGTGAGTTATTTACTGTTATTTTGCTTGGTTGAAAGTCTTTTGATTTTAAATCTGTAACTTTTTTTTCCCCCCTCTCTATATCTTCAGCTATCCACTGATAGGTCACTGTTAGATCATTTTGATTTCCTTCTGTCATTCATACTTGGGCTTTTGCCAGGTCCTGTTACTTTACATGCCAACATCTTAGAAATCAGCTTTTCTTTCCCACCTGAAGGACTGAAAAATTGGTCCCCTGTCCAATTCACAAACAATCAAAGTTCATTCAGTTTCCTTATTGTGCCTTTCTCCTCCAGTCAATATGTCACGCTGCCGTTAGACAAGCTTGCTTTGCTTATTTCTCTGATCATGTTGTGCCGGTGGTGTTTTCATCACATATACCTGCTCTTGAATCCACATTTCTCAGTGAAAGTGAAGGTGAGTTAGCTTGGCTGTGGCTAACCATCAGATGTTAACCATCTGTGGATTTGTTTCTTGCTGCATTCTTTTACCTTCTTCACCTAATAAACTTGTATCACAGAAGGTATCAACTCTAATTTACAAGATGCCACAAATTCCATAGAATTTTGCACCTCACATAAGACCAGATTCCTAATTTTGTGTGAATTTGTGTGAATGATTCTTCAAATCAGTATATATTCAAATATTATCAGGGTTTGAGAATTCTATTTTTAAACATGCTAAAGATATTTCTCGAAGTGTTTTAATTATTTAGATGTTAAATAATTAAAAATGACATCTTGGCATGCTTTGTCATGATGAAGGCTTATCTACAATGAATCTGCACCTTTGGTGCAGGTTTCTGGTTGCTGAGGACAAATCTCTTTGGGAACTGCCATGAATGGGAAGGCATCGGATATAGTAAGCCTAAGCTAGGTTCAGCAAGAAGTGAACATTGGTTTTGTTTTGTTTACTTTCCTCTTGGTTTATCCAAATCTCTTTTACATCTGTCTGATTTTGCGTAAGGAAGAGTAATGTAACTTGGATAAACATGAAGAAGGGAAATAATAAAGGAAAATTAGACCAAATTTAATGACTACCCTGTACAAGCACTTATGCTGCCTGTTGGGTGCAGTGACCGACCACCATTTCCTTCATCATAAATGTATGGAGGCTTCGATGACTAAGCATTGTAACTTATGACCAGGTAGTGAAATGGTTGGAAATTGAACTATTTTTTAAAATTAAAAATTAACACATCCACTGATATGTTAATTTAAATATCTAAAATTTCTTAAATTTAGTTCATGTCTCAGGTGGCAGACTTGAAATCTGTAATGCTATTTTTTGGAGCATTGAGATTTAAAAAAAAAATTGTTAGCAATTAATTTGAATAATTGCCAAAAGGAGTTGCTGTGAAACTTTTTTATCTTTAAAATTTAAGTATTTGTTAATGATTTGCCCATGTCAATGAAATATTTTGAAGGAATTTCTACACTCTTGATCTTTTAAGAGGCAGGCCTTCAAGTAAATCAAGACAACTAAATAGCCCAGATAATAGGAAATGATAACAGAAAGAAAAAACCCCAACCCAAATTTAAGAACATTTATCACATTTTATTTGTGTGTATATTAAGACTGTGTTCTTAACTGGTTCTTTTGTTGTTGGCATGTTTTTTCCCTTAATGTTAGACAGGCTGTCAATGTCATGTTACAAACATACCCATACTTCCCTAGAAACTCCCAAAATCCAGTGCATCAAAGTCCAAGTCCTCACTCATTCAAGAAAAAAAGAGGGCATTTTTTGGTTGATTATTTACATCACAAATTTTTATAACTCTTAATAAATAATTTTAATTTAAAATGTTTAGGTTTTTTGCTCGATTGAAGATATATTTTTATTTTTGTATGTGGGTATAATGGCATGATATGACTTTTTCCTGGTGGTCTGCATCTGCTTAGTCATCCATAGCAAAATGGATGGAAAATGGAAATGATACTGCAAATCTGTCCAAAACAGGTCATTACTGTTGCATGTAGGCATTTTAAAAAGAGGGAATCTCCTATGGTTTATCTTCAGTATAATTCCAGGCTTTTCTTTTAATGCTACTGTTTCTTTCATCCTCATGTGTTATCAAGAGATCACTAAGAGTACTGGAAAGCCTAGAAAGAAATGCATAATGTTCCTGTTCTTTTGAATTATTGTTTATGTGAATGTTATCCCTCAAAGTCATGTTCTTTAGTGCTACATAACACTTTAAATAATTTTATTAAATTTTTTATTAGGGTAATTTTACAAATGTTTTAAATTTTAATTTAAATTACCAACATTTGACAGAACGAGTGAACTCTTTCAAAGCTTGAGATCAGTAAACTTTGGACTTGTCCTGAACTGGCTGACCTGTGGGTTATGTTTTAAGACTTCAGAACCTCAATACTTCAATAGTGGACTTGAGCACAAAATAATTTTAAATGCTTGCACTGTTGAAATAATAGCCTCAGAAATTCTTCCTAATTTCTGCTAGTTGGACAGCTCTTCGTCATTTTGTTCCAAGTGTCAGGGTTATGTTTTGCTGATCTTCTGATGCTCAGCTTTTGTGTACTACTAATGCCTCTCTTAATGAAACCACCTCTATAATAAACTGTTCATGTGGTCTAGCTGCTGGTCTTAACAGCATTGGCTTTTCTGAAAACAGATCTGCAGAGTGGTTGCATGGAATCTGCTCAGTAAGGTGTGAGATGTGCACCATCTGCCTTTCTTTACAGATCTACTAAAGCTGTAAGTAGTTTTGCCTCAAGCCTTACTGTGAAGAGAGTTCCTTGTCTATCTGTCCGATCCAACTAAGTTTATCTTAACCTCTGCAACATTTTTTAGTTACTACTGATGGTCGTTGCCAGTTTGTATTGAACTCTTCAGTTTTGACTTTCCGTGTGATGTGTAAGTGAAGTTCAGCCCTCTCACGTGTTGAGGGATTGAGGAATGCTCGGAGGTTAAGTCTCCTTCATCTGCACATGGGTGTTAAAGTTAATTAGAAGGTGTGGTTCTATGTTTTTGCATGCTGAAACCAACCTTAAAGTTACTTTCTTCTTTCATATACTCCCCAAAGTTTCTTCATTCAGCTGCTGATACAGATTTATACAAAATCAACATAACCGTTATGATAAATGTGAGTACATGACAGAGAACTTCTGTGTAAATCTGTGTGCTGGAAGGCTGTGTTAGCAGGCCTTTCTCCTCCCCCAGAGAAGAAAATGGTTAATACCAACTTTTCAACATTGGCCTGCAGTAGGAGGCGGCAATACAACTGTGGTTAAAATGTCTAAATTAGTTACCTGCAGACTTTCAGATTCATGAAAATAAGTAGAAAAGTCTTATCTGTTATACCAGAATGGATGGGTTGTTTCTGAAGGTGTTTCTTATTAAATAGGGAAGGAATGCTACCTTAAAGTAAAAGTGAAATGTTGACAGGTAAGTTTGTATTTAACTGAAGCTTTCTAGTATACTAGTTTGTTTTGTTGAGCCTAGCTTATGGTTCCCATGTTGTTTTACCTCTGTGGGTTTTGAGTAGCATTTAAATAGTAATTCGATATTTATCATTATTATTATTATTACTACTACTACTATTATTGCTATTATTACTATTATTATTCGCATTATTTTTAGTTTCTGTCACTGTGGGGTTTTCATGGGATTTGATATTTGTGTTTAATTTCTGGACTGTAAGATTAGCTCTGATGGACCCTTGCTTTCCTCAGTGTTTCTGTCATTGTGTCTCTGAATGATAGACTCTTAACTGATTCTTTCCAGTGAGTTGCATGCAACATCCTGTTTGGATAATGTATTATTTTGAATCCAAATCATAGTGACAATAGATAGGCAGCTGAATATTTGAGGAAAATAGCTCTTAAATTATCAGCAAAGCACAAGAAGTTTGCATGTATGAGTGGTATAAGAAACACTTGTTTATGAACACCTACTTTCAATTTCTTAAGCACAAAGAGCTTTGTATGTTTTAGGGTCAGTGTCCATTATTGGATCTTAGGGTGCTGATGCGTCACTTGTTGTTCAAAGTGCTTTCTTTGTGTTCATGCTTTACAGTGAAATCTTGCTATGCTCGTTACTTAAATAAAAGTCTATTAACTGAATCACATTCTTTCCCATCTTTTCTTCCTCTGCCCAAACAAAAAGACCCTGACTTTAAAAATGCCAGTTGATCAGGTGCTTAAAACCAATGAACTTCACATTTCTTGCAAATCAGGATGTGGTTCTGTTCCAGCCCACTCTCCTCTCAAACTTGCTAGCTGGTTTGCATGGGTCAGATGGAGACTGTCATTTGACACGGTCCTGCACTATATCCATGTCTCTAAAAGTCGGAGGCATGGATTATATAGATGGACCATTAGATGGATAAGGCTGGGTGGTAGCACTCAAAAGAGTTGTGGTCAAAAGCTCAATGTCTGAGTGTAGACCATGTTGAGTGGTGTTCCTCAGGGGTCGGCAGTTGGACTGGTGTTGTTTAACATCTTTGTCAGTGACACTGGCAGTGGAATTGAGTGCACCCTCTGCAAGTTTGTGGAGAGCAAACTGTCCTGGGCTGCATCCAAAGCAGCGTGACCAGCAGGTCAAGGGAGGCAGTTCTGCCCCTCTACTCTGCTCTGGCGAGACCCCACCTGGAGTGTGCTGCATCCAGCTCTGGGGCCCCCAACATAAGAGGGACATGGGTCCCATAAGAGCAACATAAGAGGGACATGGGTCTGCTGGAGCAAGTCCAGAGGATGGCCATGAAGATGATAAGCAGGCTGGAGCACCTCTCCTGTGAAGGCAGGCTGAGAGAGGTGGGATTGTTCAGCCTTGAGAAGCAAAGGCTCCGGGAGACCTTACCAGCAGCCTTCCAGTACCTGAAGGGGGCCTACAAGAGTGCTGGAGTGGGACGTTTATTTACAAAGGCATGTAGTGATAGGACAATGTGGGGAAATGGCTTTAAACTGAAGGAGGCTAGGTTTAGGTTAGATATTAGGAAGAAATTCTTTACAGTGAGGGTGGTGAGGCACTGGAACTGGGTGTCCAGAGTAGTTGTGAGTGCCCTCTCCCTGGAAGTGTTCAAGGCCAGGCTGGACTGGGCTCTGAACAACCTGGTCTGGGGGAAGGTGTCACTGACTATGGCAAGGGATTTGGAACTAGCTGACCTTCAAGATCTCTTCTAACCCAAACCATTCTATGATTTGTCGCATCAGTAATTTTAATCTACATGAATTAATCTTTTGTAACATAAAGCTGTATGTGCTTTGCATTATGCCTTAAGACCTCTGTATGGTTTAAAAGCATCACTGTTTTGCTGAAAATTCATCTTCATAAGTGAAGTATTCTGCAGTGGTTATGGAGAAAGTAATCTGAAAAGAAGCTGGACTATGTGGATGCTGAAGTAGTTGCACAGTAAATGGTTTTAGGATCTGCAAGAGCATTTCTTTAATACATAAAGTCAGCCACAGGAGGTGTTTGAGTAGGTGTTACAGTTTGTATAGTAAGCATGTGTGCTGGATAATGTGGCAATGACACATCCTCTTTTCTGATCTGGAAGCCAGTATTGGTGTAAATGTTGACTGCTAGTATTTTATGGTTTGGTTAGAAACGTGTTTGATCAACAGTCAGGATACCGTCAGTGATGTAGGCAGTTCTTTGAAACATAAGCACATCAGTAATACATTTGTTGCTAAATAAAAGACAAAATAAAAAGATAGGTTGTTTATTTGTTGCAAGTCCATGGTGCCTTTTCAGACTCTTCTTTACTTGCTCTCTGACAGCCAACTGCCCAGTTTCCCAGGTTACACTCAACAGTGGTATATTCCCACCTTCAAGTCCAAAGACTGCTCTGAGCTCTTTTCCTGTTTTCATGGTGTTATTTGTGGAAAAGAGGCAGACCAGAGAGAGTTTTCAAAACATGCTCCAATTATGTCAAGTTGTCATTGCCACAGCCTCTGCGCAGAGTAACTCTTGAACTTGGCACGCAGTGCTCCACTTTTAAGTACTTACTTTTCGGCTTCAGCCCTTTGAAGCTTGGAAGTTGTGCTCATATATATCTCTGGTTTTTTTGAGTTTACTTTTTATTTCAAGCTGTCAGTGTGTTTGTGTATTATCCTTTGCTTGTAAACACTTTAATATCTGATTTGTTTGCAGTACTGATTATCAGTCTTGAAACCCAACAGTCTCCTCAAGGAGAGTTTTCTGTACACATTATAATTGGAAAGGACATTCTACCTATATACATTTAATTGTGAATTATTTTCTTGCAATATACAGCTTCATTTTAGGATTTAGAAAATATTTTTAATTAGCATTTTATTAATAGTTAATTTCTGATTGTTTTGGTTTTTTGGTAGTTTGAGATGGCATTAAATTAGAATGTCTTCTTTGCAATATAAGCTTCTATTATTGGCTTCTTTAGGGGATATACTTGTTTTCTGGACTTCATTGAGAATTTGATAGAGACATGTTCCAGA
This sequence comes from Gymnorhina tibicen, assembly GCA_013399875.1. Lineage (NCBI taxonomy): Eukaryota > Metazoa > Chordata > Aves > Passeriformes > Artamidae > Gymnorhina > Gymnorhina tibicen. The sequence goes on along the minus strand of VXAZ01008968.1, from coordinate 596,143 downwards.
CAGAATTAAGATCCTGGCAGCTGGTCATCTTGGGACCAGCTATTGCAGGAAAGAAAGGATATTTTTTGGAGTTCGGTACCTTGCAGTTGCTGTTTCTCTATATTCAGCCGTGAGACTAAGAAAAAAAATCTTGTTGTTATCAACACAATAAAAATTACAACTAGGTCAATATTGACTTTACTGTTTAGGGCTTGATTGCTTTTCTTAATTCTCACCTAAAATTTGATGTTGTTTCCATTGTATAATGAGCAAATTTGAAAAGCAGACTTAATCAATGGGGGAATAGCTGAGAGGGTGTTGGTTTTGTTACGAGGATGGAGCGTTACTCAGTAATTGAAATAAATGGCTGACAACAGATTCAGCTTCCCCCACAGGTTCTTCTGGGGACTCTGAGTATGGGTAACTTTCTTCAATTCTTATTTTCTGATGAAAAAGACGACAATAATCAAAGACAGTACAACAGTCAGGAAATCTTACGATTGTTTGCTGAATGAGAGCATCCTGAATGCTCAAAATCTGTAGAATATTAGTAGTTTCTGTTTTTAGGGATTTTTTGTAATTTGCCTGTCAGTGTAAGCATCTTATTTGATAGTTGTATGTACTTTGACTGGAACTAAGTTTTGTGAAATTAGAGAAGGTTCTTGGCCTTAACATAGGGCCCTTCAGTTACACCTCCAAGCTGGAAGCTTGTTCTGTGTGTTCTCTGCATATTTATTCCACAAGTCATGAAAGGAAAGAGCAGGTGGCTACCTATAGTTCTAGAATATATGCATCTATCTGCATATCAAGAAATAAATTACTATTTTAGACCTCTTGTGAGTGCTTCTCAGCTACTGCTTTTTGACATCCCTTCAGCCCCCTACAGCCTTTATCTCCTCACTTTTGTTATAATCACCTTGCTTACTCTCCCTTTTTTAAAGTACATTTGGTTTGGAGATACTAATTCTTAGTGATTCCTAATGAAACTCTAAGAGTAAAATTTTGATTTTTTGTTTCTAGGCTTTGTTCACAGAACTGCTGTACACCTAATTCAACTAATTTCAAGTGGTCAGGGAAAACTTTTTCTCCATACTAGCCTATGTTGTTAGTGCCAATGTGTTAATGGTTTCGTTTGTTTGTTTTCTTTTGGGTACAATTTTGCTCAGTAAGTAAACTTACGAACTGCTGCAAATGCCTGCTGGCTAAGATTTAAAACCTTGCACTGAAATGAGTTTCCTCTAACTGAATACTGCTGTACTATTCAGTTCAAAATGAAGTCAAAGAACAGGGTATGTGTAATGTGTGGGGACTGTGAGGGGAGTATATGCTTTTTCTGGGACTTATCAGATACAGAAATATTTCTAAAAAATAATATTTTTTATAAAGGAATGGTTTTCTTTAATAATTTCCTTAGTGATAGCATATTCCTTTTGCAGTTCTGTGTGATACTTTGTCTTCAGACCAAAAAGAAAAATTATCTGGGGAGTTATTTTGCTCTCTGAATTCAAGCCTATGTTATATAGGATAATTAATTCTGGACACAGATAGTAGATAAGAAAAAAAGACAGGAAAATCCCATGATTAATAGGTGTAGTTGGGAGTACCATGTAAACAGTCAGCAAAGTCTCTTCAGAAGTTAGCCCAGTCCTGGGCACAGGTGTGTTTTGTTGGTGGTACTTCAAAAAAACCCACTGGTGCAACTTTGGAACAATTGTACAAAAGTTCCATAATCTGATTTTCATGTTTTGGCTTAGATTTTGATGGTGCTAAAATTATCTTTTTTTTTTCTTTTAAAGTATAATTTTGCAAATAAATCCTTATTTAAAGAAAATAGTTAATGCAGAAATCCATCATTGAGATGTCAGTTTTTTGGAGTTTATATTATGTCTTTTACTGCAAGTAATTAGTTAATTTCTTTCTTTTGTTTTCCAAAGTTTTCTGTTGTTCGTAAATGGCTCTTCAGAACTTAAAAAAAATAAAATTATCAATGTTAGAAAAACCCTTCAGTAAAATTGCAAGGGAAAATGGCTGCTTGTGACATTTTACATGTACATGCATTTATATTTTATTTTGAAAAGTGAACAAAGATTCAGAGTGTTTTGATATAAAAACTTTTTTGGCCTCAGTCTGCCCCAGCATAAGAATTCTGATTCTGTAGGAGTTTCTTTACAAAAGGATTTTTTTCTTTGCTAACACAAGACGGATCTGGAAAACAGAGTACTGAGCGACAGTGCTTCAACTTCACATTTCTGACTTGCTTTTGTATATTTTTCAATAATTACTTGCATAGCTTCTTAGAAATATGAAGTATATCTTGTTTGGTGTGTATACAAACTTCTTACTGACTGTATTTTCAGGAATATCAAAAGTGTACATGGAGTTTTCTTAGGGGGTAGATCTTTGCAAACGGTTTCAGAAAAGCTTCTGTAACTGCTAGGAAAGTCTTGTTCAAAATTCACTGGCTTAAGCATCGTTTGAGCTGTGGACCCCAGATTTAATTTTAGTATGACAGAAGGGTTTGGGCTGGAAGGGGCCTTTAAAGATGATGTAGTCCAGCCCCTGCCGTGGGCAGTATGATATGGGTAAGAGTGTTAGAGATCTGCATAAGGCACGTGATTTCTCACAATACTACGAATATGTTAACACATTTCACAGACTCCTGTGCTGCAGAAGAGAAACAATGCCTTCAATTTTATGTATTTGTTTGTTTATAGAAAATGGAATAATCAAAACAGACAAGGTATTTGAAGTAATGCTGGCTACAGACCGTTGCCACTATGCAAAATACAACCCTTACATGGACTCTCCACAGTCTATAGGTAAGAGCATCTTGCAAAAGTGATTGAGATTGTTTTCATTTGTGTAACTGTGACTGCTTTTGTCATTTATGCGTTAAGAATGTGAAAATAATTGTTTTAATTTGGAAGGTTGTTTAGTTCTTCATCAGCTTATTGGATACCTTTTAAATAAGTTTCAATTTCTTGCAGAATGCAGTTGGCATATTTGGATACATCAGGTAGAGAGGTGTTTTTCAGCCAATATTAATGTGTGTAAATAAGTGTTTGCTTTCCAAACCACAGCAATTTGTGATGGTGCAGCTGATGTAAATACTTAAAAACAATTTGCATCCAGTTTATGATAGAAACAGTCTCTATCTTTACAGAAATTATTCAATTGGGACCAATGCAAAGTTTCTTAAACTATTATGTGAAATCTTTAAAAATAGGGTTTGAATAGGAAGGTTTACTGATAGGACAGTTGTTTCTCATCCAGGTCCCAGTTTTATCTTTCCAAGACAAGAGAATGAACTATGTAAATGTACTAATTTCTTTTTTCTTGATCTTCTCCATGCCTTTAATAGTACATGGTGAGTGAATTTTATTAGGATTTTGTTAGTTGCATAGGAAAATCAAAAAATATTTTAAGATACATACTCAAAGGCTTATGTATCTTTGCAATAACAAATACAGGTGAGCATTCTTCCCATTCCTAAAGGTGTTTGTTCTCATTTGCTGTTTGCAAAATTCACGAGGTTGTTCTCCAAATGTTCTATGGTCACCATCACATGAAACTCAAACTAACAAAATCAGGTCTTTACATAGGGGCTGAGTGAAAAAGAATTACTTTATTCTGGGAGACATTACTCTTCTGAATTAAACATACTTGATCAATATGTGATATTAATTCAATATAAAGTGGAAAAATGGAGATTGTAATTGCGATCAAGGATAAAACCCTTTTTTTTTTCCTGTCCAGAGCTGACACAGAGTAGCTTTCAGCTGATGTACCATAACTCACTTCTGATGTAGAGTACCTGTACAGAGACTACCTGATGTAGAGATCTGTGTAACTGCTGGGGTGTGGATGTTGTAGCCTGAATGAGGGTGACTATGAAGGCGTTGCATTTTACAGTCAAGGTAATAAAGATTGTAAGGTTGCTGTCTGAACAACCATGAACATCTTCCATTCTCTTGTTTTGCAGGTTTCCAAGCAACAATCAGTGCTCCACATATGGTAAGCTTTAAACCTAGGTGATTAGTATAGGTGATTTTATAAACATCCAGATGCTTTTGAAATAAAATATTTACCCTAGTAAATTTAATGAGCAGTTGATTACAGGGACACTGTTGTGAACTGCCTACTGGGAGTGAGTAGAAAAGACTGATCAAGATTTTTTTGCAGATGGACAGTGATAGGATGAGGGGTAGTGGGCCAAAAAATGCAACATAGGAAATTCTGATTAGTTTCTAGAGTAAAAAAGCCCAAAACTTTGAGGGTAGTTAAGCACTGAAACAGGCTTTGCAGCTTGTGGAAATTCTGTACTTTGATATACAAAGAAGCTGACCGAGCAGGGCTCTAAGCAGCCTAATTTAAAATGCCCATGTATTGAAAGAGGACTGGACCAGAGATTTCCAGAGATCTTTCCAATCTAAATTACTCTTTAATTTATAAACATATAAGAATTCACGAGTGGATGACAGTGATTCCTATAGTATGGTATTGCTGTAATGCCTTTAAATCTTTGGACAGGAAAAAAGATAAATTGTACTGAGTTGCAGGTTTTTTTGCCAAGTGTTTTGAGACCATGGTGAGTGTTCCAGTTGGGATTTCAGTGCATGCATCTAACCCAGATATAATTTTTCTATGTATCTTTATTTGCGATAAAAGGTGAATAGAAGCATGTATTTTGTCTTTGCAATGTTTGGGAAGTGTCAAAACATAGTAAAAGTCTGCTTCTCTTGACTAAAAACTGTCGTTTAGAATTTACTTAGTTACCAATAAAAAATATCAGGAATTTTGTATGGAAATGTTAACAATATTATTCAAGAAAAGACAGAAAGAAGTACTGTTGCTAAGGGGAAAAATAAGTATTAATTATGCTTTAAAATTTTAAGTCCCTCAAGTCATTATTTTCCCAATGCTTAGCACTAGCAGTATATGAAGTGTTAAAGCAAAAAGGTACTAGATCCTCTAAGCAAATATTAACAAGGGATGTTCTGACAGAGAATGTTCTAATTATTTCTGTTTTCTGGGTGGGATGGGTTAAGCTGAAAGAGTGTGGTAATGGCTATCTCTGAAACATTAAAGAACAAATTGGTTTTTTAGTGTGCAGCCTAAGCTTAGTTTGTGTATTGGTCCACTACGTAGGAAAGCAAAAGTCATCAAGTGTGTCTATAGACTACTGCACTTCATACGTGAGCCTGGCTATCTGCCTTTGTAAAAGACAACTGCTTTTTCCTATTCTTTGATTCAGCAAGTGTGCAAGTAATACAGGAGGTAGTTTTAACAGCCATTTTCCTTGATGCTCTAGAGCTACATTCTTCCTAGCTAGCTTTTGTCCCAGCTTATTCCAGTGCATATGGCATAATGATAAGCTAAATTCTTTATTGGCCATATACTGCCAGAATAGTAAGAGTCACCAGACTTGAGGAGAAATAAACTGATTTATCGTGTCTTTCCCAATATATAAGTAGAGTCTGTGCTAGAAGCTTGAATGGTCAGATGAGGCTTTGTATATGGATGCTAACAAAAAAATATACACTCACGAAATTTGTTGAAGCCAGTGAAGTAACAATGATTATATCATGTAGTTAACTCCTTCCCTCCCCCTATTTTTTGTAATAGAAATGATTCTGAAATTTCTTACACAAATGCTCAGGCCATTTCCCAAAATCTCTGAAGAAATGAACATATATTGAGTAAAAAACAGACACTTAAAATAATTTGAAATTTTCTCTCTCTGCCTTCTCTTAGCATGCATATGCACTTGAACTCCTGTCTGATCAGTTACATGAAGGAGCCAAAGCACTTGATGTAGGATCTGGAAGTGGAATCCTTACAGCATGCTTTTCACGAATGGTGAGTTATTTGGTTTAATCACTTGATCATCAGAACTGCTTGAACTCGAGTATAATTCTGAATTACAGAGCAAAAAAAAAGCATCCTTCATAGTGTACTGAAATACATTATACAGAAAATAATTTACTCTCCTGGGTGTGATTGGTACCCATTTCTTATGGTAGCTGATAGCAGATGTTCAAGTTAAATGGTCCAGTAAATTGTGTAATGGTGAAGAAACTGTCTAGTGAGTAAGTTTGGGGTTTTTGGATTGTTTTGGTTTTTTTAATGATTGCATTTTAGTTGTTGCTTTATATATTGAAGGAAGAAGATGTTTGTCTTGAACAGTTCAATTTTTGTTATCTTGTGTGGCTATGGATGTTCTCATTGTGATAAATCGTCACAGATTCCGGCTATGATGAGAGTTTTGTGACTTTTGAGACTTAAAAGAATCCTATTTCTACAGTAAAATATCTTGTATATATATAAATTGTCTTTGAATTTAATTGCTTTCTTTTTTTTGTTATATTGCACAAGCATTACTGTAAGTGTCCATTTAACCTTTTATAAGCTAGATATTAATTTGTATTTTACATCTTTGCCAATTAACTTAAGCTCAATTGTGTTATTCAACCTGTACTTAAGGAATTTTCTGTGTTCTTTCCTATCTTACATCAGGAAAAAAAGATTTAAAAATTTGGGTTTTAGTGACTGTAGCTATAGTATTGTTAGACTGATTCATGAAGAGAAATATAATCAGTTCTTCCTTCTCTGTTTCAGGGCTTTATAATTGCTTTATGATTAGTAGAGACCTTCATTAAAATGCCAAGTAGATTTTTTGTTTTGTCTTTCTGCAATGTTAATTTGAAATGTGTTGATACATATGATAATTTCTCATTTATGTTTCTTTGCTGCTTAGTTTTCTGTTTTCAAGCACCAATCTGAGTATGCAATCACTCCTGTTTCCCTCTGTTAAGAATTAGCTAAGAATGTTTAGGACTGGGCAATGCACTTGAAAAAGTATTTAAGTTTCTAAGTGTTAGCTGCAAAATTTAAAAAAAAAAAGTAGTTGAAATAAGTTAACCAAACTGCAGTTTAGAGGAAATCTTAAATGGCATTTAACTTTCTGCCTATTATTTTTGGTCTGACTGTGTAGTCAGTAATCAAGTGCTAACATGGGAATGCCAATCCTACAGGCATTAAAACTTTTGTCCAGGCTATATGTATTTCTCACTGAAATTAGGAATGCATAAAGGAATAGCCATGTTCAGTAGGATGTGCTAAATTGTGGCTGTGCACTTTTTTCTACTAAAACAGTTGTGGAGAAGTCAGAACCAGCACAGAAAGGAAATCTCTTTCCAATTTTGCTGAAGTTAATCTCTTTATCTTTTTACTGCCATATGAATGTCGTGTGCCTCTAATGAATCCTCCATGGTAGTTTGCAATGGAATGCCTTACAGACCTGTGTGTTGTGAAAAATTGAGTGAATGCTTTCGTTCTGCTTGATAGCATTGCTAACAGTAACAAAAACTTGAAAGAAGTATATTATGGAAATTAATTGTAGAGTGTTGTGCCACCAAAATTCAGTTGGAGATGTGCTTTTTGTGACTATGCTGATGTTGCTTCTCCATCTCCTTGAGATCTAGAATTAGTAGCTCACATTTGTGGCACAAGTGCCTCAGTGCACATAGATGACAACCGTACTCTTATAAAGATAATCTCATTTGTGGTACCTCTGGGAAAGCTTTATGTTTACTTAGACTAGTAAAGTATCTTTAAGATTGTTGTTTGGATTTTCATGGTGAACTTCTGTGATAAACTTATCTACATAACAGCAAAATTAAGTTTATTTACTTTTGGAGGTTGCTGGCAAATTAAATTAATTACAGTTTTCATCCTATCAGTACTGGATTTATGAAAAGAGTGGGGTTTATTTTTATTCCTAACACGGAGATCCCAAAACTTGTGCCATCCTTCTGTTGTCTCAATTGCATGCACTTCACAGTTCCAGGGTAATAGACAGAGGTAACTGATGAGGACTCGGCCTAATGGACTGTCACATGCAGCAGGAGGTTCTCTTACTTCATCAGGCTATTTCATGCTCTGACCATTTTGCTAAATTTTCATTTCTGTGACGTTACTGTTTGGAGTACACTGGATCTTTTGCCAGCTTATAGTACAAGTGACTGCCAGGCATTCGTCCAAACAGCAACCCATGGCTGTCATAGTGAAAATTTGCTCTATTGCAAAGGCTGGAGTGGTGGTCTTCCACTTGGACAAGAAAAGCTAACACCGCTATTTTAATGTTTTTAACATAGGACTTATTCATAATAAAAAAAAATTCCCCAGGATAGCCAGTTATTAATTTTCCATGTCTTAACAATATTAAAATGTAAGATACAGAAACATAAACAATGTATTCAGATGTGTCCAAAGACAGTTGTTAGGCAATATGGGCTGCTATGGCATACTCTGCCATTGTGTTCTTTGAGCTGGATCCTGTTAAAAGTGGTCAGATTTTTGATCTGGATTTGGATTGATTTTGAATATTTTTTTCTGTACTAAAGACAAAATTCTAGAAGAAATATCTTATGGGGAGAGGTTTTTGTTGGTTTGTTGGTAGACCATTCCCTCCCCCCCCCAACCAAATACAGATTTTGTGACCTTTTTTGAGTTACAAGCTCTCAGAAGTTCCACTCTTCCTGTGGAGGAGAGCTGTAAATCTGAAAGTAGATTCATGAATGCAAGGATAAGTGGAAGGTAATTTGTCCCTGACTGGTAATTGCAGTATTTGCTTCTGAAGGAATAAGACTCTTGAGATAATTTAGAATAAAAGGCATGATTTAATCCTTGAAGTAAGGTCTTCTCTAGAAAAACCTTAGTTCTTAGTAAGTTTTGTTCAGTGTGAAAGGAGATTAATTCTAGTCTTTGTCCTTGGCATTGTTACTTTCTGTTGCAGGTAATGAAAACAAACACGATCAAATTTAACTTCTAAAAATTCCAAGAAGAAATCTCCACTAACAATATAACACAACTGAATCACATCTCAAAAAGATCATTATTGCAAGTATTTAACTGTGCAGACACACTTTAATTATCAGGTGCTTCTAGCAGTCAGGATTTTTCATTTCAAGCCGTAGTTTTAATAACATTGGGAAAATATACTTCTACTTTGCTGGTTTTGTTTTTGTTTTAGAGAAATGGGGTCAGGAAATATAAATATTCATTCTGTAAATAAAACTAGCAGAAATTGTTCAACTGTCTATTTTTATTCCAGGTTGGTCCCAAAGGACAAGTTGTAGGAATTGATCATATCAAAGAACTAGTAGATGACTCAATAAATAATGTCAAAAAAGACGATCCCACATTGCTGTCTTCAGGAAGAGTGAAACTGATTGGTGAGCATCAGACTGATATACTTACTAATTAAACTCATATTCTTTCTAGCAGTTGGTTGAAAATGGCTGAATTGGATGTTGCTAAAAGTTCGAATTTAAGACATTAAACCCAAGAAAGAAGAGCCAGATGAGAACTTTGAAATCCAAGTTGTCTTTAGGCCTTTGAAAAACAGTATCTTCCCCCAGTTTTGAGAATATGACTTCCGGTAATCTCAAAGGATATGTAATCATTCTACTAGCAAATGTTAACAGGGAAATGTTTTTTTGGTGAAAATACTTTACATGCTGAAGGTCTTTCATGTTAAATTTGCTGTTTAAAATTGGGGTTGAATTCACAACTGTCCTTGAGTAAATACCCTGTCATCTAAATTTGGGTGTTTTAACAAAGTCTTTACACTTCTGATAGAGTAGTTGAGAAAGCTGCATGCAAAGATTCAAGTGGGAAAAGTACTAGATTGGCAGTATGCACACTGAAGTTTATTTCACTTGTTTTTAAAATTGACAGTAATTGTATGTTAGGGAAGGGATTAATTGACACCAAAATACTTTAATTCAGTTAGAGTTACTGAGAGGAAATAATGCCAAAACAATACCATGACAGTGAATTGTTTTAAATAATGGATTTTTACTAAAGAAAAAATATTTTGGGGGATTTTTTTTTGGTTTTTTTTTTCCTTCGTTTGTTTCGGGGTTTTTGTTTGTTATTGTTTATTTGTTTTTCTTAGAAGATTCAAGGCTGGCAGGAGGAAAGTATTCTATTCATTAAGTTTAAAAAAAAAGTTGAAGGTCTGGATGTTTTTTGAGGCTTCTTACAAGAACACTTGGAAAAATGATTATTATGTGATGTTTGGCTCTTAGCATAATTACCATTTTGATTCTTGGTCCTTTTTTTTAAATGAGGGACTTTTCTAAATATTTTTTAAGAAGTTTATCAACACGTACAGATGTATAAAATGCAGTGTATCTCACTGAGAATACTTACGTCTCAGAACTTGGAAAAGAAGTTAGACTGCTAGGGCTGTAGAGGGGGAATGAGGGAATAATTTCCATTGTTGCTGTACAAAAGCAATTTTGACTTAGGCTTCTGGTTGTTCCTGAGACAAATGCTGGTGCTCTTGCGAATCTAGCATTCTAAGTAAGCATCATTGTCTATATTATTTTTGACTATGTAGCAGGATAACTAAGAGACTTGTGAATAGTTTTGTTGCGAGGTACATTTTTAAAAAGTACAGATGGACAAGTAATACTTCTGTGAATTAGGTGGAGAAGAATGTTTCAACTGTGCTGGATTCCTAGGAGCTCTTTGATGTGGAGCAAGAATCCAGACAGCTGATTCTTTAAAACAAAAAGACAGCAACAGAAAACCCCACCCAAACACCCCCATCATAAAAACACAAAACACTTGTGAAAACCAGTTGATTGTTGATGGGAACGGTATGAAATAAGACCAATTGTGTCAGTTTCTGGCTTTTCACGTTATGCTTCAGACATTCTACACGGTTTTGTCGTACCTCACATATACCATAAGTGCATTTCAGGAGCACCAAAATTATTTTGGGGTGTCTCAGTAATAGAACTGCATTGAGAAGCTGGGAATAGGTGTGCTTGGATTAACATGTCTTTGTTAGTTTGTGGGTGTTTTGGTGCTTTTTCTGGTATAGCTTGATTTTTATTTTGTTTACTCTTAATATCATGAGGAAGCCTTTGAGGTGAATCTCTCAAGTGCTTCTACCTACCACACTTCGGCTCACATGAGAGAGAGCTCCTGGAAAGCACAAACTTTGATTCCTTTTGGATGAAACTAGACAAGATTATGTGTTCCAAGAAGCAACCAAATATGTTTGATATGTGGATATTAAGACAATAAGACTTAGATCTGGACTGAAGTGGTTATCCTGAAATACATATGTTGCATAGACACCAGGTTCTCAGCAAAAACTTTTGCTGTACAGATCTGCTTCTATTATACTGCACTATTTGCTGATGCAGCCTTAGGCAGCGGGGATGAGGGATTCTAAACAACTGAGGGAAGTAGTTTTCTTCTGTTTCTGTGCTCAGTGCTACAACTCTGTGTGAAACAGGTCTGCATAGAGGCACTGAAGGCTTGAATACTGTGATCAGCAGATCAGGTCTAGGTTCATAAACAGTCTACAGAACCCTTTTATATCAAAAAGTCCTGACACTGCTTTTTTCCTCATCACCAGCTGCCACCCACCACCATGATTACTTCACTAACAGGCTGCATGTAGCTGGAGATGTGAGTAGGATAGGTGACATTATTCAGGATGTAAGCACAAGCTGAAAATTTGGGCTGCTCTTTCCCCTTGGACATTGTATAATATAATAATTTGAATAACATTTAATATATGAATACCAACTTAACTGTTTTTAAAATTTTTTGGATATCTAAAAGTGTGTTGCCGTTGTGGGTGGATATATTTCTTCTGTAACCATAAGAATTTTTGTAGATTTTAAAAGAAAAGAGCCATGCTGTGCCTGAGGCATATGAAGGAGCATGATTTTTTTTTTTCCCCCTTTTGGTTGGGTGTGTGCTGTTATTGAAGATGTTAACTATTGATTCTAAGAGCAAAGGGGTTAGTTGTTTTTGGGTCTGTTTTACTGCTGTCAGTGAAGTGATGAGATGTGCAGAAGTCACATTCAGACTTCTCTAGACAGTGCACTAGGGCCATTTATATCTCAGAATATGTGTGTTCTTCAGAAGTGACAGCAGTGTCTTTCACAGCTGCTTCTTCAACTTGGCAATCGCTTCTTTTGCCAGCAGTACTGGAGATCACTGCTTCTAATGCCTGCTGCTGCACTCTAGGGTATGAGGGTCTGCCTCCTTGTGTAATTAACATAATTTGTAGCTGTATCTGTATGAATAAGCTAAAGAAGTCTTTCTCATTTGCTGTCTCTGATGGAACAGCAGCTTGATACAGTAACACCTCATTGCTGCTTCCTTAGAAGAAGTGTACAGTGCTACTAGGATAAAGAAGTATAAATTATACACTTGACTGTGTTAAGGTGGTTGTTCTTTGCTCCCACTTTGGCAGTCAGAGGGATTACACCCTGGAAATAATGGAACTTTCATTACTGGTGATCTCTCTTGCTAGCGGACTTAGTGGAAATGGTGATCGATAGGGATGAGTGCTCTTGAAGCACTGGTACTTCTTGCCTGGCATCTTCTGCTTGTGGCCCTTGGCTGGAGCTTGTGCTGGTCAGAATTGATGATACGAAGATTTATGCCACTGACCTCTAAGAGGCTTCTCAGCTACTGAGGAAGTGTGCTCTCTTAAAGAGCATGGGTGCAGAAGGTCCTTGCCAGGATCATCTTTTAGGACCTCATAAAGAAGATGACAAACACCCCAGTTTTAATTGTTTTGAGGAGCTGTCCAGGTCTTCCTGTACAGTCTTGGATACCTAAGGGTGTTAATTACTATCCATGGCCCTCCTTATCATGGAAGTCAAAATGAAACCTGCTGTGGTGACCATGTATTTTTCCTGCCTTGTGAGTTGTTGGAAGGCAAAAAGTTGACAAATTTTCAGCCTCTGACTGGGGCGTAGCACTTCTTTTGACTCTTTCAGTTCTAATTAACTTGTGGTATTGTTGATTGCACAGAAGTCAAAGCTCAGCCGGAAGACAGGAAACCCCAAATTACTTGTGCTGAGCAGAGGTCTATGCTCATTAACATCCATGTTTTTTGTTCTTGACTGATTATTGGGACTTCTGTAATCACAGAGTATGAATTTATGGATGGTTCATCCTCATTTATTACATTTATTCTAAATAACTCCAGAGAGAGCCTGCCTAACTTGCTCTGAATTTCCTGTTGGTTTCCTGTAAATACTGTGGATGCCATATTCACATCATCTTCTTTCAAAACTTAACTCAGGGTCCAGTTTAGTTTGTCACATTTCATTGGCTTAAAACCCACAAACTGTTACTCTTTCCTTCTGCATAACTGGGGTGGTATGAGACATCTGTGATAGGGTGCTTCTCTGTGAGCTCTCCACCAAAGCTGAAGCAGCACTGGTAACCTCTGAAAATCGTAATTACTCCTAGCATCTTCCAAGCAGCCACCTGGAGCTTTAGCTGTGAGTCTGACCTGGCTTCTCTGTGTTAGTCCAGTGATTGCCTGCAGGAAGAATAGTGAGGCCCATCTGCTGGCAAATGTGGGGTGTGCAGAGGTTACTGCGGTACTGCATTAATGTATGCGCGTAGGTGAGGGCTTTTATTCCAACTGGTAGTGCAGTTGTAGGCGTATAGTCCATGGGAACACTTCCTTTGTCTTTTCCTTACCTTTGGAGTCTTCCAGTAGGTGCTTCTGACATGTAATGCTTTGGACTTACGATTTGCGTAATATTTAGGAATGGTGTGCAGGAAGACAAGGCAAAGCAAAGTATATGTTCTAAGAGGGTAAATGAGGGGGGAAAACTCACCTGCATTGGAATTGGTAGGAAACATAAATACTTTAGTATCTTCTCTAGGTGGACCATGTGTTTCCAAGAACTTTCATAATAAATCCATGCCTTCTAATTTCAGATGCTTCAATAGTATATAATATGTTTTATAAGCATGTGTATGCACATGAGGGTGTTTTGTTGCATTTATTTTACAAATGTGTTTTGTTTTTACATATAGATATGGGAAACCAGCTGTTTTCTCCAGTCCTTTTGAAAATGTTTTTCAAAAAAGTGTTTTCTTGCAGTGGGAGATGGACGAATGGGATATGCAGAAGAAGCTCCCTATGATGCAATTCATGTTGGAGCTGCAGCCCCAGTTGTGCCCCAAGCAGTAAGCCTTTATGTTTTGTGTGTGTGTTTCTGTAATATCTTAGCTATAGAGAATGCTTTGCATACATCTATATGTAAAATACTTGGTAGCTTGCACTGCTGGGAGTATCAGTGGGCAGTGTGGTATTTCTGTATGGTGTGGGGTTTTTGTCTCTGTTATAGTTGGGCTTCCTGTTAGTTCGATAAAGCTGTATGTTCTAATAACTCTAAATAAACACATTTTAAAATTACATGTGTGCAACCCTCTATTACAACAATGCACTGGAGCATTTTATTTAACAATTCAATTTTATCAAACACTGAGTGACAAAATTTAAGTGTGTTTCCCGGGTTCCAAAGCACTGAGCCTGTTGAAAATAAAATGCTCAGCTGGAAATACAAATAGTGCCATTTGTTTGTACCTTTCAGAATGGATACAGGGCAATTCTTGCTAGAGAAGCTGAGAAGTAACTAGGGGCTTTAGAGTGTGCATACATGTAGTCCATTTTTGCAGATTAGATTTTTTTTTTCTCTTCCTTTCATCAGGCACATGGTAATACATAACATGATTTTGATATACTAGATGCCAGTTAAGGTTTTTAAATCTTAATGAGGGATAGTGAAAGACTGGACTTTCAGGTGCTATAGACAGATGGGACATTTCCAGACAATGACCAGTGGTGGGGTTTTTTTTTTTTCAGCTTCACTGTATTTGAAGTTGGTTGTGTTTTTTAGTTTTTCTTTGAGGGGTGTTTATTTGTTTGGGTTTTGTTGTTTGGGAGTTTTTTTTGTGTAGGTGTGTAGGAGGGTGTTCCGAGCAAAGTGTTGACAGGTGACAATGAAAGAATTAATTGAAAGCTTATTAGTGAATGAAACAGTTCTTAATTATGACTTTTTTTAGCAATGGGGATTAAGTTTTTTTTCATGACATCTGGGAAGTATGGAATTTTCCTTGAGACTACTGTGACTAGCCTCCTTTAACTATGAAAACAAAAAAAAAATCCAAGCATTTCTCATATACTCTGTTTATTTGTCACTTATCTTACTCATATTCATATATTTTAGACTAGTTTCATAAAAGGCTGTTCCATTCACAGAATGAAAGAGGAGCTGTTGGATAGTGAGTGTGTTGTAGACAAAATTGTTCCAGGAAGAGAAATAAAAAGTCACCAATCTCAAATCATATTCTGATGGCTTAAGAGGAGATGAGTTACCCCCAGAATTTTTGACGATGGGCCTGTACTGATGCACAGTAACTACTGAACAGTTAAACCAAACAGTTTAAAAAGGTTGAATCTGCTGTAAAAATAATTTGTGATTTACATGTTTCCCCCACATATATAGAAAATAAAACTGCAACCAACCTAGTTAATTATTTTACTGTAATACTAGTTGTTGTTCCATGTTGCTGTGATACTCTCATTTTCAGTGCTCTTTTTGTTTTTCCTAATGGAAGTAGTTATCTACTGCATAAAAGTAGATAGATACATAATGGCAAAGCTATTAATCTACTGTAACAAACTTTGGATCCAGCTTCTCTGAAGTGGCTGGTTACATTCTAATTTCTGTGTTGTGTTCTAGCTTATAGACCAGTTAAAACCTGGCGGAAGATTGATATTACCAGTTGGCCCTGCTGGGGGAAACCAGATGCTCGAACAGTATGACAAACTAGAAGATGGCAGTGTCAAAATGAAGCCTCTGATGGGAGTGATATATGTGCCTTTAACAGATAAAGAGAAGCAGTGGTCCAGGTGGAAGTGATTTTCTGTTCCACTTACTTCTTCCACACACATGCAAGGTGAAAGGGTGTGAATTTTAAGCAGATAGACTGCAAGGCCTGCCTTTGCTGCTGTCATTGCTTTCTGCTCCTCCATACCATGAAAAGTGACTCAGTCTGCATTACTACATCACCCAAAGGAGGTTATGCTAAGTTTGAGTTCAATTAAAAGCAGAACAAAAATATTGCATGGGTTGCACTTTGTCTCTTTTGGACATGTTTTCTTTAGTCTTTGGCATTTTGAAGATTCTTATTTGTCCTTTTAAACACAGTATTTTCTAAGGTTAAACTTCACTTTTAATGAACTTTTTATAACTATTTTGCCCAATAATTAGGGTGAAGTGTAAAATTTTACTTAATAAATACTGGTTTGTCCTGTAAGTTAGTGGTAATTGGGTGTTCATTTTTTATTTTTCTGAAACACTACAAATGAAGAAAAATTTTTGCAAAATCCTTTGTGGAAAATGTAGATGATCTTGCAGCCACTTTTCCTTTAGCCTCAAGTAGCAAAAAGTGGAGAAGATAGTTCCTTCTTCCCTAAAGTATAAATGTAGTTGAGTAGTGTCCAGGAAATTTTTTCAGATGTGTTATTAGAAGTCTGTCTCTGATGGGGCAGTATTTATGTTTGCCACTACAGCAAACTAAAGGCCTTTCTAGAGGTAGGAAACCTTCCCATTTGCTGAATTGAACAGCCAGTAATGTAGACTTAATGCAGCTGTTAGCTTAAGCCACACTAGGCATTAGTATGTGAATGAACAAAGCAGCAGTGCTGTTTTGCTTTCTGGCAGAAAGTGCTTGTGAATGTTTTATTGGCATTAATGAAGTGCGGAGATGTGCATTGAGTTCTGAAAACAACTCTTGAGCTTTATAAGCTAAATTTAGATTTTTGGCTTTTTTCCCTTGATATTCTGGAGTACAGCTTGTGATTTGAATATGTGAATACTTAGTCTAACCTATCAAAATATTCATAAAAAGTACAA
Source organism: Gymnorhina tibicen (assembly GCA_013399875.1). NCBI lineage: Eukaryota > Metazoa > Chordata > Aves > Passeriformes > Artamidae > Gymnorhina > Gymnorhina tibicen. The sequence continues at coordinate 579,398 of VXAZ01008968.1, read as the reverse complement.
ATAATGCAGTTTGCATGCTGCTGCTTACTGAAACCTCATTTCAGTGTTTCTTGGATAATATAGCCACCACATACAAATTACTCTTAAAACTACTTCAGTGAGATATTGCTTAGTTCAAAGCTTGTGAAGCATACTTGTTATTCAAATGTTTTGTATTTGTTATGCAAATGAATACTTTGGCCTCAAATATTGCCAGTATTCCCTCAGTGTGGTACTCAGGGGTTTCCTGCCTCTTGTAAGGCTTTGGAAGCTTTCCTTTGTGGTCAGTTTCCTCCTGTGGCAAATGTTTTATTTAAGTTTGGAGTCCATGCTTCGCTTGCTCTAAAAAAGAGGAGTAGTCTTAAGCCTTCCTTCTCAGAGAGGTTTTATAGATTTTTCTGCATTTCCACCTGATCTGTATATAGTAGCAATTGAGGTTTTTTTGGTAGCAGCAGTGTGTTCATAAAACGCTTTAAGAAGGGTTTCTCAAGTTATAGTGTTTATCCTTTGTGACTAGTGAAGGTGGGGTACTGTATTAAGGACTAGAATTCTTGATTTTTTTGCATCTCTTCTGTGCAGTTTGGTATTTCATTTTCTCTGCTAGCTCGGGAAGAGCTAATACTTTGTCTTTGGGCCTTCTTCAGTCATGAATACTGTGGGGTTATTTTCCCCCAAAAATTATTACCAGTTTCTGTGCTTTTCTGAAGCACTTCTTGATTTTATTTATTTATTTTTAATTTAAGAATTTACATTGGTGTTATCAGAAGAGGTAAGTGCTTAGCCTGAAGGGTTGATCTACAGTGGCATAGAGGCTGTGTCTTGCGATGTGCATTTAAATTTGGTTCAGTCTTGGAACTCTCTGTTAAAGAAAATCTCAGAAGTCCACTTCTTGTAACATTCGATATTTCTTTAATTGTCCTTTTTGTCGTCTGAAGAAAATTCCCATTCCATTTTCTAGGATAACTGTCAGTGCACTGCTGACCTTACGGGCAGTCACATCTTTCTTTTTTTGTTGTTTTTCCTTGTTGGTGACTATGAAGTGTATGGTCAGCCAGCTGCTGCTAAGGAAATTTCTAATTATAAGTCAGCATTTGTTATCTACGCTGGCATCAAAGATAAAAGAGGTATTTTTTCTGCACTTTCTAGATTTCAGTTTATCTTTTCTAAATTGTTCAAGATCTGTGAGCCGAGCTCAGTTAGAGACTCCTCTGAAAAAGCATCTCTAAGTGTTTCTGTAATAAAAATCTGTAGTGTATGGGAGACTAGTTGTTGTAAATCTCAAATTCATTAAACAATAATTTTTAAGAGTAGCTCAATTCTGTGTGTTTAGTTTGTCATTCTTTTAGTTTACATTATGTGATTTCATTCCTAATGCAGGTAACTCTTTCATCACCTTGAATGAAGAATTGGTGTCCCTTCACACAATACAATTGAAAGGCCAGCAGCATTTTCCTAGGCTAGCAGACCTTCCAGTTGGCAGGAAAGACACTTTAAATTTTTGCTGAGCCATTCACGTTCTGGAGAAGTTAGTACAGTTCTTTTATGGGGCTGCAAGGTGCTTTTGTGAAGCAGCACAACACTCTTAAGTGGTGTTTGAAGTCAAACCCACCTTCAGATATTTTGTATCATGAGTCACTACGTAAAACTGGAACTTGTAGCAAAAGGAAGTCTGGACTAGCTGGAAGGAAAAGCTTCCTTGGATTTCAGTATTTTGCTAAATAAAGCATCTTATTTGTGAATACTGTTAAATTTCTTTAAATTTAATCCATAACTTTCTAAGTTTTGGTTCAATTGTAGTAATGTTTTTAAGCTCCAAATATTAGTGGGAATCCTCACAAATGTGACTCCCTGGGCCATTTGGCAGTAGAATATGCACAGGAACCCTATCTCTGGTACAGAAGAAAACAATGCAGTGTGCCAGAGATCCAGCAGTCAGTGCTCAGTTTTGTGATGATACTGGTAAGGATATCCTTTCACATAAAACTTTTCAGTTGCTATGGGGTTTTTTACTAAAAAATGGGATGGAGAGAAGGCCTCTTGTTGAGGCCAACTTGCACAGTTGAGAACATGGCTTGATGGCTGCCTTATTGGCAGATCTTGTATAAATTAGGATCTCTCTGGTTTTATTTCTCTGTGAGAGTTCACTTACTATTTATATGGAAAGAGTTTTAAAAGTCACAGAATCATAGTAGTATTTAGGATAGAAAACACCTCTAAGGTCATTGAGTCCAACTGTCAACCCAGCACTGCCAAGTCCATGATCCTAAGGGCCATTTCTACACATCTTTTAAATACCTCCAGGGAATACCTTGTCCTGCCGGCCGCACTATTGCTGATACAGAGGCGTAAGAGAGTAACAATGTAAATAACACTTAGCAATGAGTCTGCTGCATTTTGGATTTGATTTCCAAACACGCAGCTGTTTAAAAATGTTAACTACTTTTGTCTTACATATATTGTATTAGTAGAAATTATTTATAAATGTCATGCTAAATTCATATTTGCTGATAAAATACAAAATTATAATGACAGTATGACCTTTCTGAGCAAAAACTTCAGTGACTAAACTGGGGCTGTTACTGTATCCCACTTATCTGTACACAGAACAGGATTAACACCCTTTTGGAAAATGTATTAATTAGGATGTATTTTAATATGTTTCTGCTTAGAAACTTTTATTCAGTGTTTCAAGTGCCCCTGATGACCTAGTTGACCAATTTCATTTGAAATTAGCAGTTATTGTTTGCATGGAATTCCTCAGACCTTGCAGAATAATGATTATGGTTCAAGTTTTTATTTTACTTTGGCAGAAAGAATCACTGCACAGAATATTTTAGGTTAAATTTAAGAGCTATGTGTTATTGTGGTGGTTTGACCCTGACTGATGCCAGGTGCTCACCAAAGCTGCTCCCTCCACAACTGGACAGAGGAGACAATACAACGGAAGGTCATGAGTTACGAACAGGGAGAGATCACTCACCAGTTACAACCATGGGTAAAACAGACTTGACTTGGGGATATTAACTGGAATTATTGCCAAGCAAAATCAAGGCAGGATAATGAGAGGTAAAACAAACCTTAAGAACACCTTTCCTCCATCCCTTCTCTCTCCTTCTTAGCTCTACCTCCTGCCCCCCAGCAGTGCAAGGAGGCAAGGGATGGGGTTTACAGTCAGTTAATCACAAATTCTTCCTGCTGCTGCTCAGGGAAAGGAGTCCTTTCTCTGTTCCAGTGTGGAGTCCCTCCCACAGGACACAGTTCATGAACTTCTCCAACGTCAGTCCTTCTTATGGGCAAGAGTTCTTCATGAACTGCTCCAAGGCAGGTCACTGTTCTTAGGATGCAGTCCTCCAGGCACAGCCTGCTCCAGCATAGGTTCCCCACAGGATCACAAATCCTACCAGGAAACCTGCTCCAGTGTGGGCTCTTCTCCATGGGTCTGCAGGCCCCTGCCAGGACCCTGCTCCAGCACAGGCCTCCCATAGGTTCACAGCCTCCTCTCAGGCATCCACCTGCTCCAGCATGGGCTCCTCCATGGGCTGCAGGTGGATCTCTGCATCCGTGCGATCCTCCATGGGCTGCAGGGGCACAGCTGCCTCACCATGGTCTTCACCATGGGCTACAGATGAATCTCAGCTTCAGTGCCTGGAGCACCTCCTCCCCCCCTTCCCTGATCTGCGTGCCTGCAGGGCTGTTCCTCTCACATGTTCCCACTCCGCTCTTCTCTCCGCAATAACTTTTGCCCTTCTTAAATCTCTTACCACAGAGGTGTTGCTTCCATTCCTGATTGGCCCGGCCTTGGCCAGCGGAGGGTCCATCTAGGAGCCAGCTGGTGTTGGCTCTGTAGAACATGAACGAAGCTTCTGGCAGCTTCTTACAGAAGCCACCCCTGCAGCTCCCCCAGTACCAAAACCTTGCCAGGCAAACCCAATACAATTATGCAAAAATGCACGTGATATATCTGATATGGCAGATTACAGAAAAAATTCCTTTTCTTTATAATTTCAATATACTCTCAATTTTATGATTGATCCTAGCAAATAATAAATATTTTATAAGAGCACCTTTCCAGATTAAAATGCTACAAGTCTAAATATTGCATCTTTAAAGTTATAAAGGGAGAAGTACTTGGCTGCTGAAACACTGAGTAGATGCTGTATTTCTAATTCATAGAAGGCTACACTGTGAAATTCACTTTCAGTAATGACAGCATGTTTTTCATAGATGAATAATGTATTGAAAAGGGAAAGTCAAATGCTGCCTAATGACAAGAAAATTGAATTGGATCTAAAAGACTGAGATACAGACTTCAGATAGATTTATAAATGTTCAAGTATTTAATTTGAATGCTTTCCACTAAAGAGGTGGTGAGAGATTGCAAAGCTGCATGATTTACTTGTATCCCAAACTTAACAACAATAAGATTAGTGATTCTTTTTTTTAATTTCATGACAAACTCTGTCATTTACCCGAAATGCTACCTATTAGATTTTTTTCTGAGAATCTCTTAGTTTGTTGTTGGATACTCATGATGGGAAGTGTAGAATATTCATGTATATGTTTTCCCTACTAGTAAGCCAGTATTTTTCAAATTTTCTTACATTTTTTTCTAGAATAGTAATTTTGAGCTAATGACTTCTGAAATTTGCTTTAACTTGAGCTTACAAAGTTGCTTTGATGCTTCAGTTGACAGATGAGTGGTTCTTTTACGAGAATTCAAAGGCCTGAGAAGGACTACTGTGGTGACTTAAACCCTAAAGATATATATTGCTTGCTAAGCAGGAGCTGGTAAGCAGATTGGAAGGAGTGTGCGTATATGAAGGTGGAGAGAAATTACTTGAGTTGTGTAAGAATCACAGCAAGTAGCAGTGGCCAGAAGGAATACAAATGAGTAGATTTTTCCTGCAGCTCTAGAGGACAAGATAGTTTTAACAAGGAAAGAGCAGCCTTTGTGCTCCTTTCAAGAGTCTCGTTTTAAGAGTCTCCTTTTAAGCTTTGTAGCAGGATAGATCTTGTTGTACCACTGAGAGGATAGGCGTGTATCCTGATTCTTACCAGTAGCTGAAACCTGGTGGATTTCATAGCTTGGCAGCTTCTGATCCATTCAGGATCAGCTCAGGTCAGCTGATGCTGGTTTGTAGTATGTATTTATGTCTGCAAGCTGTTCTACATTAGGGAGAAAGCTGACAACTGTTACCTATCAGGTGATCTGAGACTTTTCTGCAACTTTCTGATACATACAATCCAGTAATGCACATGTAAGTTCAACTTCTATCTGTAGAAAATAAATGCTGAATCATTTTAACACATATGTCATGGATTGGTTTGGGCTGGCATGCTGTTGTTCGATTGATGAGTAGTAAAGAGCAAGTGAAAAATCTCTTGAGGAAAGCCAATCCCCTTAACACAGAAAATGTTCTAAAAAACAAAATATGAAAATCCTTCTTTTGAAAGTCACATATAGGATGTAGTGGTCAGGAATATTTTAAAGCAATGAAAAATACCACCAGTTAAAACATTGCCATGTTAATATAATTTATTTTAAATGATATATAATAATTATATATTTTAAGCAGAAATACTATTTTGAAAAAGAAAAAACAAACCCACACTTTACATACTTAAAGTGCATTAGCAGCATTATGCAAAAACCTTGCTAACATCTGTGGCTGGCTGAAATGATTGTGTTTAATAGTTTTGAAGTAAATACAGAATGTTTCTTAGGATTACAATTTCTTGAGGATCTACCTCGGGTTTTAAGGATTAAGAATTGCTTGTCACAGTAAAAGACCAGGGTTTTATAAAGCTGTGAGAGTATATGGTAGGAATCAGGATAAAAATCACACCCACAATTAGGCATATGAGAGTAAGCCAGCAATAGCAGTAGTCATTACTTACATACGCTTTTTGAAGTTGTAAAAATTAACTGATGATACAGCTCCTGGAAGTGTTAGGGATGAATGAAGCACTTGTCCTGAATTCACTGGCACTGCATTTTAAACTGGGTATCAGATGTTCATTTATTTTTATCTGTTTAAAAGTAAGCAAATACCCATTCTGTGAGATAGGCAAATATGGAGAGCTTCCAAACCCTTAGCTATAAACAGATTTTTCTTTATTCTTGCCAAGACGTGCTCTTCTGCCTCCTGCTTTTTTCTGCTGTCTGTAATTACTGCAGTGCTCTAAAGCTGTGTGATTAGTACCTTACTATTAGGAGGCAGTGCAAAGTGCAAAGAATGCAAATATTTATCACTTACAAATCACAATTGCATCCCAACTGCATTAGATAGAAAACTAGTCATTTAGGCACTAGTTTCTACAGCCTTTTCAGTTGCTTTTAAAGTGTTTTGCATGCTGTCATTCCATGCTTTACGATTCCTGGAGGATAATAATGTCTTTGCAGCTTAAAGGTTTTGTATGTGTGCATGTAGAACTATATTTTTGTGGGTTAGTTTGCATGATAGCTGGAAATACTATTGTGTATTGAGCCAGCAATCACATTAGTGAGGTTTTTTCTAATTCAGACACTGTTTGCTTTGGCTAATGAGGCCAATGCACTTACTAAAAGAAAAATTGCAGCAAACTGATTGTGAATTTATAGACTGCTTGTCCCTTGTGCAAAAAAAAAAAAAAAGAAAAAAGGCAAAACACTTCTCTTTGAATTTTCCAATGTTCATGGTGGCACAGTGCACAGCTTTCAGATTTGATGGGCATTTTGTATTAAAATTAATGCTTTAGAAATACTTTAACAAGTCACTACTATATGATAGCTTTATGGTTGGAATATAGGTTCTATGGGTTTCTTGTTTCAATGTGTTTTAAATGTCCTAAAGGAACAAAAACCTGCATTTTCTAGATTCCTTGCAGTGATTGAGAGACTTCTTGATGCATCCTTTCTCCTAACTAAATCTCCTTTTAATGCACACACACGCACACACACACACACTGTCTCACACTGCCCTGCCCTGCCTCCAACCTTTCCATAACCTACTCCTGATATATCATATCTCCTTCAGGAGCTAATTGAGTTCCTCTGAGAAATAAATAAACTAAGTGGCACAAACTGCATGACGGATGCGAGATTGTGTTCCCAGCTTTCTTCAGAGACTGCAGCTGAAGCTAAACTTGCCTTTTTGGCAGCTACAGAGGATGGGTTTTGCCAATACTCTGTCTAGTAAGTTGGCTCAGTTGCTTGCCAGCATGGAGCCAGCAGAATTTGGATGGCAGGTAGCTGTGTTACTAGCTGTGCAGTGTGTGGGGTTTCCTTAAAGCAAGTGATCCATTAAACGTAAAATAGAGGGACCCATATTTCACGATAAGTCACATAATAGCATGAGATGGTATAGATGATATGGGATTGCTGTTGCCTTTCCTTTGGTGTTTGTTTTTTTTTCTCAAATGCTTGAAGAAATTTCTGAAGTTTTGCTGATGTGCATGAGCACTTAAATGTAACCTTATTCAATATCAAAACTTTTCAAATATGATTTCCAAGGGGAGAAGAAACATAACTGCATGTGTTTTCTTTCTACAGGGATGAATTGTAAAAGCTACATCATCTTGACCCAAACATAGTGTTACAGTGGACTGCTCATCTCCAGTTCTAAAAGCTTTTTGAAAACCAACAGCATTGCAGCTTGTTTTGGACTTCGTTATACTGTTGTTATCAGCATGGAAAAGCGTGGTGTTTGTTTTATTTTTTTAGATGCTCAAGGCAAATCTGATAAAGAAATGGTGGAAAGTTTTATGTGGGCACTGTTTTATTTAACATGCCTTTATTTCACTTTCGTCTGTTCAAAGTGAATTTCTGCAAAACTGCAGATAAAGACCTATAGCTTGTGAACTCTAATTCTGATGGGGGAACTTGAACACTCACTTCTCTTGGCTCCTGTGTCCCTTGGTAAAACTGCTTCTGTGCACCTTACGACACTACATAGGTAATACCAGGTTTTCTTTGTTCCAATGTCTGCTAGATGCTACTAAAAGGAAATGAACTTCCTTTCTAAGCTTTTGACATGGTGTCATAGACTAGCATGGAGTAGATACAATCAGCTGCTTTTTTACCTTAAAACCAGGCATTTGTATATATTAAATTTCAAGACATCAGAGGTGGGTGGCTGCTCTTATCAAACATTGCTGTTCAAGCTGGACATAACAGACATGGTTTTCCCTTTCCCTCTAAAATTGATTAATGGGATCTTGAAATTCTGTTTCAGTTTATAGCTCAGTGCTGGTGTGATACACATGGATCTAACTCTGGAAATGTGAGGTGAAGTTTGTTCCAGTCACCAAATAATTTATTGGCTGCTTTGCCAAAAAAAGTTAAAAGCAAAAGGGGGGTTGTGTGCTTGTGCAGAAGATTAGGATGGGTATGTAGTCTGAGATATGGATTGCTAGGTTCTTTATAAAAAAATAAAATCCCCTTTGGTTCTAAAAGAAAGTTGCTTTTGGCAAGCCATTTGCTGTATTAACATTCTTATTTTTATAACTGGGGGCACCCAGGAAAAATTCTGGCCTTTTAGAAAGTGAATTCTAAATTGCTATAAAAGGAACACATCGTGCATGCAGAAAGAATCCTGGACTCCTAAGTACAGATAGATGCACTTGTTCAGTTTTCATATAGAAGAAGAATAGTTGGAAGGCTATAAACCTTTCTTTCCTACCTTAAGTTTTCTGTTTTGGTACTGTAAAATGTCAACAGCAAATTGCTAAGCAGTACAGTAAGGTGGGCTGCTTTGGGAAGGGGGGGGAAGTGTGTCTTCAGTCATCTTGCTCATATTTGAGCAACCAGGAATTAAAGTAAACTCATTGTTTTATCTTTTTTTTTTTTTTTTTTTTAATGATAGGAAGGATTATAGAATAAAACAACCCATAGTGATCACTGCAAAAAAAACCAGAACAACTTTTTATGGTGGAAGAGCAATAATTTTGTGATAGGATTAATCCCTGGAAGCATAAAGGTTAAAATTCAAAGGCCTCTGAACATGGGAAAGGAACATTTTAAATAGCCTGCCTTTTGAAGGCCAGCCCCATTTTATTCCTATGTAAAAGATATGATATGACTTAATTTATTTAGATGTTTGGAAGTTAATGTACCACCTCCTGATCTGACTGCAGCCTGGGAGCACATGCACAAGATTAATCTTATAAAGAAATTACTATAGCGTGTATTCTAGAAGATACAATCCAGAAAAATCCACTTGCGTCTGACAAATTTGTACTAACCCACAATCAACTGTGACTCTAGTTTTTGGTGTTGAAGTGAAATATCTTAACTGATGCATGCTAACGTTCAACCTTTCGGTCGCTGTATCTTTCAGTTTGAGTTCAGCTTTATTTACATCTTCTCACTAATTTAATCAGTTAAATGAAAGATATGAGCTCAACTGTATCCAAATTCCTGTCTCTGGACACAGTGTAATAAGCTAGCCTGACTTGGAAGTGGTGTTAAAGCTGAGACCCGATGACAACTTCCTGTGGGAGAACCACTTCAGGAGGTGTAAAGGCTTCAGGGACCAAGGCTGGTGGGAGTAGTGCACCCATTCCACTGAAGGGGTTGATGATAGCCAAGGTACTTGGACAGAAAGGAGTATCCAGGAGTAGCATTTAGGAGTCGAAAATGGAAACTCCTCCATGATGGAGCAATGGTTCTGAAGTAAAAACTTGGAGACAAGGACAAGTTGAAATGCAGAAGACTTGAAGAGCTTGAATAAATGCTGTGTGAACTGTCTGAATTGCTACTTTGCCAAATAAAACAAATTGAGAGGAAGCTGTATCTAGGTGTCTGTCTACTTTTGTGGTTGGTTTTGTTGTTTAACCTTCAACAGGATTTCACATTTCCAAAAAGTAAACAAGTATAAAAATACCGGTTTGCTAACTGATCAGAACTGTGTGTCCATCTTCAGTCAATTAATGTATTGCAGCAATTACAAAGCCTGTTAATACTACCTGGAACGTAAGTGGAGTTTTTGGAGGCTGGTTGGAATTTCTCTTAGTTCACATCTGTGTGTTTTGGTGAACAGGCTCTGTGCACAAGTTCTGTCTGCTGTCCATAGCTGAATCCACTTGGAGAGTGTGGTTTGCCACTTGCAAGGATTAAAGTGTTATCTTTTTATAAGAGGTGCAGTCATGTTTCACTGGGCTGTTACTATCACCTCTAAGAGAGAACAACTCGGGAGAACGGATTGGCTGAACTGCTGAGTTGCGTATCTGGTTGTTTCTGGGATACAGGCAGTAGAAGACTTGGAAAGCCAATACCTTGAAAACCCACCAACAGTTGTGGGTTCTCCACAGAGGAGTTTGATGTGCCGTATGGATACTTTCTGTTCATGCAGCAGGAATGACCTGCTTATTTACTTTATCCATTCAGACTGGTCAGCTGGCTTGAGGCCACAGAGCCCATAACATGATTTTTTCTGGAGGGAAACCAGCACACAGCACGTGTGCACCAGCACTGCTGATGAAGCCACCTGGATGATTCCTGAAATGTTTTGTAGTCATCGAGTTTGAAATGGGCAATAATGCTTGGAGCCAGGGGGGCTCTATGTGGTAGGCTCTGGAGCTTCCAGCTGGCAGCAGTTCTCTCCACATGTGCAGTGTTTTTGTGACAGGGTGATTTTTGAGTGTGGAGGGACTATGGAATTAACCATCAGCACAAAGAGGTAAAGTACTCAGAGGAAAATTCTGAACTAGTACTCTCCTTCCTGCCAGGAAGAAGGGTGTTAACCCATTCTTACCATAGCAGTGTTTTCTTCCTTTTACTCGTTAACGTGCCCTAGGTTGTGCCTGCTTTTGATTTAAATGCAGTTCACAGAAGGAGGACATGAGACAAAGGATAAGTAATGCAAACCACGCTCGTGATTTGTAAGTTTGGTTCTATTTAGCTGATTTTGAATGTACTAGGATGCAGTTCAAAAGATGAATAATTCTAGTTACTTTTATGGAATCCTTGAACCCTGTCCCAAGCATTGTGGAAGAGGTATTCTGCTGGAGTGATAAGGGGTGGTCCTGGTTCAGAAGAAAGGCAGATAGTGAGGTCACACAAGCACATTGTGCAGAACCAAACAAACAAATTCGGAGGGGAAGTGTTGCCCCAAAGATGGCATGTGCAAGGGGGGATGCAGGAGATGATGAACTCTGAAATTGGTCTTTTGCATTTCAGGATGTTCAGACTTCATAGATCAGGAAGGGTAAATTAGAGTTTAAGTATTCTGGTATACAGTAGATGGATTCAAGCATGGGGTTTAAGTTGGTTTTGTGGGTTCATACGTTTTACCTTTGTTGGCTCTATTTGAGTTTTTGTCCACCTGCTTTTAATTGTGAAAGGTTGTGAACTGCAGATCAGTTGTGGGAAGCGTACAGACACCCTTAAGGTATCATAACCCCATTTTGCCTTTACTGTAAACAAGACACACTTGTGTACTCAGAGCGCCCAGCTGGCAAGGTTTGGGGTTCCATGCCTCAGTCAGGTCTGAGGAAATAAGCATGGACTAAAACTTGGACTTTTGCAGGCAGAGGTGACGTAAACTTCCCTCTACCTGGCCTATTTACCTTCCACACTTCATCCCTGACATGCAGGGCTGCTTTCTGTTCCAGGTAGAAATCTTTTACACAGCACAAATTCATCACACAGCTGATGCACTCTGAACTTTCCTATGAAAGGCTGTTACTGTTCTCTCATGCTCTTGGCAGGGTGTTAATCAGATGCTCAGCAGGATGTGCTCAGGAAGTAAAATTGTATTTCTTTAGATTATGAATTGAGTGGACATAGCTATTGCTGAAATATGTATGGAGGAGATCCAGCTGCCCATTGAGAATTGCCTGAAAGCTTCAGGAAGGAGAAATGAAAATAACTCACTTTGTGTCTCATCACACCAAACTTAGAACTTTAGACTTTTAGCTAAACTGTTCTAGCAGCAACAGACTATTTTCATAAAGGCTGTTGATGGAGTTACTCTGAGATCTCTCTTCAATCTCTAAGGTTACTTTGTAGTCCAGCCATTTTCATCATATGCTTCTGGGCAACTGACCTGGTAGATACTCTTGAAAATATTCCCTAATGCTTCTGAGAAACTGTAGTCCTTTTTTCAGCCATGTTTGGGCTTATGTTTGCATTTTATGTGTTTTTACTATGAACGAGTCACGTTTCTTGCTTATTATGTTCTCCCAAATCCTTTTTCAGCTATAATGGAGAAGGGGCATCTGAGATAAATCAGTAACTTTTACTGCAGGTGCCTTACAGACTAGGAGGACACTCTCAAAGGCATCTGGTTAGGAAAATGGGTAATTCAGAGCATCTGCCTAGGCCTACTGCTCTGATCACAGCTCTAGAGAAGCTCCTCTCCTCTGGATATAGAGGCAGCCTCAGGATAATCATCTTTTGGGCATGGAATTAGCCTTCAGGGATGCTTTCCCTACAGGCCCAAGCTTCCATTGGGCTGCCTGCTTTCAAGTCCTGTCCAGTCCTGCACTTATTCAAGTTTCCTGCTCCCTCTATATCTGTGTTGTCCAGTCATTTGGTTTGAATGTAGAAATATTAAATGCATCTCTTTAATGCATTAGGATCTGGTAGTTTTAAGAACTATGTTAAAATGTTCAGGATTATACATTTCTGTTGGCCAAGCAAGCTGTGACTCTCAGTCCTTCACGGAACCTTTCTACCTTGTATGGTTTTTCCCAGCTTGCTCAAAATACACTTTTCATTGATTTATGAGTGGTTTATAACTGTCAGCCAGGAGCCTTACAACTGCAAAAATTAAAATTTTAGCAGGTATATTAAAAAACTTGTTTCTTAAGTGTGCTGATCCACTCATTCTAGATTTGTTTGTTTGTTTCAGGGCTCCAGTGCAGAGTGCAGCTCTGTCACTTGTTTTAAGTAAATATTACTTGAAAAATATATAGCAGGGTTACTTTTACACAATTTTTTCTCCCTTTAAATATTCCCTGTTTACAGCATGTTTCCCTCTTACTCAGTTCAGACTGATTGTGTCATGGATTCTTTTTCATATTAATTACTCTGTGTTTATTGCCTCTGTCTGGTCTTTATGCCCATCGGCGCCCTCAATCTTCTCTAGCCTTTCCCTTCACTCTTACTCTTTTAGCTTTTGCCATTAGAAACTGAAAAATCCCAGTTCCTGCACATGCACATGAAAACAGCCAGCACAGATCTCAGTGATGCATGACTGTGGATTCTGTTGGGGCTTACTAGAAAGGCTATCCCTTTGTTTCGGGGTGGCGTGTTTGCGTTGCTATTGGCTCATGCCTCTGACTGCCTCTGTGCAGTTTGGGATTGAAACTCTTATGCTTTATCTAGGATTTGAAAAGCAAATGGAGCATCACACTGACCTATTTCAGCCTTTTTGTTTTGCAAATGTGCTCTTGGAACTGGCCCTGCTATTATCCTACGGTGCTATGGAATGATTACAGTGAGATGTTCAGGCTAGGATCCCCTGCAAAAGTGGGTAGCAAGCAGCCCATATTATGGAAAATAAAACCTGTTACTTCTAAATATGGATCAAACCTAGGTAAGTATTGTACTGTTTGCTACTCTGAAGTAATTTGTACCCTTAAGCTGCAAAACAGTTAAAAAAAGCTATCTAAGTGAAATAAGAATCTTGATCAACATTAAAATACAGTGACAAAATAAATTTTAATGACCTCTCCTAATACACAGAGGAACAGCATCCACAGGGCTATGCAGAGTAGTCAATATTCTCTGCTTACTTGTCTAAGATGCTGGTAAGAATAGGTGGACTGAGCATATTCACAGATATGTGGATAGACACACATCAGTGTTCAGGACAGGAAAAACAGATCTGACAGACTTCAAATAGTGACCATTTTCACAGAGTGTCTCACTTCTGCTACAGGGTAAACACTCGTGGGTGCCTTTTGACTCAGAATATTCCATGATCTGTGTCTGTGTAAAAGCCCCCAGCTCTGGGGTCTGCATGAGAGGCCATGAACGCAGTTTTAGCAATGCGGCCATGACGATGGGCTAGAAGAACTGCCTGCTCTGGGCACTCCTTTGACATTAGAGGGAGAGCCCCATCCTTGGGAGTGGCTGGGAAGTGGCTACGGAAGTGGTGTCAGCAGGAGGCAGTGGTTGGGACCTGCCTGGGGAGAAGGGGAAAAGCATCCCGAGTATGTTGACAGTATTTTCTGCTACTCCCAGGTGTGCTCTAGGTCAGTAGTTCAGTATGACTTATTTAAAATCAAATAGCATGAAAGCTATTAAATACAAACACATGGTATTGAAACCAGCGTGCATGTTAATTGTAGGAACTGCCAAGCCAATCTGTTACTTTGCTAACTTTGTCTTGCTCTCCATCCAGCTGACAATGCCCCCAGGCTCTCTGGTAAGGTGAAAACTATTTTATTTCACTCCAGCCAGTGGAGTCTGCTGTTACCTGGGCAGTAACAGGCCTCAGGCTGGTGGCCTGCAGGGCAGAAACTGTCACCATCTCCCCTCCCAGAAAGAAGAGTCCCTGGGAAGACTGTGGCAACTCTGACACAGCACTAGCCAGACTCCTGTACCGTGCTTGCTGTCTGCAGCTCTCTGCTTGGAGGCGTTCATTCTCAGCTGTCATGTGCGAAATCCGTGAAGGTTTATTTCACTAGTAGCAGCACAGAAACAAAGCTGCTCTTGGGTAAAGTGACTGGAAAGCTGAGCAACTTTTTGCACCACGGCTGTACTGGCTGGCTTGTGCTTCGTGCAGGATCTCGCTGTTGTCCTGCCTTTTGTTCTGCAGCTGGCTGTGTGCCAGGGTAATGGGTTTCGGTAATAGGAGCACAGTGGGCACAGTGAGAAATGACTGCTGTTCTTGCTGCTTTGGTGAGGTGGTGAAGGACATTTAGGTATTTAATTAAAACCCAACACAAATTTCAATAATGGAAAATAAGACCCCAACCAAATGGGCAGTGAGTCTTCCCTAGAAGGCTGTGTTTAAAATGTGGTCTTTTGGGTCTTGCGCTATTTGCCATGTCTGCTGTGAGCTGGGATGGAAGAGAGGCTGTACTCCCAAACCAGAAATGGGCAGCATCAGCAGATGGTCTCCTGGACCCGCTGTAACACTGAAGTACAAACAACCAGACTTTGCCTCACGTGACACGAGGGCTCTGAGCAAGGAGCACTGGCAACCAGATCCCCTGAGTGGCTGGCACAGATGGCTCTGCGACTGCTGTCCGGCCCAGCTCAAGCACTGCTCAAGAGACAGGTCATGCAGGTAGATGCCCTCTCCTTCTCTGGCTCCCTGAAACAAGTATCTCAACAACTCCCCCCACCATACACGTTCCAGCTTCTTATAAGGCTGTTTCACAGAAAGGAAAAATGTACTTCTGTTTGTTCTCATGATGCAGTCTCGTAGCACAAAATTTAGCTGGTAATGGAAACTAAAGACAATGCAATAAATATAAGAATAAAATAGGTTTATTAGAGCTATTTTACATAAAGTAATCAAGAACAAACAACTTGAAGAACTATTTGTATACCATGGCAATATTCTTGCTGACTCAAAGTTACAGAAGTACAAAAGACAACGTACAAAATGATGCATGCCTCATTTGACTCTGGTTTTATTGGGACCCATGAGGAATGTGACATCCTTGGACAGCCAAACAAGACAGACAGCACAGTGTGTGTATATATATATATATGTATATATAACATGTACTGTACACATTTTACTGGTAACACATCTGCATTTCACTCACATGTATCAATTACTTGCTCTAATTCTATGAGAATTTTTCTGGGCTGAGGGCAGATCACCGAAGCTTTCAAGCTTTGCAGGGAGCTATGGGATAACCAGCAGGAAACCTACACTCCAGCATCTCAGGTAGAAACTGCTGTGTGCTGTGTTCTCACGCTGTGGGAGGGTGGTGGGCTGGGCGTGGAAAAGGCTGAACAAACCCTGAGCTCTGGGGAGAGACACAGCTCTGGGATTGTACACGGAATCATAGAGGGGTTCGGGTTGGAAAGGACCTTAAAGATCATTTAGCTCCAGCCCCCCAGCCATGCGTAGGGACATCTTCCACTAGACCAGGTTGCTCAGGGCTCCATCCAGCCTGGCCTTTAACACTGCCAGCAATGGGGCATCCACAGCTTCTTTGGGCAGCAGTACACGATTGCTGTTGAGCACTGGGAAGTCCAAGCTCATCCACTGAGGAGTTGCATTTTTTCATTTCAGCATTTAGCAAGCATGGCTCTCTGCTAGCAGCACAGAGATTTAAACTGAATGAAAAGAAGATGCTTTTTTCCTTAAATCCCAATTTTCTTTGCAAAAGTCGGTGCTTAGATGGCAATTGCTTTTAATTAACAAAGCAAGACACATTTTTTAATGAAAATGCTTCCAGGGCATCAGGTGGAAAGAACACAACTGGTCTCTACTGGATGGTGAAGGAACGTGTTGGCTGGAGCATCCCAGTCCCCACAGTGGTGGCAGCAGTGAGAAGAGCAAGGTGGCACAGGCTTCCCCCCATGCCTCGGCCAGCTGGGCTGCAGGGCCTTGGCTGCTCCAGTGCCCTGGCCCTGGAGCACGCTTGGCCATGGCTGAGAGCCCAACTGCTGTGGGGAGGGCAAGGGCACCCCACATCCAGTTTGGGACCTCCCCACCCTGCAGTGTCTTCTGCACAACAATGAACTGGAGCTACTTGCTGGAGCCTGAACACTTCTTATTTTCTGAGCAAGGACATCTACCCACTTTTTATATTATCACCGAAGGAGAGGAGTATATTCTTCATCTCGTAGGCTTCTTCTACACTTGAAAATTAACTAAGAATTTTGGTCCTTTTATAGAGGCAGAGATTCATGGATACAGGAGAAAGGGGAGAAAACAACTGACCCAAATCCAATTTTTAGAGATACATCCCATTGATGAGGTAATCGGACTCTTCAGACGTAATGGGTCGAGCTTTTTTAAGCTTCTGTTTCACTAAGCGCAGTCTGCAAGCAACCATAAGCAGCAGCAAAGCAGTGATTGCCAAGCCTAAGGCTAAGGGTAACACAGCACCTACAAGGAGGTTAAGAGAAATTATATTTTATTTAACACGGTGAGACGCTGGTAGAGAAAACCTGAATTTTTTCTTAAAAAATACAGCTAGTCTATCACTTAGATGTTAGTAACTGGAACAACTCATGCTATCAAACTAAACTGTACCATCATGTTAGGGACAGTTCAGAATATGTAAGTACATTATTCAATTCTTGACCATTTTATCTGTATCTATAGCACCTGACTGAAAAGCTGATGTAATTCAAAATGAATTCACATGGTTGGGCTTACCTGTTTCTGGGACTGGACGACCACCTCCAAGCTGTTCTCTCTTTGGCACCATTATGCCATCCCCATTTTTATCATCTGTTCTTTTCCCTGAGGAACTGTTATCTGCACAAAATCAAACAAGATAAACGAATACTGCAGTTCAGTGACTCAGAAAGTCTTATCCACAGGACACTAGAATGAAATAATGTGAAGCGCTTAAACTTAGGGGAAAAAAAAACAAACAAAAGCACAGTTTAAGAACTTCTGACTTGAACTGTGTAACTGGAATTTTTGAAATAATGCGAAACTAAAGCTAAAATGTAAATTCCCTTTTGCATCCCAAACCACAATGCATCTCAACCAAAAGCAAGGGCATTTTGACTGTGCTGTGATGTATTCACTGGCAGCCTTCAGAACTGTGACAGAGCTAGCAGAAACACACTATGCTACAAGATCTGTAGAATATGAATGTGAAATGTTGTAATTGGAATTACATACAGTGGTGGGTGTTAAGGAAGCGTTTAAGTCAATTAGCTTGGAACGTGCACTATGTGTAAGGCCCACACACCACCACCAGCTCTGAAGAGTCACAGAAGGTGTCCCTGGCAGTGGCAGCAGCAAATGCACACAACTGCTAATTAAAGCTTAAATTGTTTCATTGGTACTGTCAGGAGTCCATGCTAATGTCCCCACTCTAAGGCAGACCGCAGCCTCCCAG
The DNA here is from genome assembly GCA_013399875.1 of Gymnorhina tibicen. Lineage (NCBI taxonomy): Eukaryota > Metazoa > Chordata > Aves > Passeriformes > Artamidae > Gymnorhina > Gymnorhina tibicen. The sequence continues at coordinate 561,443 of VXAZ01008968.1, read as the reverse complement.
GCTCCGGCTTTATTGTCCTGCCATTTTGGCTGGGGGGGCATAAACACTAACTTCACCTGCAGGGAATGCTGTAGAAACAAGCTGTGGCCTTCTCCTCGCTGGGCTCCTGATGTTGTGCTGGCATGTAAAGTGAGCTTGAAAAAATCCTAAGGGTAAATGTACTGGCTTTAAAATGCCTGTACAGTACCAGAGCTGTGCAAGACCACCTGAATGTAACTGACACCAAAACCAGCAGCTGTTTTCTGCCTCTGTTTTTCCTGAATTAAATTAAACAAATATTTGTCTTTGTTTTGGAAATACCCAAGAGACATCAGCACTTTTAAAGAGCTGCTCCAGCCTGCATCTAAATGCCTGTTTAGAAATTTGTTTCCCTGCCGTTTAAGTAAAGGGAATATTTCAGTCAACTGCTTGTAAAGACGTTTGGCAAATATGGAGAGAAGTTTAGTGGGAAATTTTTGCAATGGCAGAAGAATAGAATCCCTTCAATAAAGCTTGGAGGGTTTTGTTAGGACTTGTGACTGTTCTTACATGACTGGAGAGACTATCAGAGTCAATGCTGCTCAATATCTTATCTGTTATCTCTAGCACACAAAGAGCAATTTCCCCAAAGAAGTTTAGGAGCCTGGCATAAAGCATATTACATGGGTTTAATGTAGTTTTCAGTTTTTCTTGATTTTCTAGTCTGTTCTGAGGAAATTGCAATTTACAGCCCTTTCCAATTACCCTAAATTACAGATCTAGGTTACGGCTACTGCTGTGGGTGCCTCCGCAGTAAAAACATGACAAAGGCTCGGGCACTCAGTCAAATGTTGTAATCCCAGCCCTGAACAGCGCTGCACAACAGCTGGCACGGGCAGCCTGGGAGAGGCAGAGACCCTGTGCCAGGGGAATGCAAAGCTGTTATGGTGATTTATACACTTGGGCTGACTGTGCTGGGGAGTGCAAATCTTCAGGCTGCTCGTGAATTCAACCCGTCTGCATGACCAAGTTTGCTACTGGCCACTGCTGCTTAGAAACCAGCCCAGTGCTCACTCCAGAGTGTGGTGCTGCTAGTGTGTGTTTTCTACAGTCATCTGCAAGTGCAGCAGTGCCAGAATATGCAGCTGGGCATAAGAACTTCCCTGGAGAAGGGCACTGGGGCTATTTGGAGGCAGCCATGCAGAAATGCTGTGCTGGCCTTTGCAGGAGATGCAGTCTGGGTTACTTTACCATGGAGACATGTCTGCAGAGAGAGAAAGAACTCCTTTATTGACGTTAAGTGCCTCTTCCTCCATCCACTCCCAACTTTGAAACAAAATGTTCGGCCTTTCAGCTTGGGCAAAAGTAACCCATGAGTCTGTTGCAGAAGACTCAGTGCCCTGAGTGTCTGAGGGGTTTATCTCTAAGCTGGACTTGCTGTTCCCCTGGACTTGCCCTGCTGTAGAGGAATCCCACTGAAAAGGTAGGAGTGCAGAACAAGATCTACCCACTGTCAACAATCAATGATTTTTGGGGTTTTTTTTGGTTGGTTGGTTGGTTGTGGTTTTTTCCTCTTTACTGTAAATAGATGCCCTGTTAGGTCAGGCAGAAGTTTTAAACAGTCCTTAACTTGGACTTGAATATTTTCATACTTTAGTGTAAATCCTTAAAAAGTTTGTATCAAGTCAGAGCTAAGCATGAAGGACCACTGTTAGGAAGGTTAAAGGAAATTTGGAACAGAGAAACTAATAAGAGAAAATGGATTCTGGAAAAAAGTTCCCTTAGTATCACCCTCATAGGCAGAAAGCTCATATATCTGCTACCAGGAACTATCTCACAGTCCAAAACATTACAACTTGGCCCAGCTCCTTAGGAGAAAAGGAGAAAAGATAAATAGGGTGGTACTTGACAAGGAGGTCCCTTTATTAGACCCTTTATTGAATTCTCAGAGATGAAAGCTGTTTATGAAGAGGTAAGTAGCAGAAGGGACACACCACGGACTGGTACTTTAGCCACCACTTCTAAAAAAAAACAGATGTAAAAAAGAAAACAAAGCAACTCCCCAGTCTTGCAATGTCTTGGGAAAAACTTCTCTTCTTTAAAAATCAACGGAAAGCTCCTGTATCAAGCATCAACTCTAGCAGCCAGCTGGAACGTGCCACATGCTGTCTACAGTAGGTAAAACCTTCACTTACTCTGCCTTGAAGTCACTGGATTTCAGAGCATCACATCCTTCCTGGATTGTATTCCTATGATGATCTGAAACTGTCAGCTGAGAACTGAGAAAAATGTAGCCCTGAATGGAGCACTCACAAGTAAAAAGCCGGAACCTGTGCTGCCACTGTAAAGCCATATCCCCTAATATGTATCTTAAGTAGACAGCTTTTCACCACAGTGACATTAAAACCACTGAAGCTTATTTTCAAAATTTGTGTAAAGTAGTATATAAGAAGCCTGGATGTTTGCAATGTCAGCTCCAGGCCAACAAGAACATGATTGCCTTGGTCCAACAAAGACCTTTACAGGGACTCAGAGGCAGAGGTTCTACCTTGGCACCAGCAGCAGCAGACAGTCCCTCCCAGAACAGGATTTCTGCCAGTGGAATTGCTGAACTTTTGAGGCTGCTGGTATGATTTCTGCTCAGTACTGCTCACCTCTCCTCAAAAATGCGTCAGCAATTATTGCCCTCCTGGACATGTTTCCAGAAGAGCTTCGTGGAGCTGCTCCAGCATTTCTGTGCCTTTCATTTTTGTAACACATAATTATTAGATTTGGTCTGTAACCTCCTGGAGATTGCAGTGGTGGAGGGAAGTCTAATTAATGGATCTGGGTGGATCTTTAGGAATAGGTTAGATGCCTGTCTCCTCGACTCCATAAAGACTGTGGTGCTTGCCAGTGAGCCTCTCTGGACCACTGTGAATCATTAACACACAGCATGGGACTCCTATGAAGTTTAAGGATCTGCAGGAGAAGACAGCAGCTCAGAGCAGGTTTTGGCAGAGCAGTTTTTGGCAGTTGCCCTTTGAACTTGTGTACTCAGCATGTACCTAGCACCCCTTCATCATGTCCCAGCCCGTGCACCCTAATTGGAATTGATCCGTAGGCAATGTTAAACCTTGCTGAGCTGTTTGCTGCTTTTTTGGTTAAAAGTATTGGGCTCCGGGTCAGTAAAGACTGGGTCCTTCTATTCCACAGGGAAATTATTAAGCATCTAAAATTAAATTTTGACTGAGCTTAAAAGAGCAATATTAAACCCACAAGAATTAAAGCACCTTTAAATCTTGCCTGTTGAAAATTAGAAGATTACAACAGGTACTGGTAGTACACTAATCACTGAAGCCCCATCACGCTTTTTTAGTTTTATAAGAATGTTTTTCTTTGCTTGTCTACTGCTGTGAAAAACGCTACCTTCAGAGCAAAAGGGGTGCAAGTAAGTTACCGTGCAACGAGTAAACAGAGAAAATGATTATGCAAAAGTGCTTTTACATTGTACTTCCAATTACAACCCCTGATTATCAGTTGCTGAAGGTGGTGACCTCAGTTCTGGTTTTACACCTGGATTCACAATCCAAATGATTTTTGAGACTGACTTAGCAGCTGACTTTCCACTGGAGCCTGCAAAGCCCTTTGGAAGTTTGATGTTTAGTTTGGGTGGCCCCATATCAGGTGTCACTCAGGACTACGTGAGTTGAGAAGGGTTTGAAGCAGACTTCAGAATTTTAGTCACTCCAGTGAGGAGCACTGAGGTCATCTACACTTCCAGAAAGAGGGAAAATATTTGAGACAGGATTTTGCTCTCAGTTCCTACACATTCACCGAGGCCATAAAATTCTTAAGTACATTGTTTTCACTCCCTTTGCAGAGTGTTCACAGTGTTCCCTTTGCAGAGTTTTCACTCCCCCAGCACTCCACAGATGAAGTACAAGCACCTGAAGGAACGTCCAGGTGCCAACCAGGGCAGTGCCCTTCTCCAGAGTCGGCAGCAGAGGGCACTGAGCACTGCTCTGTTGTAACTGGAAAATAAAGCTGGTTATAAATAGCTGTGTCTTGGGGCATATGAATCAGTCTAAACCATGAAGAAATAAAAGTGGGGGATTTGTACTGATTTTAGGCTCTGTGCACACAGTTTTGCTTTCATATAATTGCCATTTCAGATCATTGTAATTCATCAGCATGAACCTTGGAAGACACACCAATTTCATTGCAGCTTCTGGAGCTTTACCAAGGCGAGGGCTGGGGCTCTGCCTGTACCATCACACGATGACTCACTGCACGCTTGCAGCCACTGTGCAGAACAATACTGGGGACCTGTACACGAACACCTGAGGGAGCTTGTTACCAAAGCCTGAGACTTTTCTATAGTGATCAAAGACTTCTCCTGCCCTGGAGACAAAGTTCAGGGAAAAAAAATGCCCATAATAGTAAAGATATTAGTTCAGGAAAAAAAAAAAAGGAGAAGTAATACTTAGCACCAGGAGAAAAGCAATTACTCTCACCCAGGTTGAACAGTACTTTATTATGTTCTCCTGAAGTACTCCCCTACAGATTTAAAGAGCCTTAATACATCAGCCTACACAGCTGAACTTGTGGCAGAATTTGTATTTAGTTCACTGCACATTTTGTTCCTTAGACTGTATTATTTCCCTAGCATTCCTACAGTTTAACTTTCTTTTTGCACCTAGTAAAAAACAGACTTGACAATAATAAATCAAAACCTACTTAGAACTTCATTATTACAGGTTTCTTTTGTATTTTTTTACATTTGAAATTTTTTTCCTCTTAGCTAGGCACCAAAAGACAACTAAATTAAATTTAATTTAAGGTGCAAGACACTTCCTTTCTTTAAGGAGAATGATTCATTGAAACTGATTCAATTCTTACCTGGCACAAATCCATTGATTTGCTTCTTTGGTCCCTGAGAAAGCGATTGGTTAGACATGTCTGCATCCACTGAGAGAAGTGGTTGATTTCTGGCAGTGGCTTTCAGGGTGTTCTCCGCAGAGTTTTCCTCTGTGTTTTCAGTCAGTCCTGCAGTCCTTTGCTGGGTAGTGCCAAGAGCTGCATGTGTCACCGTCTTCCGACCTGAGCTGACTGTGAACAGAAACACAAATTTTTGTACAACACTGAAGGGAATGGAAGTGTTCTTAAGGAAGACTCTCCAGTATGGGCCTTGAGGCAGAGTAAACAACTTGCTCAGGTTCACATATATGATGAAATGTGACACACAGATACCTAACAGCTGCTCGCAAGAGTGCACTCATGACCCCTACGGTGAACTCCAGCAACTAAAATACAATGAAAGAGTGGTTAGACATTGTGCCCATTCACCCTCTGATGGTTTTTGTTCACTTAGCTGAGCATGGGCACATGCTGAGGGATGACTAACAAAAGCAAGCAGCGTGATGGTGAATCAACTGGTTCCCTTGCATGCCCACAATGTTTCAGATTCGTGCAAGGTGTGTAACAGCACTGCGAAGGGTACCTCTGAGACACCCTTTCAGATAGACACCGTGGTTCTTGTTTCCAGAATCATCATGCAAGTGAAAAACCAACCTACAAACTGCTGAACACAAAACCTGTCACTTAGGGACACTTGACAGTTTTAATATGCTTTGAAGAAAATTTCTGAGCACCTGCTGTATGTGGATATTAAACCTTCCCATGTGCTAATTCTGCTTACTCACAGGAACTGCTTGCTACCAGGGAGAGAGGCCACAGAAGCAGCATCATCCATCCCCCTTTGGTCATTGAGGCTGTGGTTACTTTCACAATTTACCAATTTACCGTGCCACTGTGCCCTGGCACACTTACGGTTCTGGCAGAAAGTCTCGTCTGATCCATCAGGACACTGTCTCACACCATCACACGCAAACGTGATGTCAATGCAGCAGCCATCATCGCAGATAAACTGGTAGCGAGAGCAAACCCCAGCACAGGCTGTTGAGAAACAATTCCTGAATTACCAAATGAGAAATCCACGTAGCAAATACTGAGTCAGTGACTAGAGTCTGCAGCACTGAGGAAAAAACTAAACCACGCTATGTCAAGAAGCACCATGAACAAGGCAGAAAGTCCAGACTCAGCTGTGTGAGGTCATATTGACACAGAAGCAAATACAGGAAATAGCTGTTCCTGGCACCTTCCTCACTTGCCTGGCAATCTCTTTACTACAGGAATACTCAGCCTGGAGGCTGTTGCACCTTACACCTTGTGCAGCACCCTTACAGTGCTTTGAATTCTGCTGGCCTAAGCTGAAAGGAGATCTTCCTAGGCTTAAAAGATGCAGGACAGTCCTGAAAATAAATAAAAGAAATCTCTGTGGCTGTAACTGCATACCTCCAACACGTAATTCCTACTACATATCCATTCTATATTTCTGACAATATGTTGTTTTACATGAACACATATGGACTATATGGGATCTTTTATGGCATGTTTTCTGCAACCTAATTAAAATACTTAAAGAATACTCATCATTTATTGACATCAGCAATCCAGTGACTTCAATACAATATAGACCAGAACAGGACTAGGTCATGTTCTCACAAATGACTTTCACCAGAAAGAACTGACTGCTGCATGCTTTAACATTTAGATTCCCCTGGAAATGGAGAGTATCCCTGGATATTCCATTTTGCATACTCAAAGCTTTCCTGAAATCCATTCTGATCCTGTAATTACCAAGAGTTTACATCTGTGCTTTTGTCTTTCCAACAGCAGTGCAGTTCATCACCTTGTAAAGCAATATCAGGTTCAGTGTTTGTTTAGTGTCCTAAGAGCAAATCAATTTGCATAAGGGAGTCACAGCCTTTGGCTGTTATCCTGCTGTGTACCAAACGCTGCACCACACTAAGGGAAGGATGCCAAGAATGCAGACAACTGTTTAAAACCCCTAAAATCTGAAAATTCATCTCCTGAACTTCAGCACTAGTAATAGCATGGATCTTGCATGTATTAAGGCATCAGGGACTGGTTTAACTATAGCAGTAGCACTTGAATTGCTAACGTAGCTGGGGAATTAGAAAAATAAAAAAGACAGCAAATCCCCTATGTGCTCCATACAAAAGATACCCCAGATACCCACAGCAGCAAATAAACAAATCAGCAAACCTCTCTGGCTGCTTTAGCTGAATTAAACATTAATGAACACAACTCTATCATTCATTACTGGAACATAGGCATTATTAAGCAGATTTTTTTGTAATACCAGCTTATTGCCACAGGGGCTACCCTCTCACAGAGAGATATTGTGCTGGTGCAGAGCAAGATTTTCCCTGGTTCTGCTGAACATGGTGACAATGCTATTTAACTTTTACTTTGAGCCAGAGCAGCAGATTTGCACTAGCAACTTGCCTGTCACAATGTAATTAGAAGTTACTACATGTAAGAGCAGGACTGACAGCCACTGAAATCTAACTTACTTTCTACCTTTTATGCTTTTTACCTGTTTCTGAAGCTTAGAGTTTAAAAATGATGGGTCAGTTTCACTCTCAGTTTCCCCAGCAGCATAAGGCTTCAATAACAACCATCCGACAGAGAAACTTAAATGCATTAAAACAAAAAACCATGCCAATTTTTCAACTACAGATGCAGGTCAGTATTATTATTAGTCTGCCTCAAACATACTATTAAGTAATTTTAACTGGGTCTTCCCTATAGCACAAGCCCTGTCATGTTGCCCACACCATCTGACTGTTACAATGCACCTGATACCTGTGGCAGTATCTCACTTTTCCAACCCTTCATGCTTATTAGCTGTATAAGGACAAATACTCAGTGCCTGGAAGTATTACTGCTCTACCAGGTGAGTGATGCTTGTTTGTTTCCTCACTTTGAAAGAGCGATTCAAGGCTGAAAGAGATGTCATTATGTAATGAACAAGGGCAAAATAAAACACTGGAAATGGAAAATAACATTTTTGCCTCTATCAAGACTCTTGCTCTGCTCTGAATACCACACCTTGGTTGTCACAGAGGCAACAGCTCCCATCATTTTCTCACCTGCTGCAGAATGAACCATGGGCAGAACGGTCACAGAGACGTTGTCAGAGCTCTGCTGACCTGCAGTGTCTGTCACCATTAGCTGGAAAATATACCCGCCTTCCTGAATGTGGGACAGTTTCAGTGTTCCCGGCTGTGGTACCTGAGTAAAGACACACATTAAAAAAAACACACTGGCACAACGGATCCATCCATAATCTTCTAGGAATAAGGAGCTCACCATGCAGATTAAATACTTCTCTGCAGTCTAGCTAGCCTAGACTGTATGTATTTCAGCCTGTAACATTTGATCTCTTTTTTTGCATCTGTGTGTAAAAAAATCCACACTTAACATTTAGGTAGTGTTTTTCATGATACATTCAGTTACCCGGAGCTGTGGATCTCAGCACTGGAGAACAAAAGGACACATACATTGAACTCAATTTTTGAGTAATTAGAAATGCAATTTTAGAGGATAAGCAGTAAAATAATGGCCTTTTGCTCTCTATCAAGTTAGTCTGTAGACAATATATATGGATCCACAGAAATGACTTTTCATGCCTGAAAGAGAACAGGAATTTTTGATTAATATGGTCATAGAGTCCTAGACCTACCATTATAGAAGAGTGTATTGATAAACACATTTTTTCTCTCCATGAGAAAATTTCCTAAGTGAAATTTCCTTCCTTTTCTATTTACATGAATGCACTCAGTTATCTGATCAGACTGTTGATCCTCCTGATGGAGTATATGACCCTTTAGAATTTTATTCTTTAGTGTATTAAAGAAATTATTATGCTCTAAAAAACACCTGCTGTTGTTCACTATGATTGCTGGGAGAGGAAATGTGGTATTTAAAACTCATGAGCCATGGAGTCCAAGTCTCTTCCCAGGGCAGAGCCAGGGAAATGCCACTGACTTCTGAATGTGCCACCACTCCTCTCAGTGACCTCTGTGCTTTCCTTTTTATCTTCATGCTTCCCTGAGGAATGCTGGCCTGTATGTGCTTTCACAGAAACATTGGCTCAAAAGAGATAATCAGCATTTTAAAAAAAACCCAACCCATTACTAATGTCCCTAAGTGTCTAGGAGCTGTTCAGCTACAGCGTGGGGGTAGCAATCAGAGAAGCAAACTATCCAAAAAGCAATAATCGGTCACAATAGAGGGAAAAAAAAAAAAAAGGCTTCCTTCTACAATATGATAAGATCTCTTTATAGTAGTCCTTCCCCCTCCTCTGCCTTCTATTTATTCTTTGGTACATAAGAGCAATGCAACATTGCCTTTTATCTTACTTAAACACACTCCCATTCTCCCTTGTAGCTATGGATTCATACATTATTCTCAAAGAATAAATGACATGAAATCCAGTAACTTCAGGGCAGTAACCAAAGCACTAAAGACATCAACCAAAGAATGCATGAAAAAAAAAATCACAGTTATTAATTCAACTCTAAAATTTAAATTATCATGGCTAATCACCAGGGTACATATCTGTAGGAGAAATCCCTGCTCATTTGAACTCAATGGAAAAGTATTTATTTAAGCGTAAATGTGTGTCAAATTCATTTTCTGTTAACAAATACAAAGAAGCCACCAAGGTTAATGTGAATTTTGCAAATTTAAATGGATATAAGACTTGTCTCTATTTTACAGTGATTTTGAGTAATATTAAAAATATAAACTTTAAAATTTTTTATTAATTTTAAAATTTTTGTCTTACTCTACGTTACTAAATCACAGATTAATTCAAAAAGTATTTAATTGCTCTTTAAAGAAAATAATGCTGCAAGGGGTTAGATTGACAAGTCTTTGATAATAAAGTGTTCATTTTATCCAGATGATATCTAGCGACTATTCCCGAAGTTTCATTTTGGTTCACACTCTCTCACCTTTACATATCCTTCCTGCTCTAGGTGGAATTCCCAGTGTGCCCTGAATATTGTAGGCTGTGAACAGACGATAGTAGAGTCTGTGGATTTGAGACATTTTTCCTTTCTTTTTCTGCCGATCTTAGGGCATTCACTAAGAAGGCTAAGATGAAGAATCCCTCTCTTGATGGTTAATTTTAAATTGAAACCAAAGTGCAGCCGAAAATGTATTAATAAAATATCTCATAAGGTCTACATCACACATTTCTTTGTACTTTCTCCATAAACACTGACAGGAGACTGTTGGTGAAAATCCCTTATTATTTTTAGTAAGTGAATTACCGAGGGGTCTCTAACTGGGGTGACAGAAGCTAAAAACCAGGTGCAGTGAGTACAAACAAAGCAGAGATCAAATACAGTAGAGTATTATCATCTACTTGTTTGCTGCTGGCTGTCCCATGCCACCCAGGATAGAGATTAACTGTGTAAGCCACTAGAAATAATCACTGGTACAAACTCCCCAGGGACACGGTGTAGTCTCCTTCACTTGAGGTCTTCAAATTGTGATTGGACAGATAAGATAATCTCATTGAGGCTCCTTGTCCCACAAACGGTTGGACCAGATGATCTTTTGAGGTCCCTTCCAACCTGGGCTGCTCTACATTTCTGTGAAATAAATGTTCGAGTTGTACAGGCATCCTAATTTTGGTGCCTGGCAGACAGATTTGAATATATTTAATCGTTTTAGCTGTACATTTAAAACTTGAACACAACAGTTTGGAAGTAACTGACCACGAGGGGGACTGCACGTGTACCTGCATTTCAACCGATGAGTCGCCCTGCAGCAGTGTCCACTCATAGTGCACAATTCCATGGTCATCGGAACTTTCTCGGCCATCCAAAAGCACCCAGTCCACAGGTGACTGCAGCACAACGTCTTGGCCTGCCTTACACTGTGGAGGCTCATCATATTCTTCTTCTTCAATAAAAAAAGAGAAGATCAGTTATTTATAAGGGGAGGCTGACTGATTTTTTATATAAAACACGTTTTTTTCTTGGCTAAGGTATTGTTTCACCTCTTTGCAACTTCCTGAAAGAAGAACGTGTTCATTAGTGCACATTTTGTTAAGCAAAGTAGTATCTGCTTCAATTTTAGTTAATTGTCCTATGATGTCTTCAGGAATTAACATGAGAAGCCAATGGCATAGAAAACCTCTCTAGGTACTTGGATGTTTCAGCAATACAGCAAACAGGATTGTTAGCATCAGTGTACCTTTTTAATCTGAATTAAGGAAAATAGGTTTAAATATGACCTACATACAGATGGCAGTTACAGCACCTTTTTTATACCTTTTATAGTACTCTACATAATTCAATAGGCTTCTAGTCCCTATTTATAATACATCATTATAGGAATGAAAGACTTAGTGTAAGTTGGCACCCTGATGAAGCAGTGCACATGATGATTAAAAATCATCAGAGACCACCAATTTTAAGTGTCTCATTTAAGACATTCAAAGCTTGATTTTCAGAATATTTAAGATTTGTAGCATTTTGCTATATTCAAAGTACAATCCTTACTGATTAAAATTGTGAGTACTAAGTACTTCTGCCAATCAGACCACAAGCTTTTGGGTTAGACTAACAAAAGTAATGATCTGACAGGTGACACAGCCTGTCAGAAGTGGTTTAACTCATTTATTTTGCAACCTTCAGGCAGTGCAGGGAAGAGACAGGGATAAAATCCAGTTCTACAAGTCAGTATTTAACAACTTTAGCCACAGAATTGTATCTTTCTGCAGTTCCTCACTCAAGTTTCATTCCTTGTCTGGGCACCCTGAAGTGCCAGGGTGCTCTTTGCTCTTCAACGCCTGCAAAGGATATCCCGTAAAGGATATTGATGTTATGCTCAGAAAAGCAATTACTGAAAACAAGGCTGTAACTTCACTTTGTGCAGGCAGAGCTGCACAAGGAAAGGTGCCTTTCCATCAGTGTAGGGAATCTTCCTTGCTCTTCAACAGTATCAAGACTGTGCTTGAAGCTCATGGGAGCAGTGGGATAACTGTTTATCTCTGACTGAGCAGCAAAATTCTTATTTCTTGTTTTTGTCAGTAGTAGATAAGGCATAGACGATTTCAAGGCAAATGCCTAAAGTTAGGAAAACATACAAATAACTGAAAACAGGGTCTAATAATAGAAAGTACGAAACAGTTCTTGCTCATCCGATGGCACAGGAAGCCTCACCTAATTTGTACACACTCGCTTCTCAAAGCCAACTTTGTTCAAAAAGCAACATCTGGGTGCAAAAAGCCCCCAAAACTCATTGTTAATAAACACCATCATTATGGTGCCTGGGCAACTTTTATTTGATATAAATGAGTTACGTACAGCCTTCACACAGTTATTTACTTTACAAATAACTGTCAAAAAGAGACCGACTTGGGTCTCCAACAGCACAGCCCAGTCTTCTGCTTCTGCCTTGGAAAGGGGTTTCATGTCACCTGTCTGGTTTAAACGACTTGATCAATGCCCTGCCCACTTTCCCTAAGCAGTAAGGATACTCTCTTCTTGGACTAACTTTATACTCCAGCAGCATGAGTTTCAAAGGAAGGACCACTTCACGTTGAGTCAGTCACAACAATTCATGCCAGCCCTTTGTTAAAGATGAGCAGAGGGACCACATACACCTTGGGTCCCAAAGGATGGAGACTCCACCCTTTGCTTGTAAGCCATTAGATCATCTTCAGAAAGGTAAATCAATGGCAAAAAGGAAAATTTGGCCTGATAGAGACATATTGAATGGGAGGAGACAGCCTATTGAGCTGAAGATTCTTTTTCCACAGCAAAGTTTTAAGCAATGGAATACACGATCCTTAGGGAGTGAAACACCTCCAAATCTGGGGAATAAGAAGTCAGCATAAAAAACCAAGGAGGCAAACTCCGAGAAGCCATTTGCAATCACCACTGACAGGAGTAAAGCACTATCAGCCACATGTCAGCAGAAAAATCATCTCTTAACTTCTGTTTTTAACTTGCATTTAAGTTGAATGTAAATAAGCAGTATGGAACTGATATACCAGGTCAACACTCTGAGATGCTGGAGCTGGCTGCTTTCTAGAAAAAGGGGTGAAATGCTTTTTTCTTTGGGAGGGAACACAATAGGCTTTTTTTAATCCTGCTTTTTATTTATTCTGCTTTCTCCACCCTTTATACAGACTTGTCCTGCCAATAATGAAGCTTCCAGCTAGTAGTCTGAATGAAGGCTTTGTTATAGAAGGTCATTTCACTGCCAACTCCTGAATGTGTTTGGTATTAGTTTACCTTGAATCCTCCCATTGCTCACCACTAGTGATCTTAGAGATCACTGGATCCCAACGCTCAGAAATATTTTGGAATTATGAGGACACCACATCTGTGGATAAATGTTGGTTTGGTATTATCAGAAAGAAAACAGCAGAAGACTCAAGAACAAAGGACTCTGAAAGAACAAAAAAAATGGAACAGCTAAATTGTGATCCCCTCATGGAAGAAAATCTTGAAATGAAAAGTTCTTTCCTAAATTTCCTAAACTCATTCATGGGGTGACAGAAGGGAAAAGAGATGTGCCTTCATCATCCTGTTGTCCAGATTCTTTTTTCAATGTAATTCAAGAACACACTGGTAACAAAACATCAGAGCAAAATAATTCAATCTTAATTTTATCTCTCCTGGTCTATGTCAGAGCTGACAGATGTTTGAATAAAAGTTCATTCTCCTTTGTGGCTTTGCTTCAGCTCCAGTGTAATTGCATCAAGAAATCATAATCCCCTGTTTCCAATACCACCATCACCCACAAGGCAGACTTTTAAATAAAACCAACAGGACACAGAGCAATTTGCAGACCAGGAATTGAAATTGACGTGCAAGTCCAGTGCTGATAGTCACAAAAGCTGCCAAAAAGGCAAAGCATTTAAGAACTCCAGAATTCAAGAACTCAAGGAATTCAAGAAAATAAAGGTTTCTAATAGGTAGAGCATCATTTGTACAATATATGATTTGTATTGTTCCTAAACTGCACTCTACATTAGTTCCAGGTTTTAATAGAATTAAGGCAGTTCAAAACTAATTCTGTGTGACTTTGATGTAAAATCTCATCTTAAGCCTTCTATCATGCAAGTGCGTACAGACTTACGAAACACAATTACCCCAAAGCTGCTACATAAATAATACTGTGAAACTAATACTTCTCAAGTTGAAAATGTCAAAATCACACCTTGGGTTTTTCTGGTACCTTAAGCTTGTCTCATCTCTACTGCCATAAGATCCTTCCTATAGCTCTCTAATCTACCTGCCCATGCACTTTGCAAAAAATATTTAGGCATCATAATGCCTTTACAAATCGAGCCCCTGCTCTCTCCTATTTCCAGGGGATTCCCACTGACATTCTCATGAAACATGCAGGACTGAATGGACCTCAAGCCTGAGGTCTCCCCTCCCAAGAGAGCAGTAACAGCAGGCACATCTGGGCACTGTTTTCATCCACACCAACACTAGGTCTTCTTCCTGTTGCATGCAGTGACTAATTTACTTCAGATGAGATCTATCGCTGAGTAAAATGCAGATGACATTTGGGAAGGTATTGTCCACAGAGATAATGAAATGAAGTCAAAATTAGTTAAGATGAGACTGTTTAACAACAGGACGCGGGGGAAGACAAGTAAATTCTTTGAATCAGGTGCTGGGAAACAGATTCCAAATTTAGAAATCCAGATTTGTTTTCATCTACAGCTGCTTGCTCTGGATTATGTTGTTCTTAAATATCCTTCAGAGCTGAACAAACTGCTGCTTTTGATGCGGCTTGGTTTCCAGAGGCACTTACGGAGAATGTCCATGCTGTCTCTGGACTACTGGTGAGCTATCCTTGTCTTCTTCCGTCTAGCTCTCGAATTCTTAAGCAGGAAAAATCTTGAATTAAGTGAATAAGAAGCTGTCTTAGGCAATGACATTTGGACAGCACCCCCAAGAAGAAGGGGCGCTTGCTCTCAGACTGTGAACCAGGTTATGGCATAGCTGGGACAAGCACTTCATGCTTTCCAAGGTGCCCAATATGCACAGTTCCTGGGGATCTGGGACTTCTCTGGTTCCCCAGGGAGTGCAGGGCCGTTGAACATGCACATCCCACTGTCTGGCTCCCAGCCACTGGCTGGCTGGCACAATGCCCTGCCAAAGGCTCTGCAGAGGCAGAAGTGTTGAGGGATGGGTTTCCCCAAGCCCAAACACCCCCAGAGCCCTCACACCCTCACAGAATGGGTCACGTCGGAAGGGACCACAGTGGGTCACCTGGTCCAACCTCCCTGCTCAAGCAGGGTCATCCCAGAGCACGTGGCACAAGATTGTGTCCAGATGGTTCTTGAGTATCTCCAGTGAAGGAGACTCTACAGCCTCTCTGGACAACCTGTTCCAGTGCGGGGTCACCCGCACAGTAAAGAAGTTCTTCCTCATGCTCAGGTGGAATTTCCTGTGCATCAGTTTCTGTCCGTTGCCTCTTGTCCTATTGCTGGGCACCACCAAGAAGAGACTGGAAACATCATCTTGGCACTCCCCCTCCTCCTCAGATATTTATACGCGTTGGTAAGGGTCTCCCGGGCACGGCCGGGCCGCCTCTCCCGGACCAGGGAACCCGGCCGAGAGGCACGCCGCAGCCCGGCTCTCCGCGGCCCGTCCTCCCGCCGGCGACACCCCACGACCCGGGAGCGGGTTCCGGGCGCCGGGGCAGCCGCACGGACAGCGCCCGCTCCCCGCCGGCGGCGGCTCCGCGGC
>VXAZ01008968.1:493373-545376 GCA_013399875.1 Gymnorhina tibicen | reverse complement strand
CGCGGCGCGGGGAGGCGCCGGCCCCGCCCGGCTGCACCAGGCGTAGCGGCCGCGCTCAGCACCCGCCGCCCCGAACAGCTCCGGCGGGCTCCGCCCCGGGACCGCCCCGCTGAGGGACTCTCCATGGGGAGCCGCAGTGATAAGGAGTAAAGGGTTCAAACTGACAGAGGGGGATTTTCGGTTGTATGTTAGAAAGAAATTCTTCACTGTGAGGGTGATGAGACACTGAAACAGGTTTCCCAGAGAAGCTGTGGATGCTCCATCCCTGAAAGTGTTCAAGGCCAGATTGGATAAGGCCTTGCACAACCTAGTCTAGTTGAAGGTGTCCCCTACCCATGGCAGGGGGTCGGGATAAGACGATCTTTAAGGTCCCTTCCATTCTGTGGAAGCCCTTAATATTCTACGATTCTATGACTCCACATGGGGAGATGACACCTGCAAATAATCGGGGTTGGGTGGGGGTCACTGAAACTGCTGGTGGTTCTGTGAACCTGAGGAAACAAACAAATAAAAAAACAGACAAAAAAGAAATTGCAGAAGACTCCATCCCAGGCATGGCATTTCTGTTCAGAAATTACAAAAAAAGAAACCCAGTAGTCAAAAACCTAATATGTAAAGCTGTGACCTCTTGACTTGCAATAAAAAAATCCCAGATAGGATCTTAACCACCCAAAACAATGGTGAAGAACTCCCCGTGCAAGTTTTTTAAGTCTTTGCTAAATGAGTTTCAGAGAAATACTTCCAATTAAATTAATCAGTTTTACGTCTGTCACAGCTTCTGTTTTATCATGAAATTAATGCTGATTCTGCGACACTAATTAATAACAGTATTATCCTGAAAATCAGCAACCCTTCAAAACAGCTGCTTTGTTATTTTTCATCAGATGCATGGAGCCTCAAAGTGCTGGAACGGCACATTGAGACCTGCCTACCAGCACTGAGAAACATAAGCTTGCCAGTAAATGTAGAGAGGTGGTGATGGGTTTTGAGCTGCATACAAAAGGATGTCATAACAGGTCAAGTGACAGCTCTGTGTTTTCATTTTCATTTGGTTCATTCTTCCAAGCATCTTTAATCACAGACTCATACATTTCTTAAATTACTGGAAAAAGCTTAATAGTGGCATCAAAAGTACCATTATTTCAGGATGCTTAGAATAAGTAGCAAAAAAGGGACATATTAGGAATGGTTTTAAGACATCTTTGTACTCCTTCATATTTTTGGCTTGTTTTAGGCCATGTTCCCAGCATAACTTAAAATTGCCCTCAAAACAAATCCACTTTAATATTCTGCCATTGCGGGGCCTTGGGTGTTGCCCAGGAAATTCACATGCAGCTTGTAGTTTGGATTACGATTTCTCCTTCTCCTTTCCCAAATCACAGAACTCTAGTTCAGTGATTCATTGAAGCATTTTGGCCTGTCAGCAGTGCAACTGTTGAAGATTGATTTTCTCTGGCTATGTGTGCTATGGGTTTTCTAAATTTCTATAAATTATATTTTTGACACTTTCAATTTCCCATCAATTTTAGTTGAAACTGATCAGTACATTCAAAGATTATAGGAAGATGGAGGAGCTAGACAGTAAGATGATATAATCCTCATTTGCTTTGAAAATAAAATGCCACAATTTTATTTTTAGGAATATTTTGGAGAAGTGATCAATCTATTCATAACAGAGGTACTGACTGTGAAGCACTGATTTGTTAGAGGTGACACTGGTTTGCTGCTACTCTGCTTTTGTACCCTCTGATACTACTTTTGGTTCCAGAATATATACCAAAATAAAGCTCACGCCAGCATTGTGCACGTTGAAGTTGGCAGAGGAAAAAATGCACCAGGTCATCCCTCCTCTGAGTCACTGATGATTTGGAACTACTCCGAACAGAAGCTCCCAGTTCTGGATCAGCACACAGCCAGCGTTGGTTAGTGGGGGCCCATTTACAGGGCACAGAGGGTCGCTCATCCCACCATCCTTGTTGTAGCCAGTTCTGCCAGAAGGGGGGTCCCTGGCTGTCAGTGGTGGGGACACTGAAGCGCCAGGTTCTTGCAGAAAACACAAAGAAAAATAATCACTTTTTGATGCTTTATAGTGAGGAAGCCACAGTTGGAAGTTATCTCCAAGGACAGTAGACTCTTCTTCAAGCAGGTGAGCATTTAAAAGGTAAAGAAGGTTATGGCTAAAGGGAGGTCACAGTCCTGTTGTCTTGCTTCAGTGTCACATTTACCAGTTTGAAGGTTAGTAGGATGCCAGAATGTCTTCCTAAATTGGGATAAGGATTACATGCTTACATTTTTGCGCGGAAGTGTTGACCACCCCCAGATTAGCTTCTTGAGCAAGAACTTCTAAGTGCAGCAGATTTTTTTTTTACTGATGCTGGAGCAGAACTTGCTTTGTTGCCTAATTTTCTTGGCTCAGAATGTGTATGTTGTTACTCTGGCCTTGAGAGAAAGATGGCACTTGTAGTCATGCTGAGCTTTTTTCAGAAGGTGGCAGCAGCTTATTACGTATATAAAACATATTGCTGCTAGACATCAATGTCTGCCTAAGGGAAATCATAGATTCATAACTACTTATACTTAATTTCATGTTTCTTTACTGGTTCATTGTTGTGAGTGCCTCAGCTTTTCTCTGGGTTTTGGAGTTGCAAATCAAAACTAATAGTTAGTTTATAGTAACACTAAAAATATTTTATTCCTGTCTCTCATCAATTGAAGTTTTGGGATGGCTCATTTTCAAGCAGAGGGCCTTAGAAATTCAAAAAGATATTTGTCAGGTTTTAGGGGTTTTTATCACCTTTTCAAAGGATACATGCACGTACCACAGTTTATTGTCCAAAATGTCCACTTCATCAGGCATGGGACAGCGAAAGAGACTGCTTGATTTCTTTTTCAGAAGTGGAGATTAGACTACACATATATTCTTTACATCCAAACAATACCTGGCAAAGTAATACAGCATTTCAGAATTCATGAATATTCATGTTTCCAACCATCTGTTGATTAGTTTCAATCTCTATTCATATTCAAAATTCATAAAATAGCTGAAACTATGGGAATAAGGTCTGAGTGCATCTGCTTTTCTCTTCCTTTAGTTAAATTTTTTCCAAAGTAACAGAACAACAGGGATTAAAAAAGCAGGGCAAAGAAAGGCAATGGAGGATGATGAAAAGAAATGGAATATGTAGAAAGGGAGCAGGAAGAAAAAGCAAAGTTATATCTAGGCTTCCTCACCTGAAGTGCTTTCCTATGGAGTCATGTTTTTATTTTTTTTTTTTGTTGGAATATATGCTCAGAAAAAGAAACATGTCTTCCTTTTCATTTGATGCCTTCCAGACGCTCTGCAAACAGTAAACACATCACGCAAATGTTATCTGCAGAAAGCGTGTTGTCGGCACGATGTTATCATTAGACACATTTTCTCTGCTCCAGTTTGCTTGTGAGAATCTGTCGAGTAAACACTCATGATAGATACAAATCAGCTCAGATGCTGGAGTGGACTGCTGATTGACAGCTGAGTGCGAGCGATTTGCCCATGAATGAATTGAAGTGATAACCTTTTCTTTGCAGCTTAAAGATTCAGGTTTCCGACCGCGAGAGTAAGAGGGGTTCCGCATAAATAACAGAAGATAGGGTGGTAAATGTTAGAAGTGGAGGCGGAGGAATTAACTCAGGTATTTAACTCAGGGTTTGCGTTTGGTCATTTTTTAATATTTCACATCCCTCTCAAGCAAAATTGTGTAATGCTGTGGTACCAGTGTTATGAAAACAGCAGGAGGAATAATTTTTCAAATTCCTAAATGAAAAATGTAAATGTGATTGTGAGAGTGCTTCATATCATATTGATTTTATGAACATCCCATGGTGATGCAAGTTAAAAAGGTATGACTGGTTCCAGCTTGAGATAGTTTTAGTCCAAGTATGGTAGACTGTTTTCTTTGCCCTCTTAAAGGAGAGAAAAATAGCCAAGCCCTCTTTTTGGAATGTGCATGAGTGTGTATAATTGTGCTTGTCTTTCTACTGCCGTATTAGATATCAGTGTACTAAAAATGAGAGCTCTCCTGACTGATGAAGTGGAATACTATTAACAACCCCTCCGCCTTTCTATATGCCTGACTGCATTTGTGCCTAACACAAAGCAAGTATTTTACTACAAAACTGGGAAGGAGACAGATAATGAGAAACAGGCACGAGACTGCATTTCAGAGACCCTTCCCCAGGAGCAGCAGAGGTAAGGATCGGGCTGAGGCATCAGGTGATCACTTCAACCTTACGTTCATACGCGCTGCGATTGCTTCTCTGCCCGGATACTGCATAATTGACTGCACAGCATCAGCCGGGCACCACGTGGTATCAGCACAGATACTCTGACGGCAAAGGCACTGAGGCTCTGCTACTGAGATAAATATTCTTAAAAAACAACAGAAATCCCTCCTTGTAAAGAACAAGGATGCGTAGGGGTGAGAAAAGGGCAGCCATTTCTGTAAAGCGCAGTTATTAGTGGTGTTTATTAACTCGTGTAAGGTGAAATTCCCTCTGAGAAGAGGTCACATAACGATCACGCTCCTTGCTGCCTGCTCCTAAGTCATAACTAGGGTGAACTGACTGTTTCACCAAAATCAAAATCAGGCAGGGTAAAAAGAAAGGTAAGCAAATAAAGCAAATAAATAAATAAGCTAAGCAAATAAATCCTAGTATTGCTGACAGAATAATACCACTCTTACCACATATCTTTGCTGTATCTTGCAAAACCACATTTCTTTTCAACTGGAATCCACCAAACACTCCTTCAGCATCCTTCTGGTCACTGTAACAGCAGTGGCAGCTGCTTCTTGGGGCATTAAAGCAGGGGCATTAAAACTGCAGTCTGAGTGATGAAGGACAGTTATTTAAAAAAATAATAAAGTACTTCTCTGAGAAAGAGTTAGGGTTAGAGCTGCAGATTTTTACCTTGAATTTCAGCCAGTTCTGTAGAAATAGGTTACCAGTGATTTACAAGCAATAAAAACCTAATTTAACAGCCCGAGCCCAGGTTAAGATAGGAGCAGAAAAAGTAGTTTGCCTTGTAAACAGCATCATTAAGAGGGGAACAGTTGAGAGAATGAAGATGAATCAATGCTATGCATTTTTTTACAGCCAGCATATTATAACCTTTGAAGACACTGTCTCTGTCTGTATTTGTACTGGAGCAGAACAACTTATGGTCCAAGGTATTAGCCAAACAAAGATTTGTATAAGCTATGTCCACCAGTCATTGAAAAAAATTTCTACTGCGTATTGAAAGTGTGGAAAACTATTTAATGTACTATCTAAACATACATAACTGACAGCCCAAATCCTTTATGCTCGGGTTTTTGGAGTTTTTTTTTTTGAAATGCATGGAGCTTTGATATGCATAAAACTACAAAGATCGCTTCCCAGAAGGAATATATCTAGCTGAAAAAATTACTCATTGCTATTTCAGCCATGGATTCTTCTGTGGCACAGCATGGTGATAACAATCGGTTGGGTAATACGCTCATGATTAGTGAGTCACTGGGAGCTGCTGGCAGCCCTGACGCTGATCAATAATGTCAAGATTTTGAAACAGGTTACAAAATAATAGAGGCCTCTGCAGATACCACCAAATTAGCAAATATATTGGATGTAACTACCAACACTCCCTTTTCTGTAAGTAATCCCTCATGATTTTCATAAAAAGGACAAAAAGAAGCCAAATAGTTGGTCACTGGGAGCAGTTTTATATGGAATTCTTCATTTATGCACACTATATTTAGTATGCTCCTCTTACATGAAAGATTTTGAACTTCTCAGCACTTCTTCCTTTTTGGCAGTTTCCAAACTCTTCGGGAATGTTTTGCAATGGCAGCAGATCCTTTGTATCCTGATTCTACAGGAAAACAGAAATATAATGATGATAATGTTTAATTTACTGGCAACAGTAAAAATCATGAGCTGACTGGACAGCTTGATCTACACTGAAAGGAGTCAGCCTCCTTCACTCCATTCTTTTTAAGGCTTCCTTTTAACCTCCATTGCAAAAGACAAAACTCCTTGTAAACTCAAATATACCCCAACTCAAATCAATTCCATTTTCTTCCAGACTCCTCTGTTTTCTGTTCTTTTCCTGGGGATGTTAAATAATGGTAATGAGTGTAGCAATCATTGCATATAATTTTAACCCATTGTGTTAGAGCTAATAGATCTCTCAGTGACTTTTCTAAAGCAATTTCTTGGATAAAGCTTTGTCTCTTAACACTGAGAATGCATTGGCTGGTTTAATAAATCAGCTAGCACTGGGAAAATGTGCAGTTTGGTTCAGTCAGTCACCTGAGTTGCTGCTTTCCTATCCTTCTACTGTCTTAAGTGCACGCAGCCATGATTAGGTGGAAAGACGATAAAATTCATGTAAAGGAATTCTGAACCTTGTTGTTCAAAAATAGTCAGAGACTGTTCTTAGGTTTTCACTTAATTTTTAATAATAGAAGTGGTAGCTTACCGCCTTGCCATGTTGGTTTGCCTTGCTAGTATGTTGTCAAAGAAGTAGGACCCATTGTATTTTTCTGCTGCAGGCATGAAAAATGAACCCATGATAGCTGGAAGCACAATGTTTTTTCTTAGCCTGAAGGTGTACCAAAAAAGATGGGTAGATCCTCTCTCTGTCTTGGAAAGCAGATCACGTAGCTTGTCCTCCCAGCTCTGACAAAAGTCTTCTTCTGGCTTAAGTTGTCTTTGGGTCAGATTCAAAACCTGCATCTCTTATTTGCTACTTGGAAATACTAATAGATATCTGCAAATGGAGTGCTGCAATAGAAAAATTAATTAATGTTAATAACACACTTTGAGGCCATTGCGTTGAATAATTATGTGATGCAATTAAAAATACTGTTGTCTACTTTCTCACTCAGTACAATTTAGTTCCTCTTTTGCTGTTGATCTGTGTCTGCCTTTGATTTCTGTATTTGGATAACTGTGGGGTTTTTTTTAAGCACTCTGACTGTACAATTCTAGCAGTTGCATTGTAGGTCACACACACAAATCTCTCCAGGTGAGATCAGTGGTGTGGTTTAGTGGTGTTTCTGCTTTGCTACCAGTGGAGAAATTTGTTTTAGGTGTGTCACAACTGGCCTGTTAATTGGAGCGCTTATATGAGTTTTATCCCAAGCATTTTACTTCTATACTCATTAAAAAAGTCTTTCTGGACTTCAAAGCAGGAGGGCTGTTAAATTAACTTAGACAGATGAGAGAGTGGGATTTTCTTTAAATTGGGCTGCAAATCAGAGATTTTGTATTGAAGCTTGAGGCAAAATTACTTGAATGCAAATAATCCTCCAATGTTCTTCCTACTGTTCTCCAGTGTGTGCCTCCGAGGATGCATATGTTTCCTCACAGGTGACAAACTTGGCTAGGCAAATAACACACAGGCTGTCAGCATAAGAACTCCCAGTCATTTTTTCTCAGTCATCTGTAATTAAAGTGTTGTCACAGTATATGCACTGTGGTGGGAGAATATCTGCATTTTGATACAGATTACCCAGGGTAATTGGGCAATGAAGATCACTGGTTGCATTAACCACAAAAGGTCCTAAATGTGATACAGACTTTATTTCAGGGACTGTAAGTTTCAAATTTTTCCCAACACTTCAGATATCATTATTATTTAATAAGCACCCATAGCTTGAATACAAATGCGAGCTATCGATTATTACAAATTCCAAAACTGGCTGGTAATATTATTGAAAAATACTTTTTAAAATGCACATAAAAATACTTCTTATTACTTCATATGTGGACTTGAAATACTGTGATAACAATAATTTTCTCAGTGTTTCTGCACTTCTTATCTGGGCTAATCTGGAAAACATTTATTTCAGACCCTCAGAAACAACTCCCCTGAAGCTCAGTTATGCCAGGACACGAAGGTTCCATCAGGTTCATGGTTTGACCAAACCAGTTTGTCCCTTCCTGTGTTTCTTTTAGAGAAAAAGAAAATACTTGGACTTGAGCAATACTGACTTTTTGTGTGTGTGTGTATATACATATACATATACATACATATATATATATATATATAAAAAATGTATTTTTTTTAATACAACTAACCTGGGCTACATCAAAAGGAGTGTGGCCAGCAGGTAAAGGGAGATGATTTTCTCCCCTGACTATGTTCTCATGAAACCTCACCTGTAGTACTGCATCCAGCTCTGGTGCTCCCAGCATAAGAAACACGTGGAACTGCTGGAGCAAATGCAGAGGAGGGCCACAAAGTTGATAAGGGCATTAGTGCAACTCCTCTATGAAGACAGGCTGAGAAAGTTGGGGCTATTCAGTCTCGAGAAGAGAATGGAGATCTCATAGCAGCTTTCCAGTATCTGAAGGGGGCCTACAAGGAAGCTGGAGAGGGACTCTCCATCGGGAACAGCAGTGATAGGATGAGGAGTAATGGGTTCACACTGAAAGAGAGGAAATTTAGGTTGGATATTAGAAAGAAATTCCCTGCTGTGAGGGAGGGAGCAGGTTTACCAGAGAAGGTGCTGGTGCCTCATCCCTGGCAGTTTTCAAGGCCACGCTGAATGGGACTTTGAGCAACCTGGAAGTTGTCCCTGCCCATGGCAGGGAGGCTGGAACCAGATGGATTTCAGGGTCCTTTCCAACTCAAATCATTCTATGATTCTAGGATTCTATTTGATGAAGTTACTACATTCCTACTTAAACCAGACAGTGCTTTAGCCAGTGTAAAGGGCCGTGACTGAACACAGTTTAAACGCATTGTGCAGTAAACTTTTCACCTAGGTGGTTTTCCCATTGATAATATTGTACAGAATACAATTACATCTGAAACTGGGAAACTGTGATTAGAAGTGGTGCAATTCACAGTAAGAGTGTATTCGATCTGAATCATGAAGCCATTTTAAAAGGCTTTCCCTGCACAGTCAAGTTATTGTGTAGTGTGTATGGGCTTGGCACTTCTGGAGTTGAAAGCCTGCCCATATTTTTACATCTCCAGCAGCTACAGAAAAGCCACAGGGCTAATTCTGAGCCCATGTCACCAGCGTAATGTTAGCTCTCTGAGGGAGATGTCTTTTGCTGGTAACTCATATTCCTGATTGGAACTCATATCATATTCAGCAGAGTTACTGAGGTCTGCTACAGGATATTAAGGAGCTACTTGACTGTAGAACATCTTCATTATTTTTGTTTGATTGTAAAGCATGCACATGCTGCAATAGCTCATTTTGATAAAATTACTGAATTTATTTGTTCTTCTAATCTAAGTAAGTGTTGTAGAGTAGATCTTGCTGGATCTCTTCCAGCCAGGCCAGACTTCAACCTCTTGGTCTCTGCCAATATACAGTCTACAAGTGTTCAGATTCCTAATACTTAGGTAAATACTGGAATGCATACCTTTTCTTTTCTCTTCTCCTTTCTGTCTATAAAAAATGAAAGTCTCCCCCAAGGGCTAAGAAATTTGGCTATGTGTGGGACAAGTATCCAAATGTGTTGCTTAGTTAGATCAACCTCACAAATCACACTGTTGGGTCCATCCAGACTGGAATCTGAGGAATTTTCTCAGGTTCTGTATAAACTTCCTGCCAGATGGTATGGAAAGTTTGGATAGTGTGTGGGATTGACAGTTTATTTGAGAGGTAGATTAGAGTTATAATGGTATGTGCTATAGGGTTTTCTGGTATTTTTGAACAGCTCTCAGGAAAGTTTATGTGCTTTATTTAATGTAGTTAAAAAAGATCTCTCCTCTAATTCCTTAGCTTTTCCATTTCTATCATCAACTTTTTCAATCCAGAGGAGGCAACAATGTGTTTACTCTATTGTTTTTTTTTCCAAGAAAAGGGGGAGAAGAATAATGTAATTTAATACATACATGAATTAGCAATTTTAGCATAGTTTAATAATATTTTATTTATGTAATTGTTACTCAACTCTTATTTTCAAGAAAAAACTAAGTGGAATATATTCAGGTAATTTCCATACTTTATAGACAAATTTTTAAGCTCCTGCAGCAAAACTCTCCTCTCCTTAGTGGAAATACAAATTTTGGGAGTGAGCATCCTCCTGGAAAATAATAATAATGTAATATTTTTTCAAGAATAGTGCCATTAGCCATTTAATTTTTTAGTTACAGCATGCATGGCAAAGAGGGAAAGACTTTACTTTTGCTTTGTCAGCTATGGTATTAATAGGGCATTTCAGCTTTGCTTACTCACTTTCCATGAGCTGTTGCTGAAACTTCAAGTCTGAGGATCATTTTCCTGGTGTTACTCCATATTCAGTGTGTCATGAGATGGAATATCATCTCAAGGTAAAGACTATTTAAAGTCTGGGATCTGACTCCATGATGTCTGGGTCTTCCACGGCCTCTGGATATTCTCTCTTAGTCTCTCTTCATTGGTCTGACACAGAAGAGAATGGCAGATGTGTTACTCATTTAAAAATTGCTTAAGCACCTGGAGGCTGTTAGTGAGTATAACACACCTATCCGTAGGCTGGCATTGCCTTTGGTCAAGGTACCACTTTAGTCATGCACCTATTCTTAGTGGAGTTTGGGATCCTGCCTTATTTTGCACCACGTGTCCCTTGATTACAGCGAATTTATCCTCCTATTCCTTTAAGCTGTTTCAATTATTTATTAATCTGCGTATTGCTTTAAAGAGCTTAGCAATAGCCTGCATGAATACCCAGTACAACTTTCTTCTGTGACAAAGCTGCCAAATCCTCGCAATACAATGCCCAACCGTCGCCCTGCTGTGCCCCAGCTAGCTCATGGCCTTTCAACATCCAGGCAGCCACGCTAATCCAGGCTGCCTTTCCAAAAGCAGAGACACTGGGAACATGCCTACACAACCCTTCAGCTTTAGAATGTGAGAAAATAGCATGTTGGATTTTTTGTTTATTTATCTGACAGGGTGTTATTATTTTGCAATTACGGGATATAAGACTTGTTAGACAACGAGAATAAAGGGAACATCTGCTTAAACAACTTTGACGTTCAACAGTTTTTGAAAAATGGCATGACTTTCTTCCTAAGTGAATTCCTTCCATACCTTTGACATCCTGAAGAAAATCCTCAGTGCTGTTCTTGCAGTTATTTCCCTGGGATATCCCAGTCCTGGATCAGTACACTGAGTAAGTGGAGCTTGATCTGTTGGAAGAGTCTGACCCTGCACTTTGAGAAGCAGCTTTAATTTGTACTAGAAATAAATTTGCATTCCTTACACCCCAAGTCTGTATATTGAATAGTCATTGTGCCCCATTTCTCTTAAACAGGACACAGCCCTTATGAATTTTCTTTCCTTCCCTACACTAGCCAGCATCACACCTCGCTTCTCCCAAGCAGGACATAACCCTCTACTCCCTTTTCCCCTGCCCTCCCTTCCATTATCTCCTACAGCACATGCCACCAAACAGGGCAGACCCTTACAGCCCTTTTCCTTCCTCTGCACATTGGGACCGGCTCTCCCAAACAGATCTCCATGCTTGTGTGCCTCTGTTCTCCCTTTCAGGCCCATAACTTTCTCCCAGCTAAATGTGATCTGGGTTTAATGCTATTAAAAAACCCCAACCCCTTATTTGATTTATTCTGGTTATGCAAAAAGAGGAGAGAGACTTCTGGGTGTAAAGCCTTTATTACATACAGTACAGTGGAAAGTAAAGGAATACATTAACATGCTCACCAGGGTCATGAAAAGGCTGCGTTTTGCCTCCTTTCCCCAGTAAGGTCCCAGGGCTGTTGCACTATTTCTTGTCTAGCTAAGACAAGTTTGTGCATCCTTCTGCACTTTGATTACATTAAAATAATGGGGTAAGAATTTGGAAATTTTGTTTGATAATTTGTCATACGTTTTATTGAAAAAAATCTTGTGATTCATTTGGGCAACAACAACACAGCACTTTTATCCTGGTCTGCTCTGGAAAGACATAGATTGAGACCAGACTTTTCTGCATCCCTTTTCCTGAATTGTCTGTGGATCAGGCTTGCCATGGTGTGTAGAGTTGCTCAAGAAGACTTCAGCTAAGCCAGACCATCTCCAGCTCAGTCAAGCTGAAGGAAAGGAGCTGAAGCAGCTTAGCCAGGTCTTGCATGATTGAGCTCCAAATTTTTTTCTGCCAACCCATTTGTACCACACAGGTTACCCCAGCTCAGCCCCTTAACCTGCACCTAACCATGCCCTACAGACATACACAGCCCCACTCCCAAATTTTACATGGAAACCTGCATGTTGTCCCCCAGATGCCACCTAGCACTATCTCCACACAAAGCCACTCAGTCCTCTAGGCAGCCAAAACATTCCAAGAGCTGGGGCAGCCTTGAGGTTCCCTGCACAGCACAGTTGAGTTGGCATGAGTTAAAGTAGAGGTGGATTTGAAGGCTGGATGTCAATGTGGCATTTACTAAGCAACCAGGTTCTCACTGGGAGAAGAGAAGATACAGGACCTGATTAGAGACAGAGAGATGCTGCTTGGAAGATGAGGGAAATGAGTGGGCTCTGTCGGAGTGGAAGATGTTGTGGTCCCCATGCTTCCTCCTCAGTTTGAGTGCTGCAAACAATCTATGTGTTTGGGACATGGTGAAGCACGTTGTCATTGTCACCCCAGCATGTTGTTACCTGAAGTCTGCAGGCAGCCAGGAGCTCTAGCTCAGAGTTGTGCCAACCTCTCCATTCTTATGAGGGTTTACACGTTCGGTGATTCTGGCACATGGAGAGTGAGTGCTCCATTATGCTCCATGTGGCTTTTCATTTTACTTTCTTCATAGCAATATCCAAGCACAAGTCTGAAGTGATGGATCTGCTATTTGCCACTAACAGCTCAGCCTCATGGCTCTCTTGGGGAAAATTGTGCATTTGGAGCACTGCTTTGTTTTAATAGGTTTTGGTTTTCTTTTAATAGGGTCTTGTTTCTGTTCTATATATAAATAAAACAAATATGCATGTATTTGTATATATAAACCAATGTAAATGTATTTACCTTTTCTTTTTTTTCCCCAGAGAAGGCAAGGCTCAAGAAGAATGTCTATTTTGAAAGGCAGGGAGGATAATATTTAAGGCGGTTCTTGGTGGATGCAAGAGTACATTCTCTAGCTGGAGGCTCTATCCTGAAGATGATATTGATAGGTGGACTTTATCCTCATGGTGGAAATTGTCACTTTATCTTAGGACTGGAGTTTTAACTGCACTATTTATGTCTTATACAAATGCACGAGTAACTGTGCTATTCCTCCCACCTGCTTTTCAACAACATCAAAAACCCCAGAACTACTATTAAAAAATCTAGGCCCTTGATAACCATCATCAGCTGGGATGCTGCCAGTGGTAAAAAAGTTATCAGCAAGCTCCATCAGTAAGCTGAAATTGACTTCAATATCAGTTGAATGAATTCCTAAAAAAAAAAAAAAAGCAGGTTTGCATTTGAGGCATAAACTACCTGAGAGTGAGAAAATATTACTGCAATATATTAAAAGAAGAGTTTCCTGTCTGCCCTCAGACATTGTAATTAACCTATATGAGGCCAGAACTATGTATTATACATGAGGTGAGAGCATCCAAGCTCTTTGTAGACTAGGCAACTTACCTACTTGTGTTAGTATGGGGCTATGTTTTGGATTTGTGCTGAACACAGGGTTGATAATACAGAGATGTTTTTGTTATTGCTGAGCAGGGCTCACACAGAGCCAAGGGCTTTTCTGCTTTTCCTACTGCCATGTGGCAAGGATGCTGGGGGTGCAAGGGAGGTTGGGAAGAGACACAACAGGGACAGGTGACCCAAACTGACCAAAGGGATATTCCAGACCATATTACATCATGATCAGAATATAAAGTGGGGGGAAGAAGGAGGAAGGAGGGGATATTTGGAGTGATGACGTTTGTCTTTCCAAGTAACCATTGCACTTGATGGGGCCTTGCTCTCCTGGAGATGGCTGAACACCTGCCAGCCCATGGGAAGCAGGGAGTTAGTGCCTTGTTTTGCTTTGCTTGTGTGCACAGCTTTTGCTTTCCCTATTAACCTGTCTTTACCACAACCCAGGAGTTTTCAAGCTTTTACCCTGCTGATTTTCTCCTGAATGCAGCTGGTGGGAGAGTGAGCGAGCAGCTGCCTGGGGCTTGGTTGCTGGCTGGGCTTAAACCACGACACTACAAGCAGTCATGCAGCCCCTCTAAGCATAGACTTTGAAGTCCTTCTTTTTAAACAATGGTCTCGCAATCTGCAATTGCAATATACTGCTGTAAAATATCTTTACCATGCTCTGTATTACCTCTGTGACCACTCATTCCTCAGTAGGCTCTGAAAGGATAATTCAAACAAGTTTTATTTAGTTTTGCTTCATACTTCTTCAGCACAATAATATGCCTTGTTACCAGGTTAGCAAGCACTCCCTGCTCTTCTGGTATTAATAACATTCCCTATTCAATTCCAGTTATCTCTGTCAATCTCCAGCTTTGCAATCACACTTAGAGACCTTTTCATTATTCCTGTCTGGGGCACTGCTTTCAATCCCCTCTTCATGGAAGTTATACAGTGTGCATAGGATGCTGTGAAACAAAATATACACGTTAACACTTCAATCTGCACTGTAGATGAAGCTGCAGATCTGACCCAGACCAGGTGCACTAACTATAATATTAAAATTGCTTATCATTGTCTACAAATGGAAGTGTGAAATTTCAGGATTCATAATTTGCATTACACTGGAAGGGTAACAAAGTGGGTGCAATGTGAAATAATCAGGTTTTATTCCTTTATGCTTAAGAAACATGTTTTAGATATAATTTCACGTTTAGGTAGGCCATTTTGTATACTGTGGTTACGACAAGTGAATGAAAGGTGGCATCAATTACCTGGATATTCAGTCTTGATAGGAATAAGGATACAAACTGATGTGTAAGAAACATGCAGTATGCCTTTGTATCTGCTTGTCTATCCTTCTGTAGAATCCTTTTTCCTGACACTACCTCCCTTAAACCCCAAGGCATGCTCACAAGCTCTATGCAAATGTGTTGCCAGACTGTGCCTTGCCCCATGGTTGACGTGTTTTGGGAAGAGGAAGTTGCTACCAGAGCCAGCCAGCGTACTCCTATGATAGCACACAGGCAATTTTAAAAAGACTAATAAATGTGCAGTTTTCTCTGGTTCTGCCTATCCCTTGCGAGTAGAGTGCATGGCAGTAAACAAAGAAGGACTAAAGTCACAGAGGTAGATGTGGCTCTATACAGACAAGGGAGTAGACAAATGGTGAAGACCTTTCATTCATAGGGATGAATCTCCTTAGACCCACAAAATATGGACTCTATTTAGTATTCTAGACTGAGCAGAGACACGCTGAGGTCTGAGGCTTTCTGTTTTATTTAAAAAACCATGATTGTGTGGTATCAGCTGGCACTGTCCCCTCTAGATGTGTGTGCACACACACGGGGAGAGGCCCTGAGCGTGCAGAGAGGGTTTACGCTGAGTCCCCCAAAGGGGCAGGTACTGCACTGGCTCCTGTGTCAGCATGTGTCAAGGGATCCTGCCGTTTTTAGGGATGCATTTGGGGCCAGACAGGGGCCATGCAACCTCCACCCAGCCCAGAACACCCTTATGTTAGGGAGGAGCAGAAGGCTGCTATGCTGCGGAGGAGAGCAGAGCTTGCTGGAGGTGCTTAGCAACTCTCCCAGGATGTTTCTGTGATTTCAACAAATCTATGCCCCCAGCACAGCTCCACTGCACCCAGCTGCACATTTGCATACTGGCCCACAACAAAATGAACTGCATTTCTATGTTTTCTTTGAGTTATCTAGTGTTATGAAACCCATCTGGATTTTGGAAGAGGCCATGGACTTCCTGGAGATCTGGAGTAAGGAAACAGCTCAATTATGCCTTAATCACAGATTTTCATAACTGCAAAACACTCAGATGTAGATCAAAGGGAGTGAAGGAGAGGCATCAGACGTGCCAGTGCCGAAAAGAAGGGGGAAAAGCATTGCAGACAAAAACTAGAGGAGATCAATATTGCCTCTGTCTGTGCATCTCCTGTCAGTAGCTGCCCTCACAAGCTGGGCAGATCCTGCACTGCAAACCACTTGAAGAACTTTGTGTCTGGCTTTGAGGGTGCATCCTTAGCACAGGCAGCCATACCTCCACTGCCTGGAGTGCCAGGCAAAAACGCACTGGGCCTCTCCCATGGACAGGCACACGGCTTTCCTTCCAGGCAGCACTCCAAGAAAAACACAGATGGGACAGGCAAGGAGGCCTGGTTGGCATAAACCAGTAAAGGAAACAACGAGCAGAACACTCAGCATCTTCCACTAGTGGGTCCCGAAGTAAAAGGTAAGCTGAAGTTAGGGCTTTGGGTAGTTGTTTGCATCTGCTTGGTAAACAATGCCCTAGATATGAAGGATAAAGCCCGAGACCCCTCTGTTTTCTCCCCCTGGTTTGTGAAAGCGAGGAGTTCAACACAGCATATCAAGTGGCTGAGTCATGAATCAGAAGACTTCAGCAGCAGAGTACAGCAATAAAACATAAAATTAAGCACTTGCCATCTCTGAAACAGGGACTTTCCAGAATGATTGGGAATCTTCATTATTTATGCTGCACAATTAAATATTCACCATTTCCTGCTAAATTTAGGTTTATTGAAGTAAACAATGATGCATAAGGGCAGAACTGGACAATTCCATTTTTAGGTATTAATAATTCAGAACCATATTTGAAAACAACAGAGGGATATGTACAATACATCATAGAGGTTTTTATTATATCCACCCACTACCTATCCACCCACACAGAGATCTGGGTACCGTTTCTACTTGGAAACAATATAGCATCATCATATCTTAGGCTTATTTATGTGTATACAGATATACAGGATACATTTACAAGAATGCAGTGTTTTTAGTTCCGCTGGATGACTCATTCTTCTTTCCTGCAACCAAATCAGCTTCTTATTACTTAAAGTTGGTATTGACAAACATTCATGCTTAGCATAACAGAAACTATGTTTATCAGATTACATGAAAATAGAGAAAACTGTATTCTGCAGTGTGGAAAATACCATTCTGGGATAAAGCTCTGACACGGAGTTCTCAATTTTAGTATTACTTTTAAAATCTGAATACTTTTTTTTATCACATTCTCATTATTTATCTTGCTGTAGCTTAAGGGCATGTAACAATTTTTTTGCTTTGGGACATATCTGATAAATTCCTTATGCAACACTGGCTGTTATCTGTGTGGTCTGCCTCCAACACCAGTACAGCCACAGCCTAAAGAGCTGTGTGGGGTGTGTGCAAAGAGAGAAAGAGAAGAAGAGACAGTGGATGTATCTCTTAGGGATGCATTTTTACTAAAGTCTAGGGTTGTAGTTTTATTTCAGGACTGATACCTTTGCTGTCATTCAACAACTTCTAGATTGATTTAGCTCAAGTTAAAGAGGTCTCAGAGTTTTTGCTTGCCCATGGTGCTGAGCAATGCCTGCAGAGATGTAAGTACCATTCTTGCCTCATCAGCCTCAGGATCTCTTCATCCCAGCTGCCACCCCCAGCATGCACAGGGCTGAGGAGAAATTCATGTAAGACTGATTTCAGCTTCAACAGTCTAGATGCTGCTCCATGACACTGCATAAGAGATGCAACAAGCTGTTTAATAACATAAGGACCCAAATTCAAGCTGGAGAAAGAGGATGAATTTCCAGCAAGTAAATTCCATTGAGGGTCTAAATTAGGCAAAGACACAACATATACCTCAAGTGAAAGAGGTCCTTTCAATGAAATTGTTTCAGGTTTATTTAAGTGAAATGAAGATACAAACTTGCCTGGAAGGAGCTTGCTTTATTTTATATCTATCTGGTTATTTTTTCTGCTGCCCAGACCATCTGTTCCATTGGTGGGTATGTCATCATTCGCACACCCACTGAATGCCAAATTAATCCAAGTCACACAGCTTACACCTCCCTCCTGACTTAGACCAAACTATATTTTATTCCAGCATAAAATAGGCATCAGAGCTAATTTTGCCTCGCTCACTTTGAAGGAGAAACGGTGAGCTTTGGGACTTACTGTGGTCCCTTAAGGGGACAACCATAAAACACCAGAATTTTTGTAGCAGGTCCACCACAGCTCATCACAGCAGGAAAAGGCATGGAGAAATAGAGCAAGGACACAGCCATGCTGCCAGACCCCTTTCTCACACTCCCAAGGTCTGCATCTTTGGAAAACTCTTGAGTCTCCATATCCAGGAATTCTCAACAGACTCCCTTTACGTGAGTCTTTTAAGCCCACAGGGACCTTTTGTGCCTGCAGCCTCCTGTGGCAATGAGTTGCACAGCTGAGCTGTAGTTTGAAAAGTTACCTCCTTTTGCTTTATTTGAAACTACCACTACTGATTGCATTTAATTCTATATCGGAAGACAGTGAGCACTTATTCTCCATCTGCTTCCTTCTAGACATTTAAGATTATTTAGACATTTATCATGTGCCCTCCCTGGTTTTCTCTTCTCCCAGACAAAGGTTCCTGGTCTTGTTGACCATTTCTCACACCAAAACTGTTCCAGATTTTGCAGCATCTTTGGTTTTTTCCTCATACACTTTTTTGAGCTGGGAGGATGGGGACATAACAGTTCTCACTATTCAAACGCAGTCACACAGTAAATCTGTACAACAACTTTGTGCTATTTTCTGATTTGGTCTTAATTTCTTTCCTAATATTTGATCTGCTTTTTTAAATGCTACTGAGCACTGAGGTGACATTTTCATAGACCTCTCTATAATAACCTCAAGATTGCTTTCCCTGGTAGTAACAGCTACTTTGGCAACTATCATTGCATATGTATAGTTGGGCCTTTTCTCCCATGTGCATTACTTTACATTTATCAATATTGAATTCAACTGCATTTTTATTTCCAAGTCATTCTGCATTATGATATCCCTCTGCAGCTCTTAGCAGTTGGCTCTAAATTGACTTCTTTGAATAACTCATTGTTATCAGCAAACTGTATTCCTTCATCTCATTCCACTTTCCAGGTCACTTAGGACTAGATCAATCAGTGCATTCCTGTAGGAATACACTGTATATAATACATAATAATAACAACATGTAATACAGCCCAGTGGGACTCCACTGGTGATCTTCCTCCAAGGACTTCTATCCTTTGTGTCCTATCCTTTAACCATTTATTTCTCCATGAGAATACATTCTTTTTATCTCATTGCAGCATAAGTTCTTTACCTTCAGGTAAGCTTTGTCCCACTGAAAATGCAGCTTAATGATTTTGAAAGGAATTTGAACCTTGGTTGTATCCAAAAGCAACTGAGCGAGACTCTATGGAGACAGAACCAAACTCACTCTTTTTTGTCACAACTCAAAAGTTTTAATCTCTCCCAGTGATCATGACAGGGTGCCTGAGACAAACTTGTTGCACAAGCAAGACCCAAGGACGTTTACACTCCAACTGAAGATGCTTGTAGACGTCTACAGAAACAAAGATTGCACTTGTTGGCAAAGTTCTAGGTTTGTTCCACATTTGAGTCACTAGGATGTACTAGAGCTTCCTGGCAGTAGAGGAGTATAATTATCTGTGCTTTAGGGGAGTGGATTTGTTGATCTGAGTTTAGGTCAAGTGTGAGAGAGACTGTGGCCTGCAGAGATGAGGTCACTGAAATGTGTGGTTGGGAGACAACTTCGGGAGCTGCTGGCAGATTTGCAGACCTGGGAGGCAAACAGTAATGATGGCCTTGGGAAGAAAGGGCAGTGGAGGCAATTACTGAGTGAGACATTTCACAAGGCAGTTCTGCACTGAATGCCAGAGCAGCAGCGATTTAGTGTTAGGGGCGGTCAAACTAATAGCAATAAAATATATTTTAAAATAGGGAATTGTGAAACTAAAGGGCAAATACATAACTGTCACATAGGACTCCTTGTTACAAGATATTTGTGAAAATGACAGTTTCATTAGAGTTCAGATTCCATGTGGACTAAATGAACTGTGGAGTGGCAGGTGTGTCTTTTCAACTCTGCTACAGATGCTGTGAAACAGCTTTCTCTAGTGATTATTCCCATCCACCCGCCCCATGTGTCCTTGCCTAGTCCTAACCAGGTTTTTCATATGCCTATTCATTCACTAAAGTCTATATTCCTTTCCAATGGCTTTTTTTCCCTTTTCTTGACAAAAAAGATGGTCTATATCTCTTTTCATCTTTTACTTTAAAACACGTGGAGTATTTCATGCTTTCAATTCTTCTTCAGCTGAATAGGCTTCATCTCCTTGATCCCTGGGTGTATCAAAGTTGGCCTTTTAGCCAGGAAGAACCTTAACTCCTCCTCTCTTTCTGTCTAATTTAAAAGTAGGTCCTTCCACTCAAAATATTGATGCACTTAAAATAAAATGCCATCAGAGCATGACAGGATTGAACTCCCTGAACTGGAGCATGAGTCATGTAGGGTTAACAGTGAGTAAGGTTGGTGAAGGCTAACCCATTTCTTGTAAATGAGCCAGCATCTGGAGGAAGCTGTTGTAACCTGTAGTAGAAAATTTTGACTAAAACTTGATGGCTGAAAACTGGGTTGTAAAGCACAGACAGCACAGTGCTGAGGC
The DNA here is from genome assembly GCA_013399875.1 of Gymnorhina tibicen. Lineage (NCBI taxonomy): Eukaryota > Metazoa > Chordata > Aves > Passeriformes > Artamidae > Gymnorhina > Gymnorhina tibicen. Next base: position 524,798 of record VXAZ01008968.1, on the reverse strand, counting down.
AGGGAGCTGCAGCATGGCTGTGAAATGGCCTCCCAGGTCATGGCAGCTCAGGGGCAGCTGTAGCTGAGACCATGGTGGGTGGAAAGGGAGACAGAGCAGTGGGCCCTTGGGTGCAGCTCTGAAGGGCAGGGCGGTGACTACTGCTTCTGAACCCAGGGAATGGGGATTTTTTTGATTCAGAGAGTCTGTGGTTGACAAGGGAGGTAGTCAGAAGGAAGCTGGAAGCCCGTGGGGGGAAAGGTGGGGAATTCCTGTTGCTGGTGCTGCAGTCAGGCATGGTGCAGTGTACCTCCTCACTGTGGCACCAATCTCTCCAAATGCAGGGCTGGGGGGCTGTGCAGTAAGGCGTCCAAACATGTGTGTCTCAAAGAGGTGGCTGCTTTAGTGCCACTAGTGAGCAAGTGTTATCCACAGTGAGCTCCTACAGCCAAGCAAGGTCAGGGAGTGCTGAGGGAGCGGGAGCAACAGACCATCAGCATGTCCAGATGAGAGAAAAGTCTCTGAGAACAGAAATTTGACCAAAAAATCTGGTGACAGGGCCCCAGGAGTACCCCCAGCCCTGACTGTCCCTGCCAGCCCCCCAGGGCTCACCACAGCCCAGCACCCCACGTCAGCCCCTAGGGCTGTCAGCCCCTGCTCCAGCCATGCTGCAGCAGGGCTGGTCTCCAGCTCCCCACAGCCCTGCCCAGCCACGGGCCCCACCAAACCAGGCTCTCCTGCAGGCCCTGTGCCCATACCCTGAGAGACTCCCAGGGCTGGGGCTGCTTCTGGCTGGGGGTGGGATGGAACCCAATGGAGAGCTCCTGGCTAGGCGTTTGCTGAAGCAGGATTCCTTTCTGGTCAAGCAGCTGTCTCAGCACACTCCAAGCAGGGCTGGGAGTTTTTTGGAGCACCTGGGCATTGTGACCATGGCAGTTCTGATTCATTTCCTGTATTACATTTCTCAAGCAGAAGACAGATGAGGTTTTGTGCCAGGCCAAAAAATGTTGGGTTGATTCCTGTGAGCATTAAAGCTTATGGTTGCACCCATGTATCTCATCTCCTTGTTGCTCCTGAGGAGAATCTTTCCTGCTCCCCATGCTACCACGGCTTGTGTCTGGTCTCTCCACACTTGGGAAATTTGGGAGGTGTCTGTGGGGAGTAGTGAGGGATGCACTCACAGGTGTCATCTCACTCTGCAAGAGCTGCAGTGATAAGCAGCCATCCCTGGTAACCCATATAGCGTGTAGGCAGTGCCAAGGAGCTCTCCCAGGGCTTGTGGAGCTGGGATAACAGTGCAGAAGCAGTGCTCCAGCCTGAAGAGCTGACTGCAAGACACTGGAGTACAGTCACAGGACAATACTTCAAGAGCAATTCCATCAGGAGCTGCCTGTCTCTATGCCAAGATTTAGACTGAACAGGCTTTTTTGCCAACAAAAAGACAGGTGTTCAGATGTCTAGGCCTTTCATACAAAAAAAAATTTGCAATTATTTAATGCTTAAACTATTTGTGTTTAACGAGCGAGATGCGTAAGACAGAAGACAGAGAAGTTTCTTGGGGTAGACTTTTTGTCAGACTTTTCTGAGCAAAACACAGTATGAAATAATTTCTCACTTCAAAATGGCCAGGAGTATTTTTTGTCATCTTTTTTTCTGCTCAGGTATCACCAGTGTTCTTCGCTGGCTGAAAGGATTTGAGAAGCAGATTGACACAGTGGAAATTCAGTCAAGCCAGATGCACGTACCTGCAAGAGAGGTGATGATTTCTGTGTTACAAGCAGAAATTAGGTCAGGATTCACAAAAGAGAATCACGTACGACTGAGCCATGGACATGCTGGTCCTGTCACACTCTCCTTTAGCCTGGAGATGGTTGTGTGGTTTGCTCCAGCCTGGACCAACTGCCACTACATGTTTCTGGAGGCATGGGGAGAGGGGCAAACCTATATTTTAGACTTTGCAATGGGTGCCTGTTCTTGGAAACCTGTTATCATCTTCTCATTTTCTTAATTTCAGTGAATTTGGATGCTACTTAAGGGTTAGTAGTCTCTATAGCTCCATTGAGAAGCTAGGCACTTTTTGTTAAAAACCCCCTTACTTCCTACAGAACAAAGCAGCATGGATAATGAATATTTCTCCAAGATGATTCCTGCGATTTGAGAGAGGAATTTACAGACATATTGGAGAACAACATGCAAAAAGTGATCAAGACCACCGTATGATCAGTGTAGTAACCTAAGCATTAGGCAGTCACTTCAGGGAGCTGCAGGCGTTAGGGTTGTGTCTCCTTGGGGAAGATGTTTTTATAGCTCAGGGATTCCTTTGGGGGGGGAAAAAAGAGACAATGCTTGTGCACAGAGAACTCTAAGCCAGGGGTCTTCAGAGTTTTATTAAAGAAAGGCTTCCAATGGCCAGAGTATGTGGCAGCTGGCCATATAACAGTGTCCAGTCTTTATGTTCAATAGATGTAATGTCGGAAATGAACTTTGGGAAAGGTAGCATGTAAAATCTCCCAGGGGTATATGGTCCTAGGGGTTAACAAAGTCCCTTTATTTTCTACTGATGTGCTTCAAAATGGCCAACTGTGGGTTTCATCCTAAGCAGTGCTGGACCACTGAAAGCAAGTAGTGCTTTTGTGAGTCGTATTTTATCAGAACTCTTGTGCTTTTGGACAGACCAAAAATGGAAAGAGAATTGCAAATCTTTTTTTATAATAAATGTTTTTCAGCTCTCAAGCTGATTCTCAGTGGGTGGAGACAGGTAGCAGTGCAGAAAATAATCTCTTAGTGGTAACTGAACAAATGTAAATATAGATACGGAGTTAAAAGCTTTCTGGCAAATGTAGACCTGGTTCCTGTGATAGAAATGGAAGCACAGCAGAGTAGAGCTCCATGCAGGTGTGCCATTTCTGACAGAAGCCTGGTATCAGCAAATTCATCTGTAGAAAACAAACAGAATGGCTTTCTGTCCCTGCTTCAGTTTGTGTGTGGGCTGTTAAGACTGAAGGGGGAATTATGTGATTCAGGCACAATATGGAGCTGCCTGACAGATTGCAGACAGATGTAAGCTTGCTTTGCCTGAGCTCTGCACTGACTGAAGCTCAGCTAATATATTCTGTTTCTCTGTCAGGCTTATTGCATCAAGCTCAGCATTATGCTGATAATGCAGTCACATGGCCTCTGCATCCAAATTGGCTCGCTTCCCACCAGCTTGAAGCAAACTTGCATCTGTCTTCAAAATATGATGTAGACATAACCTTTTAACAGGCCAGCACTTCTCAGCCAGCATAATGTGGAGCTGGGACATGCTCAAAGCAGAAGGGAAAGGATCAGAGGTCGTTCAAACTCTTTGAAGTAGAAGGGATTTGAAGATATGTGGGGGTACATAGGAACCTGGAAGGGGTTACAGGGAGTAGGAGCAGATGGTGGCTTGACTGACAAGTGGAGATGCAGAGCGTCTAAGTATACCAAACTAAGTGGGTCCCTGGAAGCAGGAAATTGAACAGAGTATGTTTCACACAAGCTTGTTACTATGGCTATTCCCTGACTAGCAGATTCCACTTGTGTGTGAATGTACCTCTTTATTTCTGTGATGTGTTCCCTACTTGTGATACAGAGCAACCAAGCAATTTGATTACTGCCATGCTGATACAAATGCTTTGAGAGATTTCATTTGCACACAAGATGTCATTTTGTCATAAAAATGGAAATATTGATTGCTCCATAAATTATACTGATTATAAGTCATAGCATAGCAAGGACTAGTGAGATGGCTAGAGAATGTCAGAAAGAATGCACCTACTTCCTTCCGAGCAGGAAAAAATGTAACTCTTTTATTTACAGTATTAGTCAAGATTCTTATATGCACTCATGGTTAACTCTTAAATGCTTTTTGCTTTGAATTTGAAACTTCAAGTAGGAGCTCCTTCTTTTAAACTTTATTTTAAAAACCCCAGTGAAATAGAGAGTAAGATTCTTATAGGCTCTAAGTGCCCTATTCTGCTCTAAGTCCCATTTTGTTTATATTTGGAAGAACTACCTGTACAGCAGTTACCATAAAGAAAAATATATTGTGCAGACTCAAATTTCCTCATTTTCATAAGCAGTGCACATCACTGCTTTAAAATGCAAATGGATTTTTAAAATATTATTATTGTCCTAATATGAAAACCATATATTCTTTCCTCTATAATGGAGATGTTTTCTAAGCTTAGGCAAATTCTGTTCAGTGTCAAATGCGTATGTTGACCACTTCCAGCTAATTTTCCAGAGAAAAGGATGTAATAAGGGAAAACATTTATAATCCTGGCAACTGATGGAAATAAAACCAATAATTCCTACTACAATAGACGTGCGTGTATGTACAAGCTAACCTCCAGTGAAAATATTACATTATTCATTTGAATTTGTATACTAAGAGAGATTGACACAAATTTAGCAATCCTTTTATTTTTATAATGTTAATATAAAGTTGCAAATATAGTTATTTACAAGGCCCTATAATTAATCTTGTGCTTAGTCTGCCATTTACTGTTTAAAATTAATACCCTTCATGCCTCAAAAAGTCTGTACACAATTAAGCTTCACTCACTGACAAAAATGGCCCTGTCCTGCTTTCCACTGTAGCCAGACCGGCTCCTATGTATTTTGCTATTTCGAGATTTCTAGTGTTGAGATGCTGTATGTTTTTACCTCTGGGTGACATTTGTAACCTCAGGTGTTATTTAAACAAAGGACCTTTTCAATGAATAGGAGACTGTATTAGTCTTCTACGAAGTTAACCCAGGTGCTTTGGGGCTGAGTGTCGCGGCTGGTGTTCTGGATGGTGCCGCGACCTTCCGAAAGCGTCTCCAGGCAAGTTAGGAAGCCGCTCGGCAGGGCCACTACACTCACACACACTCACACACACACACACACATCCACCCCCCAGACAGCTTCTTCGACACATCGACAGCAAAGAGACGGGAAGGGTCTTCATGTAGGGTACCACGGGAGAGGTTTATTGCAGCCACACATGAGAAGAGATCCAGGGACGAAGACCTAAAACCATGGGAGGGTCCAGGTTTATATATGGCGTAGGTAGAGGCAGAGAGAGCATCAGGGACCAATGGTCTGAGGGCATGGGGCTGGTACACACACAGGGCCAGGGTATGGGAGCCAATGGGGAAACTGAGGGAGTGGCGAGGGAGCAAGGGCCAATGGGAGAGTGGGGAAGGGAGAACTTTCTAGGGCAGGGACATATAAGGTATAAGGGGGCAGGGAGGCCAACTGGGAAAGCAGAACTGGGCTACATCAACTTAATGTAACTAAGGAAGCCTGGGAGAGTTCTTTTCCGTCTCCGGAACCTGGGGGTGCCATTTAGGGTTCTTCCCTCCAGGGGACCCTTGTGGTCCCTCTGCCAGCAGGCCCACCGGCCTCCGGAGCTGAGGAGAACATTCAAATAACGTAACTCTTGGGTGCTCTACCACATTGCTATTACATTAAAATTTTTTCTTATTTCAGTTTTTATGAAAATCTTGGATACAGATCTAACTTGAGACAACTTCTCTGAAAACCTAGAAGGACTTCTGAAGACTCTGATGATTTTGCATATTATTTATAAAACAAAAACTTGCTTTTCATTTGTTTTAATTTCCTCAAGCCTCTGTTGTGGTGTCTCATGCACAGTAGAGTGTGAATATATAGTGTCAAGACTTCAAAACCGCAGCCTAATTAGCAATGTTTACTAACCAGCTGAGCAAGCCACTTCCCACCTGAATACTGGAATAATTGTTTCTCCACTTAAGAAAAAGAGTGGAGGGTCCATTGTTTGGCCTCACAGAACCAGTAACTGGAAAGAGAGACTGGCCTGCTGCAGCAATGGTCAATTAGCTGTGCTGAAGACACACTTGTGCTTCTCCCTCAGAAGGTCCCATCTAAAGGCAGGTTACCTTTCTGAGTGGCGAGAGATGGATGTCCTGGAGATACACATTTAAACTGTTAATAATCTTATGTCAAGATCCCTATAAAAGCAGCAGATTTATCACTTACTACTTCAGTTAAGTACTCCACTACTTCCCCAGTGGATGCTCCAGTCTTGAACTGCCATTAACCATCAGAAAGATTTTCCAGAAGGTCATCTGAAATCTCTCATGCTGTAGCATAAACCATTGCTTTCTCCCCTCCGTCTTCAGTCACTTGGGAATTTATTCATTCAGGTTGTTTTGCAATAGTGTTTTAAATATTGAAAGACTTCTCACATCCCCCATTTTCTAGACTAAACAAGCCCATTTTTCTCATAACTCCTCTTCTTGCCTACCCTGGGCTTTTTCCAGATGATCTGCATCTTTCCTATGTTATATAAACAACTGTACGCAGAACTCCAGCTGGGTGCTTATATACACCACCCTGTCTCCATGAGACTGTCTTTATTCCTGAAGTATTCAGCTCTGAAGCTACATCAGTAAAATACATACCTACGCAGCATAATGTAGAATATATAACAAAATGTATGTAGCAGAGTAAAGTAAGGTTCTGTAGGAATCTTCTTTGTAGGGTACAAACTGGCTTTGGTGGAAAATTGGTACTGAGCAAAACGTGGTGTGAGGTGTGAGCAGGTGAGAGGTGTTTTGTAAGAGCCCAGGGCAGGCATAAGGAAGTAGAATGTGATTAAATGAAACTAATTAAAGGACTTAGAGAATAAATACGCCTACTTATTTAGTACTCAACTCTTTCCGAGCACTTTGGGTGATTATATTCTACCGCATGAAGAATTAAATCCATTAGGCTTACTCTAAGCAAAACTTAAACAGGTATCAGTGCACTGACTGTATTTTCACTAGCTTCAAAGTGGGAATATCTAAATACTCAGGACCTCCACCTTGGTTGCTGAAAAATAGCAGCTCTGAGGTGTAGACAATAAGCCTTACGCTTGCCTTGCAGTGAGTGTTTACTTCTTGAGCCATGTTTTAGAGTAAATGGAGATCCCTAAAGGTTCAAAAGCTTCCTAGGACTTCATTTGAGTGTATGTTAGGAGGTGCTAAACTCAAGCTTTTCTGATTCCCAATCAGGAGGGAAGATTCCTGTCTCTGTCACTGAAGAGTTGAAAAGAACCAGTAAATCTCAAGTACTTCTCATTTTCTTAGCTAATGAGGTGAAATTTGACCAATTGAACAAGTGACTGGAGAGAGAGGAAGTGATAATTGTGTTCAGAAATGGAAAAACAGCGGTTAAAGCAAGATGTAGTCATTTCACTTTTCCTGGTGTTTTTGATGCAAAGCTATTTGTGGAACAGGGAAACATAGTCTAGAGGGACAGACTCTGACCCAACAATAGCTTCCCTGAAAGGAATCCACTGCTTGCCTTCCCCAGTTCCCTTCTCTCATGTTTTCCTGACAGTTCACAGCTTACTTCACTGCCATAAGAAATGGGTCATCTGAGCAGCACTGTGGCAAACGCAGCAGAGCAGAGCGAGGACTCAGGATTCTGAGCCTTCCCAGCTCACTCTGGGAACCAGAGCCAGCCAGCTTTTCTCCTGACGCAGCTCAGTACCCATCACTGTGAGGGCAGTGGTGGTTAGGGTGGAAATTGCTAAAGATATTAATCCCTCCCTTGTTTAAGAGACTCATAGATCAGGAACCCTTGCTGATTTTACCCCAGCTGCCTCTCTTCCCCTTTGATTCACCCTGGAGTTAGACTTTTTACCTCCTCAAAATGGAAGCTTTAATTGTCCTTGTGTTAAACCTCATTGTGGTTACAATACATGTAATTAGATGACCTCAGGCAAAAACTGAGTCTTTCAATAAATTGGCATTATTATTGGCTGCCAGACTACTGACCCGCTGCTTCCCATCTCTTGCATTCACTCCAAAAACTGAGCAACGATCTAAGTTGATCTGGTTCTGTATTTCAATGGTGTGCCAAAGAAGTTTATGTAGACTTCTACGTACTGCCCTATAAAAATTTTCTTTATTTCACATATCCAGTAGGCATATAGTAGAGTAGGCATTAAATGTAATGTTCAATACATATGGCCAAAGGAAGTGTGTTTAGAAAGCATGGCTAATACTGTAGAGACAAATTCCATTTTGTTTCCCACAGATATTAAGGCTGACAGACTGTTAGTTGCATGATCATTAGCTAAAGTGAGCTCCACAGCAATGCTTGAGGCAAAATAATAATAATATGGTGGCAGATGCAGCAGGAACAGCACAAGTCAGCAGCATCCAGCCAGCAGTTAGCAATTCTTTTGCTTATTAGCAGAATGTTCAGAGTCCAGGCAGAATTGTTAGATTAGGGTTTTTTATTAATTTGTCTTTCTGAATCCTTCCTATCTTCAGATCTTGCAGCCATATTGACATCGATTTTTCAAAGCAATACCTAGAGACTTTTAATTTTCTTTGAACAAGCATATGGGTAAGGGGAGTTTTTCATGGCCTACAAGGCTCTGTGTGTTTTATAGCAGCATGCACTGGTCAGGATCCTAATTACTGTTACATTTAAAAAATAATTTATGCATGTTTATTAGTAGGCCTCCAAAATTATAATGTAGAAATCTGTGTCCTGAAGCCTATCCCTAGGACTGGAATACAAAATTACACCAAAAATCTGTTCATAAAAAACTCCTGCTCTTTACCGTCTTTTTCCTTGAAATTCAGAAAAAACCCAGGAGGATAGTAAGGACTTAAATACATTTTTCATGATCTATGTTTCTTACACTGACTGTCATAACAGTTATAGATTTTATAAGTTTGCTCAAAGTCAACCAAATGTGAAGCAACCTATACAGAGTTGTGTTTGGTCCCCAAGGGACACATCCATGAAGAACCATGAAGTCATATTTCATAATGACATATCTGCAATGCATGGTTAAGCCTTCAAATTTCACAGGCGCAGCAAGTTATTGTAGTCTCATTTTATTTTTTACTTCGGTTTCCAACTGAAGTCAGACAGTTCTCCACATTATTTAAAATTTCTTCAGACAGTGTCTGGTCTCCAGCTGCCCTCTCAAGAGTGAGTCAGTTCAGCAGCACCACTCTGACCAGCTCAGTGTTGTGCTGTGCTGGGAGGGACTCTAAGACACCCTTCAAAATGTGGTTGGAACAGGGCTACAGAGCCCAGAAAACTATTCCAGGAGGTGTGTGTGTGCATTGTTCAGCCTGGAAAAGGGAAGGCTCTGCAAGGACCTCATTGCAGCCTTCCCATACTTACAGGGGGCTTATAAAAAAGGAGGGAGAGTGCCTTCTTACATGGGCAGATAGTGACAGGACAAGGGGGAAGGTTTTTTAAACTAAAAGAGGAGAGGTTTAGAAAAGATGTTACGAAAAAATTCTTTACTCAAAGGATAGTGAAGCACTGGCACGGGTTGCTAAGGGAAGTTGTGGATGCCCCATCCTGGAAGGGTTCAAGGCCGGGTTGGATGGGGCACCCCTATCCATGGCAGGGTGTTTGGAACTAGATGTCCCTTCCAATCCTAACCAGTCTGGGATTCTATGATTTAAATCGGACTTTCCCTTCAACACAGTGACTAGTCAAGGCATTAGAGTTACCTAATTCATTACTAATACATAGGTCTTATAGATGTTGAGGAATTTTTTCCACTTTTCTCTTTTAGGAACATGTCAGAAGTCCTTCATTTTCTGGTGTTAACCAGGGTGCCTGCAGTCTGGTCTAAAAGAAAAAAAACCCAGTGCTAGACTGGATTGATTTTAAAGTGATATTTGACAGAAGTGACTAAATAATGGATGCTCCCTAATTATAGCAGATATAAAAGCACTTGTGATTTCTCTCAAGATGTATTATTAGAAATTTTTCAACCACTTGTGTTTACGTTTTTATGAAGTTTCTGGGCAACAGCATGGTGTCAGCTATTTAAGCTTACTAGTCAATAAGTCTTGTGGCATCCATTTTCCACCTCCCCCAGTCTCATTACAGCTTCATTTCTGGGGTCCCTCATGTCAATAGATGAATTTAAACTGTGCCTGGAGGAAGTCTTTGAGATGGAAGCACACAGTTCGATACTGCCCACAACACGGAGGGATTTACCTGCTCTCCTAAACTCAGAAATGTGGGAGCATTTCTAGCACGAGTAATTGCTCATGCTAATGCAAACTCTTTAGCCATGAATACTCACAGATGTAGCTTTTTAAGAAATGAAGTGTAAATACTGCTGTCAATCAACATTTTAATCGACCAAATGTTTGTGGAAAACCAATTCAAGATAATATGAACCTGCTAAAAGTGAATTCACTCCGAAATTTTGGCACTTCATTGTGAAAGTATTTGCAGTGCTGACCCATCTCCACCTGGAGCTTTATCATTGCTATGATTTTTTTTTCTAGTTCTAAAATTGGTCTCGTAATAATAGAAATGTGAAATTTGCTGACAGATTTCCCAGTGAGCCACAATGGGCTGAAGATGCTATTTTAAGCACCCTTGTGAGAAAAGTGATTGGTAGTATATGCACTGAACCCTGATTCAGCAAGAAGTGGTGCAGGATCCCTGCTTCATGTTCAAGCTACAAAAAACATTGAAGAGGAACTCCACATAAATGAATAGACAGAAACACTGCAAGACGCTTGGAAAAGCAAATTACTAATTATGCTAGTAATAGAGAGCTGAAGATTACTCAGAAAAGTTCAGCTCTAGTCAGAGGCTCAGCTGATGAAAATGGGCAGAAATTCAATTAATTCAACAGGGTTATAATGATTTTATACTTACTCAGGATTTGATCTTACATCTAAATGTGAATTTATTTAATCACAATTTAATCACAGCTTCTGGCAGTTGAATACCCTTGCGTCTTGTTGTTCTGCAATGAAGACAAAACTGGTTTCCACCTCTGTATGCTCAACTTGAACAAAATGGGAAACTGGTGGAACAGGCAGATCATCTAAACCCTTTGGTAGATGAGAGACTTCTGAAAGGGATATATTTTTTTAATTTAACATGACCTGCACCTGGAAGTTGAAATGGATTTTAAGGGTGATCATCCAGATCATTGCATCCTAAAATGGCCTGGGAAAAGAGGAAGATTTAAAAGAGTGGTCAGTAGTTTTAGTTACTCAGCTGTTGAGATCTGAAGCATAGTGAGCTGAATTATTTCCATATTTCTTTTCAGTTGAGGCTGGATTTAGCTGGAGATTATCTCCTGGCATGGCATGAAGTTAAACGTGATTCAGAAAGTCACTCTCTATAATAACTTTAGTGGTTTTGCGCTCACTTAATTTTATTTTGTCAAGATCAAATTAAGCCAATTCTAGCGCATTAGGAAGGTGTGTGCACGGTGAGCCTGGGGATGTGGAAGGGAGGATGAGCCTTTGGACTGCATGGGTGCCAGCCCGGACAGATTTCATACTCTCTTCCCAGGGGGGATGGAAAGAATGATGGAGCACAGCCTATTTAATCTGCCTGTGATACTTACTGTTATTAAAAGGGAATTTCAGGGTGTGGAGTTAACCCTCAGAAGTCTGTGTAACTACCCACATTTGTCACGTAATATGCATCAGGTAAAATACATTCGGGGGTTCCTGGGGAGTCTTGCTCTTTGTTCTCTCTTATAATCGCCTATATCCACTGGTTTTCTCCCCAGTGCTACTGCAAATGGAGAAGTTTAGGCCTTCTCCACACCCCCACACTTTTCTCTGTCACTCAAGGAGCATCTCCTTCAACTTCTTTCTACTCTTGTCCTGTGACGTTCCCGGCTAACTCTAGTTTTTCCCTAACCTTGACTTGCGTAACAGCTGTATACCAGTAACTCCTCAGTGTTTCATGACCTAAAGGAGGGAAGTGCTTTTGAGTATGCAGCCTTTATAAGAAAACAAGAGTAATCTGGGATTTGAAGAGTTTAAAATGAGTGACATCCAGTCCAACACAGGGCTTAGGGCATTTTGTTGTTTGGTGGATTCAGGTTTTTTGTTTGCTTGGAGTTTCGGGATTTTTGTTTGCTTGGAGTTTTTTGTTTTGTTTGTTTTTTTTATCATTTGTTTGTTTGTTTGTTTTTTTCCCCCTTAAAAACGGTGTCTTTTACACCTTGCGATACTCCACATGAATTTAGTCTCTAGAGATTAAAAAACCCAAAATGACTGTATGGATAATACCCTGCAAATTTAGTACAGAATAAATGAGTTTAGCCTGAAAGGGTGTTTGGAGACAAGAGGAAGAGGCAGAGTTTAGTCCTTTCCCCCACTGAGTTCTTCTTGCAGTAAAACAGCCATACCCAGTGCCTCATGTCAATTTATCACATGCCCATTATTTGCTCCAAAGTAAAGAAAACATATTTTCTTTTTTCTTAGGAAGTGTTAAAGACAAAGCCCCAGTCTCCTTTTCCAAACCTGCCTGCCTTTCTGGGCAGCCTGCCCGCAGTCCAGGATCCCTGTTTATCCCCAGGAGGGCAAACCAGAGCAAAGAGAGCAGTCTTTCCTAACATCCGCAGGTTCGGCGAGGGGGCCTGCTGGCAGCCAGGGCATGGGGCTGCTGCCGAGCCCGCCTCCGTCAGCTGCCAGGGCGGGTCCCTTGGGGCAGCTGCAGGCACAGAAAATCACACCGGACACGGAGAAGGTGAGGGAGCAGAACGCATCCTTGCCCACCCATGGAAAATGGCAACGGTGGGAAAAACTCCAAAAAGTTGTGTCCTGCCTTTAACAGCACAGCAGAATCCTGGGTTTTCCTGCAGTCACACTGGGAAGCATTCCTCTCTGGGACTGCACTGGGCAGAACACGTCCACGCAGCTTCTTCTCAAAGGCTGTGGCTTACCATTTCAGCTAGATCCTAACTATATGTTTGATTCCACATGTTGCCTTGCCTGCCAGAAAGTAAAAATCAAACCTCCATTTCTTTGTGGGTTATTCTTTTTTTGATCTCTGGAAACTGTAGCCCTGAACTGCATTTTCAGTAATTGCAAGATTTATTTTTGTGTTGCTGTATGTTAATCACACTGAAATAGGAGGACAGCAAAAATAGAGAGAGAAGTGTATAATTATTGAGCTAGAAGAATAAAATCAAAACATTCATATCTAGTTTTCTAAGACTCTTGAAAACAATGGCATGGTTTGGGGGTTAAAAAAAAGTAGAAGGAGCAAGCTGCCAAAAAAGTACGTAAAAGCAAGTCAAAGCTGCACAAAATGGCATGATGTTCCTTTAAAAAGCTACATGTAATCACCAGGATACCTGACTAACTGGTACATAACATGTTCTTCTAAGCACAGTAACTCTCCCACTGAGAGAAACACGGTGAGTCAAACAAGAATATACATGCTTTGGAAATACTTTTCCAGAATCATGATACTTGTTCCATTAGTCAATCTGGTACACTTTCAATCGGTGGAAAACTGTTGAGCCTTAAAGGAAACAGTCACACAGAAAACAGAGAAACCAGGAGCTAAGTTTTAGAAAACTAAACTTCTGCAGAAAAGAAAATATGAGGACAAGATACGATCTTGTTGGGGTCAGGTCCTGTTAGAGGCCCTCAAAATGTTGCTGTAGTCCAAGCCACAGAAATTCCCCCTGTTTATCAAGCAAAGATAATCTTGCAAATAAATGAACCAAAAATAATAAAGAAAGAACTGAAAGCTGTAGCACTCTTGCAAAGAAGTAAGTTTTCATATCTTTCTAAATGTCTTCAGGTCTGTTAAGCCTGACTTACTGCTGCCTTTGTGTTTTCTGGAAATCAGGTTCATTTTTCTGGGTAATGTTTTGTTGTCCTTGAGGTAAAAACCAGATGATCAACGTACAACCCAGCCCTGAGGAAAGGAGAGATTCCCAGTTAAGACTCTGAATTTTTGCTCCTGCAATGGTCAGTGCCATCTGGAAGCAGGGTGACGTCAGAAGGGCAAGAGTTCCGGCCCAAAGTCTTAGAAAGAGGCTAAAAATTGTCTACTCCCTCCACGTCAGGGCCCTTTGCAACCCTAAGTGTGGGAAAAACAAATAAATCATGTGAAACCTCTGTTGCTCTGCAGTGCTCTGTGGTCACGTGGATAGCATTCTAGTGGGTCTGCTGGACTGGGTGGCAGCAAGGGGCAGGTGGAGCATCTGGCACTGTCACCTGCTCGAGGCTTTGGTTCCACTCAACTGGGCTTGCTCTGCTTCAAAGCCGCAAACTGAGCAAAATTTTCAATCCCTTTCTGAATAAAATTGAATGCGTTGTTGATGGGGCCTGAAATATTGATGAACCTTCAAGATTTTTGTTTCCCGCACTCTGATTGATTTCTGGTGTACAGTAAACGTAAGAAAAACCCTACACATGTGAAATGGTTCCCAGCTAAAATAATGGGGGGAAAATGTCACAACAGTCAAGATCTGATAACTACTTCTACCTAGCTGGCTGTAGAAGCTAAATTTGCTCCAAATCAAACCTGTTCCATTATTAATGAGAGCAAATGAAGTGCCCCTGAGAAGTGAAGAAATGTTACGGAAATCCAAACATCTGCTTCCCGTGGTCATCAGAGATCGTGGCAAGGGAAGTCATGAGTGACCAGCTCACTGAGAGACAGTACTGCCACAATAGAGCAGTTGTGATGAACTTCCCCTAAAGTGTCTTTGAACTGGGGTTTCAGCTAGAGATTTCAGCAAGTCTTCAGTGTTCAGGAAAGAATGATGATTTCAAAGGTTTTACTGGTGTTTGGACTAGGCAGCTGCTTTGAGTCTACGCAGGGCATGCTGCTGGCCAGGTCTGAACATGCAGGATGTCCCCGGTGAAGCATGGGACAAACCTGCAGCTACTGAAGTACATACTGCTGGCTTTAACGCTATCTTTGGCTGAGACACAAATTGCTGTATTTGAATGCATTTGGCTTTTGAAATTGTTTCAGAACACCTTGACAACATGTTTGGGTTCACACATCTCAAAAATTGTGTATTTGCTCCGTTTTTTTCCCGCAGACACTAAGGCTGAATGAAGACAGCCACTTTGTAGCTCCAGGCAGCAGCCGAATTTCTTCTGCACGGGTGGAGTTTTGCTGTTGACTTTGGTGGGGCTGCCTTTTCATCCTGAGGCTTCACACTGATGGGCATGGAAAGGAGGAGCAGGGTTAAAATGGACATCTGAAGAATGGGCAGTGGGAAGACTTCTGCCAGCCATGCTGTAACCTGCCTGAGTCCCTGCATCCTCCAGGCATGCCAGAGTGCAGTGGGCATGGGTCTAGTATCACAGGGAAGTAGCAGTGGTTTGCACATCCAAAGTTGCCATGTGGCTCTACAGAGGGAACTGACATGAGCTGGCCTAAACCTGCCCCAGCACAGCTCTGCTGTGAACCTTCCTCCATCTGTGCTGGGAGAGCAGGACCTGTTGGATGTTGCCAGAAACAAGTCAGGAATTAATTATAAACAGAACTTCTTTTGGATTATTTAATTAATTTCAGGGCCTATTTATACTTCTGGATTATTTTATTTGCTGACATGTGTTTTTAGCTCAAACTTTTTGCCCTGTTCTCCCCACACCCAGCTTGAGACAACCTCCAGGTTGAAGAGGTGATGATGCAGCCTTTCCTTGACACCAGGCAGGGTCCTCCTCTTACATGAGTGCCATAAATCTACTTTTGTCTTTCTCCCTGCTATGCCCTCTGGGAAGCAAAACACAGTTCCAAACTCCAAAATATATTAATGAAAGCTATGCTTTTATAATGATCCTCAGGACATTTCTGTCATTTTTCTAAATTGGATGGCTATATTACCTCAGTATGTCAATTAATGACAATTAAATATAAATTGAGAATGAGTATCTGCCAACTTGACATGATGTAGTCCTACCAGGCATTTCAGGGTGTTTCCTATGGAAATCACTATTCTTCAATTACACTGTTCCATCTTTGTCAGCTAGTGTATAACCTGTGTATGTTGCTTTTCAGATTAAAGAAAAGCTTGGCATTGTAACAGGGAAGAAGCATGGCATCTGCAATAAAAATGCCAAAATCCTGGAAGCTACTCCATAAGCCTGAGTACCGTGTGCAAAGCAGATGGTAGGAAATGGAGCACATAAGAAAATTCACGAGCTGTGTTGCATGTAACTGTATTGCTACATTTTATTAAAGGTAAGTTTTCTTCAGTGTGTGCAATATACTGAAATACGTATTAAAGCTCTGGCACTGCTCGCTAGAACAGGTGCCATTCTTAGCATTTGGGCAATAAAATAAAGCAGTAGAGAGAAAGAGAAGATCGTTGTGAATTATAAGGATGATTTGGAAAGAACATGAGAAATGCTGCCTGTTCAGCAATGAGGAAAAACTCCAACTACTTCCCAGGATGCAGTTTCCAGCCTTCATCCTGTGTAATGAAGTGAGCCAGGTTACACATGGGAACAAACACTTATTTAATAAATGTTACCATAGATTTTCCAAGTGCATTAGCAATCCAATAAAATAATTCCCATGCTTCAATTAGATATGTGTGTATTTTTCCCTCTATCTAATCAGGACAGGCTGAATTACATCAGACGGGGCCATCATGCCTCCTTAGGCACGGACTGGCAGTGGTAAGACAGCAGAGCACTGCATTCCTGGCGCAGGCAGAGGATTATAACCTGTTGAGTCAAAGTCTTAATCTTTTCTCAGCTATGAGTCAGTGTTGAAATGACAGTCAGAACATGCACAGGCAGCAAGAGAAAGATTTGTTGTGGCTAATGGGAACAGTAAGGGTGTAAAAACTTCATCTGACTTTATCAAAAATGTAGAGGGCTCTGCTAAGAACTGAATTTATTGACAGTACTCATAAGAAAATTAGAAATAAACAATCTAAACATGCTATGAGAGAGGCTTATTTTAAACCTTCTATTAATTTTTATAAGTACACTGTAAATGTTTTGACATAAAAAGAAACACATCATGTCATGTTAATCTATGAACCTAGATGATTCAGGACTCACAAATCCCATAGCTAATACAGGAAAGATGGAGATCAGCTGGGTAAAAAAAAATTAAACACACACATGGCTATTGCTGAATTGTTTAATGGAAAAAATAATTACTGCCATTAATATCCTATCTCTTATAAAAATAACGATATTGTCCAGCATAATATATTCGTCAAGGCTTGGTGCAATATAGAGGACTATCAATTCAGGGTAAATTCAGAAGTAATTCCTCCATTTCCCTTCAGCCAACAAGGAACACCTGTTTTTTAATTTTCATCTTTTTTAGAAAGAGATTCCTAAAAATGTAACTCACACAAGCACTGTGCCACCTTCTGTTGAATGATTCAGGGATGTGCAGCATCTGCTATCAGGTATATCAGACTAGAGATGAAGCCAGGCATGTGTCTTTTCATTGAAGCATCTCCCTTTTTTTTTTTTAAATTTTTTTTAAATTTTTTTTTTATCACTAAGAGATAGTAGGCCAAAATCCTATGGCCCAAAATCTGAGGGAAGAGAAATGAGAAAGCATAGCAGGAGACACTGGCTCCATCCATGAAAGAGTGCAACACTTCACTTAAAAACTCATAGAAAGGCTGTTTAATAGTATTTTTCATAATTGCTGGCAGAAGTGGTTTAGGGTGTGACAGGGCTTACTAACTCCTAGGGAGAGGTGTTTGTTTTCCACTGTCTAAAGAGCAGCTCCATAGTCAAAAGACTCACACAGAAAGATGGAGAGGTTGACTGGGGGATTGCTTCAGTCACCCTAAAAGAGTGCCTCTTCCCAGGAGACTCCTCCATCCACTCTGGTGCCTGCCAGGGCAGCGCCCACAGCCTCTGCTGAAGTCAGGCTGTGAGAAGTGGGCTATATAAATCCAAATAAAATGCTGCAACCACATTGCTAAGCTGCTCCTAGCTCTCATTCACAATCAGCGGAGGCAATTCTGAACGAGGCTCACTGCTTCAGACTCAATTTGGGCAACTTCTGCAAAAGAAAAAGGTTTGTTTGGCTTCCTTTTTTAAAATGCCTCCTGTACTGTGTAGAAAATGTAGCTGCCTAACCACGGGCTTGGGATTCAGCTCTAAAAGGGGAAGGCAGTCAAAGGGGATTTATTAACTTTACCTATAATTGCCTCATTTCCTAGTGCTACAGAGCTGGACTATGTATCATACCAGGAATAATTTAGATGGGTGAATATAAATGCACTGTTGCTAGAAAAACTATCAATGTGAAGTGCACTTATATATCAAAAAATAGTCACAGATAGGTAATTCAACAACAGGGTGTCTGACCTGAAGGACCATTTCACACAGCACCAAACATTGGTTCAATCTTCTTCATATGCTCTGCCTCTCTAGTTTTTTCAGACTCACCTTGAGTTTTCTGTAACAGCTGCTTTAGATACAGCCTCATCATCAGAAAGCACATAACTTAGCAGGTGTATCTTATCAAATTCACTTTCTGACTCATTTTTCTTTGATTCATTAAGCTCCCATTCTCAGGATGATCCATGGCAGATTGCAATCTTTTCCCATTTGCAACATACCAGGGACATTTAATTGTCTGTTCTGTAGACGTGAATTACTAACATACTCACCCACAGAAGCTAGCACACATCTACATGTCATTTCTTCAAATGCCAGGGGTTTTTTTGGAGGTCAATCTAGTGAGTTTTTG
This sequence comes from Gymnorhina tibicen, assembly GCA_013399875.1. Classification (NCBI taxonomy): domain Eukaryota; kingdom Metazoa; phylum Chordata; class Aves; order Passeriformes; family Artamidae; genus Gymnorhina; species Gymnorhina tibicen. The sequence continues at coordinate 506,324 of VXAZ01008968.1, read as the reverse complement.
AGAATCAATAGAGAGGAGCATAGGAATAATAATCATTAGAAATGTCCTGAATGATTAATGATTAATTTAACATTAGCTAGGATGCCATATTTAAAAGTAGAAACACACGACCATTTTTTAAGTGCAAAATATTACAAACATATACCTCAATACCATGCCTTTTGCATTGCATAGGACCAAAATTTAAATAGAATTAATAACCTTTTTCTCATAACTCACATTTTATGTAGTAGTGTGTGATGGAGGGGCATTTGTGGGGCAGATGAAGATTGAACTATGTAATAAAATTCATGCATAAATTACTAATGGTACCCTATCTAAGGCTAATATATTGACTAACCCTCCTGTGAACATCAAACAGGTCAGTGCACTAAGAGGTTACTAACTAGCTGATGCCTGTGGTGTTTTTCTTATGGGGGTTTGAAAGGAAAAGAAAATAACCCTGACTTTTTTCAGATGGTATTTTCACTACTGCAAGAAATATATGGGTCCAGTTTGCAACACTTCTCTGAATTTCAGTTTAGGAAATAGTTTTATGAAGTGCTGATACCCAGACTCTCAGTGATGCTTAGAAACATGCAAAGCCAGAATGATAAAATAGCTTTAAAGTTGACTACAGTTAAAAGAGAGGAACTAGTTTTACAGAACCTAACGGCGTTTCACACTCCTCCCATTACAATTAGAAAGTTAAATATAGGACAAAATAGGTAAAAGCCCCTAAATCAACTCTGAGCTACCCAGTTCTTTGAAGCTTGTTAAATGGAGACAATCTGGGCAGGTATTTAACACCTTAGCCAATATTTGTACAAGAAAAGGAAGTTTTGGAGCAGTCATGTCGTTGTATAAAGCTTACTGAGCTGAACTGCCTGGAAAATGACTTAAGTCTAAGTGGGGGAGGAAAGGCTAAGTTGTGCTTTATACTAAAATTTACTACAGACAATCTTATTTTTTTACTTAAGAAAATGTCCTTACCTGACCATGATTTTTTAACCTGTGCAGTTTTTAGGACAGGGAGTGTCTCTTGCTACAGATTTGTGAAAGTATTTAGGATAATGGGACTTTCATCTTGGTAATACTGCAATGAATTATTATAACTATTTTGTATTTATGAACGTCTTATGCATGCACATGGAATGTTTCTTTTCCTATGTTATTTATACAGAGTTACTAAGTGCAGCAAAATTGCATGAATGCCCCAGAGCTGGATTGTTGTTGTACACATAAAAGCTTATTCATTTAAATTGCACATATTTAGAGAGGGCTTTTGGATTCTCCTTGTTAAAAATAGCTTGGTACAGAAATATCCGGAGAAATTAGGACTGGAGGGCATTTTTAGGCTTGTCTTTATAAGAAATGGGGTCATGACCTCTTCTTTCTCCCTGAGGGCAAATACCATGGTGCAGAGGAATACTTTCCCCCCATGTATGAAAGCCTTGTCCATAGTGGATGTTGGGGACAATCTTTGGAGATTATTTCCTCAGGCCAGTGACAGGGCAGGGCTGAGCTCTAATGGGGACAACCCTGGTAGCTAAGTGAGTAGCTGGGTATCAGTGCTTGACCCTTCTCCCGACCCTTGAGAGCTTAGGGGGATAGGTGTAGCCTGAGAGACTCCTGGTTCATCTCATTGCCTTCAGGCTGGATAAAATCTCTCTGTAGAGAAATAACTAAACAATAAATATTTGCCTCTTTCTTTCTGGAAAACCTCTGAAGATGCTGATGGCGGAGTCTCCCTAGGCAGCATATTTTGTCGTTTCTCTATCCCTACTCTTTGAAATTTTTTCAGCACATTTAATCAAATTCTCCTTTGCTTCAGTTTAGGCTCATTATTTCCTGAACTCACCACATGGATCCAGAGCACATTATTTCCCCCAGCTTTATCGACACTTCTGCATTTTAGAAACAAAATATTTCTGTTTTCTTTAGTCTTTCCCTGGAGGATATTACAAAAGGGGTATGTCTTTTAGATGTCAAATCATTCCAGTTGCTTCTCTTCAATTTCTACCAAATTGGTCCAATCTCTTCTGGAGTCTCACGCTCTTGACAAGTGAGAATTAAGAGCCCTTACCCGCAGAATCTCGCACAGTAAAGTTACCTCATGTCTCATATGCATGACGTTCTTCTTTATACCTTCCCCTGCAATGCAGCTTTTTTTCAGCACAGCATGTTTTTGACTCATGTTCAGTATGAAATTCAGATGCCTTGTTGGTCCTTGTTGGTAGAACTGCTGTCAAATTCACGTTTTCCAGTTGTGTATTTGTGTAGCTGACTACTCCAGATGAATATGGAGTGTTTGCATTTCTTTTATTGAATTGCATCCTGTGATATACATATAAAACTGATGAACTGGTTTTGTTGCAGTTCTACATATTGCTCATCTCCTGTCTTCAATCCTGTGCCCTCCACGTTTTTCATTTACTAGATTTTGAGTGGCAACTTGGAATATCCAACAACTTGCAAAGTGTGTTTATAAGCACTCTTATAAAAATCTTTCAGAAAGGCTAAGTAGTAGAGCTTGTTCTACTTCTGCTCCTTGTTTTGTTGTCTATTCAAACCCTAGCTGATAAATGTCACAAGCAAGCCTTCTTGATTGTTTATGCTTCCTCCATCAAAATGGCATTTAGCTTGAAAGAGCATGCACTGGGATGGCATCTATTACTTCATGTTTTTAACATGCTCTTGGCATCTCTTGCTATAGCCAGAGAGGGCACAGGCTCTTTCTATGCTAAACAGCCCAGTCAGGTTCCTACTTTCCCAAAGGAGGTAACTAAGGACTTGGGAAGTTTAGCATGTCTATCTTTTACAGCAACCGAGAACAGCCAGGTTTTAGCTGCCAGTTTTCAGACAATCTTGGGCCCACTCTGCATACATTCTTCTGCAGAATGCATTGAGAAGCAGGGCTGAGAGGACCTGAGGGAAAGCAGGACTACTGGCATCAAAATTTCTAAGTCATTGCTTTCAGTCTAGCTTTCTTTTTTTTTCCCCCCAGATTCAAGCACCTAAATTCCATCACTCACCACTACGTGCCAAGCAAAATGGGTAAACCACACTATGTCCCTCCTTTACAGGCTGGCCAAGCTATGCAAAATAACATATTATCATTTTTCATTATTTCTTGAATGCAAGTGAAATGGAGTGTGTAGCAGAGGGGAGAGGTACCAGTCTGGGAGATGACTGATCCTGACAATTACCAATCTAGATATTAGTGTCTTGCTCTCTAACCCATACTATCTTTAAATATTTTTCTTTATCTCTTTTTTATGAACTGATACAGATACTTTACCTCATTTTCTCCCTTTGCATTTTACCAAAGGGTTAATACTTCTATGTAAGCAGAGTGGGATTCAAGGACAAAACAACAATCAATATTACTAGAGGCTGTGGGATGTTAATTGTCCAGCCCTGCTTCCTGGTTTGTTTTGCTGTTGGCTTTTTTTTCAAATCTTTGCCTTTATTGATTCCCTACCTCCCCACTAATCCCTTCCAGAAAAAAGGATGGCTGTCATATCTTTCTAAATAAAAGTGACAGCTCGGATGGTAGTGCTCAGGTGAACAATCATAGGCTATTTGTACCAGGAATTGCTGATGTTATTGAGGGCAAGTGCAAGTAAACAGAGGTTACCCACTTCTTTAGTTGCTACCTATCCTCCACACAAAGTGCCATGACAGCACGGTCTGTGCATCCTAACGTGTGTGAACAGCAGGCACCAGAGATGCTCAGAGGTGTTGTACCTGACACTTGAGAGCTCTCTGAATTTCTGAGACTGCTTTCTGAGACACAACTGTGGGCACTCAGGCTGCCTGCCTTTGCACACTGGAGCCCTTCCATAGAGACCTCCTGCTCTAAAGGACCCAGCTTCCTTTCCCACTGCTGCTGCAAGAGCAGCTGGGAGAGCCAGAGCTGAACATTCTGGATCCCATGTAAACTGCCAAGACAGGCAATCATAAGGAGCCTGAAGAGCAGGTTTCTGCCTTCTGAGGACACTGGTTGGGGAGCCATAGCAGAACTGGGGAAAGGAGAGACTGCTCCTATGGACAGCTGGTATAAAGGGGTCCTAATGAGCCTTCTTGTCTGAGAGCAGCTGCAGAGGTGTATCATGTGGTCCTACACTATCTGGGTAAGGTGAGAGTTTGGAGGAATTCCACCACAGAGATATGGCCACCACTGGCAGATTCAGGGCATTGTGGTCTCTAACCACTACTGCCGTAGGGAAGAAATGAGGCTACGGTCACATCCCATGCTTGGATCTCTGCTCTGAGGCAGGAAGAAATTGTCATTGTGCACATTTTGTAGAAAATAATAATTGCATGTGTAGAAATTTGTTTTTCCCTCTATTTTTTCTCTCTCTGGTGTAACACTTACTTTGTACCTGAGCATATCTTGGCCAGTGTAACTTAAGAGTATCAAACGCTCTCCTCTTGAAATGCAAATCTTCCGAAGTTTCATTATCAGAATCTCAAGCTATAAACAGATAATGTTATAAGCAAAGGGGACCAGAGCAAACACTTCAATATAACAAATATTTGCTTTGTGCCATTATTTTATCTGACTCGTATTATTAGTTACTGTTTTGACCACAGGTAACACAGCAGCAGGTTGAGCATGAGCCACTACTCTCTTCACAAGGAAGAACAAAGGACAAAGCAGCCCTTGGCAACAAACATTTGTATGAGCCAGACTGTGATGAGTTTTGTAATAAAGGCAAAACTAAGTAAAAAAGTAGGCGTTTGGAGCATCAAAAGGATGACTGCAAGAACAAAAAGTCAGCAGTGCTGAGAAGGATAGATTTACACAAACACAGTGTCTTTGGAGTATGGAACATCAATATCACAAACAGATGAAAAGCAATTATAAATGAAAACAAAATCATAATATATCTGGAAAGACAAGAAAGTTATCAGTTAGAGGGAGGGGCATTAATTAGGACATGCAAAGTAGAAAATCACTTAGAGACACAGAGCCCATTAACAGCTCATAGCCCCAAGCTAAATTCAAACAGGAGACACAAAAATGGCACTTATACATTGTCTGACACACATAGGGTACTGCTGTGATGAAAGCAAAACTTAGTTCTGCAGTGTTTTATGAACTACGGCCCTGAACTGCTTTGGCTTACTGATGAGGAGGATGGCAACACTCATCCAGACAAGGCAATGCACAACCATGACCCCAGTACCCACACCACAGGGGTGAGACCTCCTCTGAGCTGAATGGGATGTCAAGGTTCCTCACTGATGAAACAGTTTTCTTACACAAAAATAACTAAGGATGGTGTCTTCAGACTCCTCAGATGCTGTCACCAGGCACAAGACAGACTATCTGGCTGATGGAAGTTTCCAATAATCATGCAGAAGAGAAGCCCTGCAGCAGTGAATCTCACTGGTGAGCCTGAAGTCTCACAGCTCACCAACAAGATGCCATACAGAGCTTTTGAAAGGCATGGTTAGCCAGTAGGCAAAGGCTGTCTGGCCTTGCAAAAATAATGGAGTCTATCATTACACACCTAGGAGACTCCCTGGCAACTCTTAACTTGAGTATTTTGTTAACAAGCCAAGGAATACAAGCACGAAATGACTCCTATGATTCTGAAAACATGTGAAAACAAATGTGCATTTCAATAAGGAAATAAAATCACGAACTGATGTGTACTTCGTAGTTTTAAACAGTTTTGGGTTGCTGAAAATCTCCAGCTATGAGTCTTCCACTCAGCTCTTAAATTTCTTTGTGAACACATCATGTGAGGTAGAAAACACCAGAACTGCACTCATGTGAATCCCTGAAAGACAAATACCTCAGGAAAATAACAAATGCTGAAGAGAATGAAATTTCATTACACATACTGGTTTATTTCAGAGTCCACCAACTATTATTTCCAAAGTTGTTCTGAAAAAAGCATGGAAAAACTTAAGAAAAGGTGCTGTGAAACAATGGAAAGCCATGGAAGGGTCCTTCCTTCAAGCAGCCTCTGGGGAAGAAAAACCTGTGGAGAGCAGCATTACAAAGCGGGTCTTGGTTTTGGCCAGTGTTGTATTTGACAGCATAGGAAAATGGGTATTCAGACTGTCACTGGAGATAACAAATCTAAAGTTCATTTCCTAAATAGCAAGCTTGCCTGGAGAAGAACCTTTTAGCCACAGAAATGAGTCAATGCTGACATTTGTGGCCAGCACTGATGGGAAGTATCAATTGTTTAGGAAGAGAATACAGGGTTATACAGGGTGTGAAAAGGCAATTAATGCTCAGGGCCTTGAATCCCTAAAGGGTCACTGCCTAAGCCTCCTGAAAAATTAGTCCATATGTTCTGTATTATTTTCTTTGACTGGAAAACAGATCAGGACTGTATGATGTATACATGGGAAGTGGATACAGCTTCATGTTGCTTGCATTCACAAGAGATTCCCACATCTACTCTTTGGGAAAGAAACGTAAGGAAGTGCAGGTTATGCAAATGTTCCTCTGCCTTTGGTGTTTCCTATTTCATGTTCTCTGTTCTTTACTTATCCTGTGACCTGATACAATGCTCTTGTGAGAGAGATCTAGACGTGATCACACTGAAAGAGCACAATATTTCAGAGGTGTAGTATTTTATCTCCCCTTTGGCTTTATTGACCAACCATTAGCTTTAGATGAAATGCTGCATTGTGATTTTGATTCAGCTGCTGAAAGAACCTTGTCTATGAAGCCTAATGTCTTATGCCCTGAATTCCTTCCTTAAGGTAGGTCTAAAATTAAGGCTTAAGTTTTGGGAAGGATTATTCCTCCCTCTGTCACTTTAACTCTTGTCTTTGTTATGGGTGTAACCATTAATGTTTCTGTTGTGGTATGGAGAAGTATTTGTGAGGAAACCTCTCTCCAAGAAATGCTCTCCTATGCCTCCAGCCACTCAGGAGTAAAGTAGAGATTGTGCCCACACTGGACTGCATTGCTCATTCCCAGGATGTTAGCAGATCTAAACGTTTTTGCTCAACTTTGACTTTTAAACAACTAGTTCTTTCTTTCAAATGAAGCAAAATCATTGCAGAAAAGATTCTTGGCAGCGGTTTTCGCTCTGGCTTCCTGAGGAATGCGCTCGTTTTAAAATCTGAATGAAAAACCAATGGCACATAAAACTGCCTCATGACAATGCTGGCAGTTCTACCAGTTTCTCATCCACCCCCATTTACCAAGCACTATGCATTATGTTAGAATTGTAACTTTGAAATGATAACCTCTGAGGACATGCTTTTTAATCACCAGTATCTTATTTTCTACTTTCAGAGTGTTGTGGAAGTATTATTTGAATAGCGGATACCAGATTTTAAATGTCTGCAGTGATTACAATATCCTGTTAATGATAGTATCAGAAAAGTCCTTCAGCTGAGACCTTCTGGAGTCTCACACTCAAAGAAAATATTTTAGCCATCTGTTCACCTGATATTTGCTACAGCAGAGAAGAAAAAGCTCAGTATTTTCTAATCAGCTTAGGTCCAGTGTGGAACACCTCAGTGTTCTTTTGGCTCCAGAAAACATCCTATTATGGTGAAAGTTTGGGTATTCCTACTTATATATCTAATGGAATATATCCCAGGTATGATGCTTAATATGACTTTAAAAAGCCTCTTAAGCAATATTGGCCTTCTTTTGCATTAATCAATTTTTTTTCCTCAGCAACTGCAAACATCAACCAGTCTATAAAGATGAAAATGTTCCTGCTCTGAACAGGAAAGTTTCAAGTTTTGTGGCTGAGAACGTCAGCACCAGACTACCAACATGACATGCAGAGCTGAAGACCCAAATTATAGGCCACTCCAAACACAAAAGTTTAAAAACCAGCCACTCCCCTCTTTCAAAAACTCTTTTGTATTCTTTTTGGTTTCTCTAAGAACAAGTTGTTGATGATGGTATTTTCCTACTGCATTTACACAAGCCTAGAGTTATAAAAGCCAGGCAGGCAGCACTGCCCAGCTGGAAGCTGATACTCAGTTAGGTAATGGCTGCCCTATGAATAGGGCAGACTTCTTGCAGAAACTCAGATTTGTGGGATATGACTTTTTCTCAAGCTCTGCCTGCAGCCCAAGCTCCAAGTGTGATCTACACTTGTACTAGTTGCAATTGCTCAGTATCTCTGAAAATCATGTGGTCCCTACACACCGATAAGGAGCTTAACTCCATATGCCTTGCTTTGAAAAAGTAGTGCTTTTTTTAGATGAAAATCTAAAAGCTATCATAGCATTTCAGACCAGTAATAAGATTTTATCAGATTATGATCCCTTTAGTGGCACAATGTCTTTTACCTAAATAGCCTGATGGGGCTCAAATGCCTCATGCTAGCCTCTTTCTCAGTGGTGTGTCACATGCCGAGAGCAGAAGCAGCGGAAATGTCACCGCTACCACATGGCCATGCCAAACAGCAGCAAGGATCTGACTGAAGCAGATACACCCGGGTAGATGTGGCTAGCAGTCCATGCCTCCTTCCCCTCTGCATCTTGCTGACTTAAGACATTCACCCGCAGGGCAGTGGGGTGTGTAGGGGGTGGTTCCCACAGCCATACAGAAGCTTGGGACACCAAGCACTTCCAGTCCCAGGTCTGCACATGCAAGAGGTTGACTTCTGCCCCTTGTCACAGGCGAACCTCTTTCCTGATGGGGACGGTCTGGGATCCCTAACCAGCGCCTGTGTTATGTTGGCTGCTTACTGGCAGTCATAGGCACATTTTAGTTCGTAGGATGGGCCATCAGTGATTTCACTCAGTATCTCCTGAGAGACATGAAGCTGCTGAAAGCACTGATGCTAACCTGGGTGTTTTAGAAAGCCATCTCCACATGGCTAATCTTTACACTGATGCTGATAGCTTGAAATATTTGGTGTTTGGGTTCACGATCCTGAAATCATCCACACACTCCCACACCCACACACACCACAAAGAGAAGAAAACTATCACATTCAGTGTTTTATTGCTGCAGGTATGCAATGTATATAAACGTAGTGTGCATGACGGGGCAATCGTGCATTTTCTTATAGAAAAAAAAAAAAAGAGCCATAAACCACCTAGCGAGCGTATGCTCCGCGGGCACAGCCGCCCCGCCTCCGCCGACGGCGAGGAGCAGCCGCCCGCGCCTCGCCGGCACCGGGGCGGCCCCGAGGCTCCGCCGCTGGCGCCGTGGCTCTCTCGGGGTGCTCCACACTCCGCTACAAGCTTCTGGCGCCGGGCACGCTGTGCCGAGCCGAACCAAGCCGTTCCGACCGTGCCCTGCCGTGCCGTACCGTGCCGCGCCGCGCCTCCTCTGTCCCCGCCCCAGCCGGTCCGGGCCCACCCCCCGGCGGCGGGGCCGCTGCGCCGCCGAGCCATGCGAGGCTTTAAGCGGCAGGTGCGGGGGAGCGGAGCACACGCGCAAGCGGCGGCTGCTGCGGCCCGGCGGTAGCGGCGGCGGACGCCTTTCGGCTCGGCGGGAGCCGCGGCGGAGCGGAGCATGTCGGTGGCGACTGGGGGCAGCGAGGCGGCGGCAGCAGCGGGCGGAGGCGGCGGGAACCGCGTTTTCTTCCAGAGCCCCCGCGGCGGCGGCGGGAGCGGCGGCTCCTCCGGCAGCTCCTCCCGGGAGGACTCGGTGTCGGCAGCGGCGGCCGTGGTGCAGGTCCAGCAGCGGCGCCACCAGCAGGGGAAAGTGACGGTGAAATACGATCGGAAGGAGCTGCGGAAGCGGCTGGGGCTAGAGGAGGGGATCGTGGAGCAGCTGGGGCAGCTCTACGGCTGCGAGGTGCGGGGCCGGGGTCGCGGGGTCCCCGGCGCGGTTGCTGTCGCCGCAGTCCCCTCGTCCGCCTCTGCCTCCCTGGCCCCCGGCATCCTCCTCCTCCCCCGAGTCGCATTTCGGCCGTGGGCAGAGGAGCGCTGTCACCGCCACCTCCAAATGACATTCCCGGTCCGCCGCCCCCACCCTGCCGCTGCCCCGCGCCTCAGTGTGCCCCGGCGCAGGGAACGGTGAAAGGTGCCCCCTGTCCTATTGAAAGGGTATCCCTCGTACCCTCTCGAGGTGAATGGGAGGGGACCGCCCTTTGGGGACGGGCGGTGGCTGCCGCACGGCCGGGCATGGAAGGGTCCCTCTCCTCCGGGGGGGCCCCGGCTACTGCGGCAGGTCCGGGGTGCCAGGAGGTTCGCCCGCGGCGGCGTTGGCCGGGAGCCGCTGTCCCCGCAGTCTTCCAGGGCAGGGCGGACCGGGGCTCGGAGGCGCCTTCCACGGGCTGGGCGGGCGTCGGTCTCCGTTAGACGCGAGCTGGCCCAGCGCCGGGGAGCCCGGCGGGTCGGAGGGGAGAGCGGTGTGCTGGGCGCAGGGCGAGCAGGAGGCGGGAGCGGGACCTGCGCGGGGGCTGTGGAGGCGGCTGTTGTAGAGGAAATACGCCGGTGCGGGTACGGTCCCCTCTGGATCGCGGTTTTGCGTTACCCGACGTACAGGAGCGGGGTGGACACTGGCCAGGAAATCTCAGTGAGCAATTCGGAGATCATTAGGACGAGAATCGAAAACACTGGGGGCTTGTATGTACCTGATTTGTAGATATCAAACCTGTTTTGCTGTTACTCTGGGCAAAGAGCGAGTGTTGCCAGAGTGAATTCTCTTTCGTAGAGGACAGATGAGCAGGAGGATGTTTCAAGATCGTTCAAAGGAATGGCAACTGTTGTCTTCCTTGTGCAGATGACGATGTTTTAAGTAAAGGAAGTACCAGTACTTTGTTTTGTCAAAGCTTCATTAAAAATGTAGACCTTGTAATCCCCAGTGGATCCTATGTCCCTTCCACCTCGGGTATTTACTCTTATAAAGGATCAAAACGTTAAGGCTAAACTGAGGTTCGCACATACTTTTGCCATCAGTAGTCTAATTCACTTTTGTTTGAGACTTCTGAAGTGAGATTTGTTGAAGCCACATGTGAATTTTGCAGCTAGCATGTCTAGGAGCCAACATCTCACACCGGGGCTCCTGAGCATGCTGGAGCTAGGAAGACAAGAACTTGACAGTCCTTGTGGTGTGGATGTGAAAATGTAAATAACCTGGATAGAATATCTAGCACACACATAATACAAATGTTTAAAGAAACTCCTTTAATCTCAAAAGTGGTTTATTGGCAAATTTGTTAGAATGACACATAAAAAAACGTGGCAAGTTAAACCTCCTTAACGGTTCATGTCCATGAGCTGTGGGAATGAAAGATACAAATGGAAACTCTAGTTAAAAATAATAAAAATAAGCAGTTCTTAGTCTTCGTCTTGGTGTGACTCGCCTCTCCAGTCTCATGACTTGTTTGGCCACATAGCCTGTAGGCTGTGAGGATTTTTTGAGGTCAGAAGTGTTTACAGTTGTTTGCGTGAACTGATGGTTCTGTGTCCATGCAAGCTGATAATGTAGTTAGTGGCTGGCCTGCTGGTTCTGTCCTCTGGTTTGACTCTCGCCATTCAGAAGCACTAGGCTTTTTTGGGCTGTGTGCTTTTGACATACAGGTGTACTTGTTCTTTTCATAAGAGAGGATGTGGTACATAGGACCAAAGCAAAGCCCAATGAAATTGTTGCTGCTCTTGACGGGATTCAAATCACAGGCTTGTTGGAGCAAAATCTTTCATTCTTTTCCTTATTATAGTTGTTGCTTCCAACTAAAGTAGAAGGAGGTCTGCTTTAGAAGGTCTCCATTAAGGTGGAGACCATGTATTGCTGCATAAAAATAACTTTTTTGATTATTTGGTTTCTGAGGTGACTTTTAGGGGGGAAAGTGGTTTAACATAACAGAACAAAATGTTTTCCGATTTGGAGGCCAAGGGCAAAATGTTTAAGTCATCTTCTGCTCTTCTTTGCTGTTATGCATGAACTCTATCCAGAGTCAGCACAGATGATGGTAGTGAAAAGGTCAAGCAATTAACATAGTATCAGAATAAAGTTGAAGATGTATGATGAGTGTAGTGATTAAAGACAATAGCAATATAATGCAAGATGCTTTGCTTGAATCCGCTTGAATTACTTCTAGGCTTAGAGATGTAGCTCTCAGGCTGAAATTTAATCACCTATGCAGATAGTGAATAACCCTGTCTGAGGGCAGGTTGGGAGGGGGTTGGGAATTGCTCACTTTAACTTCTGTGGAAGATCTACAATAACTTTCCAATGCAATGACATTTAAGTTCTGGAACAATCTAAAATCTTCCAGGTTGTCAGAAATAGCCCCTGAATTGTTAATCCTGGAAGAGCTAACCAATGTCAGCGTTTCATTGCTATTCTGATTCAGAGCTCTATTTCTAAGGAGCAGTGTACTTCATTTCTGGGAAGAGCAGAAATAAGTAGGGGGTACTTGCAGTGTGGTGCACTAAAAGTCTGTAAGAAGACTTGCATGTCTCTTTGTGGGACTGCATAAATGTAGTGCCTGCTCACTGTTTTCCATTTAAATAATGTTTGCTATTATGCTGAGATCCATCAGTAAGTGGATACTTACAGAAAGACTCCCTTTATTCAAAACTAAACATGTATTCATAGTCTCTCAAGTACTTGCAAGTTAAGTCAGCTATAAGCCTGTCTTGGCATGGTGACAGAGTTCAGGAGATGAGGTTGGGAAACAACGAGACAGATTTTTTTTGTGTTCTTTTTCTAGTGGATCTTGTCTTTACTGGTACATTTTTTTGGTTTTAAAAATTGGATGCCAAGCAATATAATGGTTTCGGGAGTGTGGCTTAGAAGGAGCTATTTGAGACTATTTTTAATGCAGACCTCCGTTGTATGACACAATGATTAGTTTTAGAAAGGTTACTTCCACATGATGCAGACTTTAGGGATAAAAGACCCTTTACCTGAATGGTAAAGCTTATCAAGGTAGAAAACTTTAATAGAACCAGAGAGACTTGAGCAGGATTTGTTTGGCACCAGAACCTGTCAGGCTAACGTACTCAGGTCAGGTGCGTCAGCTGAGTGTCAGTCTGGCTGTTTGCTTCTGGGACTGCTTCATTTAA
>VXAZ01008968.1:183570-493350 GCA_013399875.1 Gymnorhina tibicen | reverse complement strand
AAAAAAAAAAAAAAGATAACCTGTTCATTCTGGTTTCTGTGAATGCTGAAACTGAGGTTACAGTTGCAGGTTAGTACATTGAAAATGCAATGTCTTAATTGCAGGACTTGAACTGGCTTCAGTGTTGACCTTTTACTAGGTATTTTGGTACTAAAAATAGTTTCTCCACAGATGCTTTGTGTTTTGGGCTAAGTCCATTATTGGTTAAGAATTGCAAAATAATGCTGCACAGAGCAACTTACATCATCACTATTCATTCCCTAATGGTTTGCAACTTGTAGTTCAGCATGAAAGTGGTGACAGACCAGTTTTCCAGATGTATAATCTATGTAGTGTGCACCTGCCAAACTTGTACAACTTTGTATACGACGCCTCCTCTGACTGGATTTGTCCCCAGAAACCATTCAGCTTTGCAGGTGAATTTCTGTGCTCTGAGGTCCTGTCTATCCAGAATTATAGCATTGGCTATAAATGGCACACAGATTTTTGCACAGTAATGAAGAAAGATTTTGCTTGTGCTATGGGTTTGTTGCTAAATATTTTTTAATGGAGAGATTTGCATGTGCAAATCAAATGAGCCCCTAGACTTTGCACTCTAAAAGCTGAATATAAGACTTGCCTTCTGAGATATTGCTGAGCTTAGCTGAGTAATCAACTATTTTATTAGAGTATGTCTACTGATGTATGGAAGTCAGTGCTTGGCAGAGGATATGATGTTGGTCTGGAAGTACCAGGGTGTTATGTTCAAGCTTATTATTTTTCCATTCCAGGAATTGACATACCCTGAGATTGTGTTTAAAATTCACTGTACAATAAAATACATTTGGAAGAGCTGCTCATAAAGTCCCTTCAGGCATTTCCTTTAAGAGTACAAATCCATGCCAGACTGAGAATTTTTATATGTAAGATTTTCTTCCATCTTCTGGTACAGATACTGCAATGACAAGAGTGGCATGAAGCTCTGAAATGGGTAAGGGATTTCATGTTGGCAGTGGAGTATGGGAGGGAAGGGAACAATTTAACTCAGTCTTGCATGGATTGAGAGCTGCCTTTGCCTGGCTGCTCAGTGACTGCAGTGCTGGAGAACACCCTCTTTGTCGGTCTTCCTGAAGCTGCTGGGATATGCTAACATTTCCCTCCGCTCATTCTGTCTTTTCCAAAACAGCCTGGTCAGCATGCTGCTAAGGCTGCCATGTGGTGATGTGGACCTGATGGTGTGATCAGGTACTACTTATGCCTCAGGCTCTAGTGAGATAACGTTTGAAATTCATTATTCATTTCTCAGAAAGGCATTTGGTAAGAAAATCTATTGAATAAAACACTACAGAAACAAACTTTTGCCTACAGTCTCACTCTTTGAATAGACTTCTTCTAACTTGGACTGAGATCTCAGAAATGGTAATTGCATGTGGATTCTTTTCTAAATGGATGAAAAATGGAAAGAGGCTGAGAAGGATCTGAGAACTAGAGAGAGTGTCACTCTTAAAAAGATGCAAGTCAGTAGGAAGCATAATAAAGGATTTCTTTCTTTGGGAAATTACTAGAGTCTAGATGCATTGGAGTAAAGTACTTCAAGGTCCACCAAATTGCTTAGAAATTTATTTGGATTATTTCTTTTGGACAGCTATTACAGATCTCCATATTGTACAACACGAACTTTGGTGCACTCTCTTAAGGGCAGCGATGCTGCTCAACATACCCATGTCAGTTCAAGAGTTGCTGTGATTAGAGACCTGTAAAGGACACAGGCAACACAGGTGTAGCAAAGGCTTATTCTATCATATAGCAACCACAGAAAGGTATTTGAATCCCAAGAGCAGAAAATGGGAAGCCTAAAAAATATATGTTGTTTTAAAACAAACATTGTAAAATGCATGCAGTTCTTTTCAGAGGAGTGGGCTTAAGGACCTGTGAGGCACCTGATGGTGATAAAGTCAGGGCCTTTTGTTTCTAAATGCACTTCTTAAAATCTCACATTAAGTTCTAAAGACCTTACTCTAGTAGGAAATGTACCACTGTTCAGCTACTGAACATTCCTTCTTTTTGCATGCAAACTGTGTACAGTGGTGCAGAGGAATTCGAGAAGTTCATAATGGTCAAGTGCAAGGTTCTGCACATGGGTCGAGGCAGTCCCAACCACAAATGCAAGCAGGGTGGAGAATGGATTGAGAGCAACCCTGAGTAGGAGGCTTGGGGGTGTTGGTTGACAAGAACCTCAACATGAGATGGCAATGTGCACTTGCAGCCCTGAAAGCCAACTTCATCCTGGGCCACAGTAAAAGCAGTGTGGCCAGCAGGTCAAGGGAGACAATTCTTCGGCATTTACTTCACTCTTGTGAGACCTCACCTGGAGCTCTGGGGCCCCAGTATAAAAAGGACATGGACCTACTAAAGTGGGTCCAGAGGATGGCCACAAAGATGATCAGAGAGCTGGAGCATTTCTCCTGTGAAGGCTGAGAGTTAGGATTGTTCAGCCTGGAGAAGAGAAGGCTTCAGGGGAATCTTAGAGGGGGCCTACAAGAGAGCTGGAGAGGGGCGTGTAGTGAAAGGACAAGGGGAAATGGCCTTAAACTGGAAGATTTAGATGAGGTATTAGGAAGAAATTCTTCACTGTGAGGGTGGTGAGGCTCTAGAACAGGTTGCCCAGAGAAGTTGTGTACTTCCCATCCCATGGAGCGTTCAAGTTGAAGTTGGATGTGGCTGGCCTAGTGGAAGATGTTCCTGCCCCCATGGCAGGGAGATAGGGGGATTGGAATTAGATGGGCTTTAAGATCCTTTCCAACCCAAACCATTCTGTGATTCCAAGAAAATTATTTTTCTAGTATTTGATCTTTGTTTAGTCTAGATGTCATTTCTGCACTGGTCAAGGTTCATTGTTTTATCTGAATCAGCAGCAATATTCTTGACTTCCAGTTTAAAGCTTCACAACACAGATTATCTTCCAGCAGCTATTCCAAGCAATTTTTTTGTCCTTTCCCTTTCTGTTCAAGATTCAACTGGTCTCTTTGCTGAAGCAGCAGGTGTGGTTGCTTTATAACAAGGTGAATAAATAACTGATTGCTTACATCACTTAAGATTTTATAATTGTACTTCTTATTAACAGTAGCTTACAATCTTTGTGGCTACAAAGACTCTTGTACCTTTAGGCAAATTGTTTTACATAGAGCTGGTACTTGATTATCCAGAGTAACAAAGGAGAGGAGGGGGTGGGTGGGAGAACATGGATACAATGGGAAAACTGTGGATAAAAAAATAAATGGTAAAACTCTGCTACAAATCATGCAGTAAATGTACAGCTGAAGGGGAAAAGGGGAACTGGTCATTAATCTACTCCTTTTTACCATTGAGGTTTATCACAAAAATTCATTATATTGCTTTTGGACTTGAGTGTAGCTTGGATGTGTCTGTACTTGTAGCGCAATTAAACTACAACATGGATGATCCATCCACAGATAGCTAAGAGCAGGTTATGTTGTGCTTTGTTGAAGGTGCCAGGCTGACTTGAGCACTGTTGGTCCCTTGTAACCCTGTGTTATGCCAGAGCAGGATCTCTCTCCTTATTCTCAGAGCTTTGCATTAGCTGATCTAACCTGTGCTGTGGAAGCAAATGCCTGAAATAAAAATAACCCTGTTTAAATGAGGAAAATATGTATTTCATGGAATGTTTGACTCTTCTTATACGGCATAGGGAATTTTTCTAAATAGGTCTTGTATCTAAGTAAAAAGATGTGAAATTAAGTCTTACTTCAACTAGAACAACTAGTGTGACAGTTTACTCTCTTGACAATCCTAAACTAATTCTCTTTTGATTCATGCCTTGCAAAGGCTGGCTGAGCTCCTGGTTGCATTCTCATAATTTTCCCTTTAGAACAGGTTATCAGCCACTTTAAAAACACTGTAATGGGACTTAACCCCCATGTGGTTTGTAGAGTATATTACTGTACATAATGTGTGCACACTTTACATAATACTCTGACAGTGCAAGAGATACCAATGGGGGGAAAAAAAAATCTATCCCATCTCTAATCTGATTCAGTCTGAGTTATGGTCACCTTGTCTCTTGTCACTACAGGTGATAAAGCAGCAGCAGCAATATCAATCCATTCTTCCAGCCTTGTGTCTTGCCTGCAGTATTCAAAAGCCAAGTTCTCATTTTTCCCTGCCTTACATCTAAGTCCAGAAACTTCTGTTTGACAGCACAAATTGAGTAGGTTAGACGTGGCAATTTGTCACTGCAACTTTTGTCTGTCTGTTGTAAAACATTAGCAGCGTCTTTTGCTGTTCTCCCATGTGACACGTGGCATTATGGGAAGTCAAGATTTCTAGAACTTATTAAGGCTGAAGAAGGGGTATAAAATCTTAATTGTATGCAGTCCATACAGCAGCAGTATGACTGTATTTCAAAGGATAGAATAAATTTAGCCTGTTAAAGATCTTCTTGGAAGAAGGAATTGTTTGGGCAGAGGTACACACTGAAACAAATCAAGTCTTCTTTGAAGTGATAAGTATTTAATACTGAGGATCACATTTCATTAGCAGAACTGTTACCTCCCCTCCCCGTTCCACCACTCTCTCCCACCCTGGAAGCATGATATCTATTCTAGGAACCAGTTCAGCATGGCATCTTAAACTATTTTCAGGGAACACACAGATCGCAGCCCCAGAAGGCATCTTGTATATTTTCAATCCATGTGATATTTATCCGTGGCTTAGATCTAGTGGATCTAAATATAGAGAAAAATCATAACATGTTACTATAGGTCTTTAGTAATTAGAATGCTTGTAGATAGTTAATTCAATGTAATACTGGTACGCATGTAAAGCAAATGTAGTATAGAAGATAGCATTAATTAAGAGGCCTAATGGTAAGCGAATGGCTAATGTGTGTAGTGGTGCTAGTCTAGAGGTGACACTTCCAGTGGTGACTCAGAAGAGTCCACCATTCTAAATATGCTGCCAACAAGAGGATCACACACTTCAGTCCTCTGTGTTGGACTTCATAAGTGCAAATGATGGTACAATCAATGCCTAATGAAAATCCTCTTACCAGACTGTCTTAATAGGATTACTTTCCAGAACACAGAACTGGGAAGGATCTCCTAGGTCACATGGTCTGCCTTCTTATTTGCAGATAAGCTCTTCACATTTGATACAATTTTTTAATGGAGTAACTCAGTTCTATGATGTTTCTTTCCACATTATTTCATGTATTTAAATAGGACTTTTAAACCCTTTAGGGACTAGGGTCTTTCCCATCCCTTTTATAAAATATAGAAAGACATAAACAAAAGACCAATACTTGCTTGGAATGAGCTTGCTTGGACTTTCACTCTGGGGTGAAGTTTAAACAGATTGTAAATGTGCTTTACTGCCTGTTCTTACTCTGGGCATCATCACACTCAAGTGATGACCACAGCTGAGGGGCAGAAGTATTAAGATTGTGATTCTGCTGTAGGTCACTTACCTTATAACAAAATCTGTTCTTTGAGTAGATGTCCGTAGACTCTGGGAGAAATATGCTTACTAATATTTCATGGAATTAATTTAGTACTCCTCAGAAAATATAAGTTAGTGGCTTAAGATCCTAACTTATTTTGGCACTTGAATGATAACTTTTTTGAAGTAGATATCTAAATTAACTCTAGCGTGGTACAAGGGATTAGTTCTCCTTTAGGTGACTGGTACATAACATTTTGACACACTTACTTTAAACACAAAGAATACCCTGAGCCTTTACAGTTGGTTGCTTTACATTTTAAAAGATAGTACCTGAAGCACACAGTGCATTTTTTTCTCAGAAAAGAAGTCCAGAGGTTCTGGGATAAATTACTGTGTCTTTTTGTTTTTGTTATGCTGGTAGTAATCATGCCATTTTAGGCTTATGGTCAAATTTTGTATTTCTGTTTTAGGTGTGTTGAGGTAAAACTGCTTAGTCTACTTTCTTAAAACATCAACAAAACGCCCTAGAATTTGGATTATGTCGATACTGAAAACGGAATCCTTTCTGAATGCAGAAACTGGTGAGGGGAGGAGTGCTGGTGGTAACTAGCTCACTGGCAGCCAGAAACATTCCAGCTCTTACTTCAGCTGTTGCTGTAGTACTGCCTAGTCTGCTTAGCTAAAGATTTAATCAACTTGCTTATAGCTATCCAACTACTTTTGGTTTATGAAACACAAGGTCTTAGGCAGAAGATGTGCTTTAGTGTCGTGAAGAAATTGTGATAACTGGAGAATTCATTTATATGAGGAAGCAAGGTATCAGTCTTTCACTTTATAATCTGGAGACTGTCTTCTCTCAGGCTGGGGGCAACAGAGGCTTCCAGGACTACTTCCGTAAAAATCAACACCTAAACAACATTTCTGCCTTTTGTTTTTTCCAGTATGTCTCTGAACACTTTTTCATTTTTTTAAAAGTTCTTATCAGATTTCACCTTAAAATATGTAATGACTACATTTGGTATTAGAATGTTAGCTCTTACTCTTGGTTTGTAGTTTGCAGTGCATTTAATGTAGCAAGTGGAAGGAGGCAGGACTATGTGCTAAAATACTTTTCTGGGAATCTGACAGTGAGAAGAAGCACTGGAATCAAACAGGGGTCCTATACAGTCTTTAGCTCCCTTCTCTTTTTGTCATCCTTGGTGGGATAGTCACAGCAGGTTATCCCACCTCCTGGATCTGGAGTTGTTTGTGAATTCATTTTAAAGATCCCTCAGGCACTTTTCCATGTTTTGCAGTTTGGGGACTTGCCTGTGTAGCCAAGTGGTGTCTCTGGGCCCCTGGGGAAGAGGAGTGTCTGCTTTAAAGCATGTTAGAACTCCTGCTGATACTTCTTGACATCAGTGGACCAGAGCCAAAATGCATTGACTGCCAGTCCCTGGCCTGCCTGCTGCTCCAAATGAGTATCTTGGGGGAGGGAGAGTCACCACTGTGTAGAGCACACTGCTATGCCCAGGCACAACTTGAAGGAATGACTTGTTACAAACCACGAGAAACTCTCTGTATTTCTTGCATACTAAATTTCTTCAAAAAGATTACGTTGCTTCTAGATTCTGCAGGATATGAGCACACTTGTTTTGATACCACTAAATAAAACATTTCTCCCCACGCCCCAGAAAACAGACTTCTTGTCTCCCATGTTAAATCTTAAAGGACCTAATACTTCTGGCTAGAGAAATATTAATGATTGAAAACTGTCTCCTGTTCCAACCAATAACGCTTTAATTGGCTGGTAAGACAAAAATGTGGTGAGAAGACTATGAGTGTGTCAGATGCTTGAGGTACCCATACTGTGACTTTTATTGCAGAAGTCAATTTACACATGGCCTCTCATTGTAAAGAAAATCAATACTGGAGACTAACAGATTGTTTTTACAGGGCTGCTGAAACTGAGATCAGGAGAGCCTTTTAGAGGCCTCATTATATCACGTGCTCTTTCCTTGTGTTCTTTCAAACCATCTGATGGAGTAATTAATCCTTGAAGTGCCCCAAGAGGCAAGCCTACTTAATTGCATTACTGTTTAGCCTAAATTACCAGACTGCAAAGGACCTGGTGTGGATCCTGTTTGATTGAAATTTTTTCATGGAGTATATGCCTTAGGTCTTTTTCATCTTCTCTCTTAGAAAAAAGCAGTCAATCTGTCAAATTTGACCTAGTGTGGCATGGTCCTAGTCATTATTGCATTCTTCCTGTAGGCAGAATTATGTACAAATTGCAGGGAAGTAGTCAGCTGGACCTGTGTTGCTTGGAGATGGAGAGTGACCTGCTCTTGTGAATCAGGCAGAAGTAGGTATGTCCTGTGACTACTATGTGGAAAGTCATTCCACTTGCATAATCATCAAAGTAGCAACATTTAATGGTGGCTTAAGCTCTGTGCCTTTCAAGGGTGACTATGTAACAGTGATTTGCTGTACAACATGTATTTGCTAATACCAAACTATTTCTGCTTCATGTGAAAGTGGATGATGACAAAAACCATGATGTGTCCTTCCTATCTGCTTTGGAGTGTTCTGTATAACAGAAGTGACATCCAGGCATAGACTTAGCATGTCCTATTTTTATATTGAGAACACAAGGCATTTGTTTTGGAGACAGCACTTGATTTTCAGCAAATGTCTTGTTGTTGAAATGGAATCCATGTTATGGGTATGGTTAGGAAGTGCTGAATGCTTCTCTTCCTCTGCTCAGTATAGTCTGTGATCAATGCCTCTTCTTCATTTAACAGTTTCACACTCTAGTGATTCCTTTAGACTTCTGTAGAGATGCACAAATTAGACAACAATTCCTTAACCAGCATGTTCTGGATATATTTGGAGAAGTTGAAGTTGTTTTGACAGTTCAGTTATGAAAACAATAAAATAGTGGTGTTAGTACTGAAGAAGATTAAATGAAGTCTGTGACTGGGTATCAGTTTCTTCTCTATGCTTACTAATGACACTGCAGTTGCAGAGTGCAAGGTCCTTTGTCTGCATAATGACCAGAGATTTAATTTTTTTTAAAAATTAACATTATGGACAAATGGAATTTCTGGTATTTTGGTATCCTCAAATCTTCTTCCTGTAATCACATCATCTTGCCAATGGATTTTCTTCTGTGTTGTGCTAAAGATGATAGAGCTGCAGCCATTGTAGCAGGGGATTGACTTTGATTATTGAAGTTATGGGCACAATGAGGTGCAGGGTTCTCAAAATTCAGAATCTTGCAGCATTTGCCCTTGTATTTCATGTGATGCTTGTTTTTAATAATTTAGAAACAATGGCATGAATCCCAGAGAACCGCTCTACCTTGCGTCTCGCCCACACCCCCACCTGCTGGCTATATCCTCGCTTTCACTGTCCGTGGCTCTAGGGAAATTTATCCTCTTAGGATGCATGATGGCAAGGACACATCTCCTGCCTTGACAACTGCTCTGAAATGTAAGTGCTTGACAAATTGGAGTTTTTGGTAACTCTTTTGGAAACCCTTGTCCTAGAAAGTCATAGCTGTCCTAGCTGTCATAAACACTGTGCCTTTGACTAGTGGGGAACAAATGCACCTCTCTCCTCTAGAGCTTGTTTCTGTCTCTGCAATAGGCAGTAGAAGGATAACCACTGCCTCTGAACCAATGGGAAGTGCTGGGTTATCAGGGCCAGGTGGGAAGAGATTGGAGAAGAAAGTGAAAAGTTGTGTGGACCTGGAGAGGTAGAACTAAGGTAGACATGGCAGTATGCATGTAGAAAGCGTATGGTAGGCTGTCTGCCTTGTCTCCATGTTTTTCCAGGTGATTTCTTCCACTAGTGTGTACTTCAGATCCAGGTGTGTGGGTGTACGTCTCCTTGCCCAAATTCTGCTGGCTTGGTTGTGCCAATTTGATAAACATAAGTAATTTTTCTTCTGGCTTGCTTTCTTCCTTCTCTACTAAAGACTCACAGAAATATTTATTGTAGTGAAAAAGAGTACTTCAGAAGTCAGGGGTTGTAGGGACAAATGAGATTGACAGTGGTTTGCTTCTCTTGCTCTAGATGTTGCTCTTCGACAAGTAGGAGCTGGAATTTTGTATTTTAGGAAGACTTGTTTGAATAATGTTTAAAGCAGTGCCAGTATTGGAGAGTCCACTGGAGGTGGATTAGAGGGAGAAGTAATATGATTGCTATCAACAACTGGTATTTTTACAATTAGTGAGGATGTCTGTACATTTAACTCTGAAGACACATGATGTACTGAAATGCTTCTAAAGCATTTTTCCATTGTTTTTTGTAACTTGTACATCAGATCTGGGCAAGTGTCTTCAGGTACACTTGTACTGTCACTCCCTCACTCCAAGCCTATCGCCAGTAGGTGAAATGGTCTTTGTAGATGGCTTTTCCTCGGACTTTTCTGGGATGATAGGTGTTTAATAAGATCAGTTGTTCATGGCCATAAGGACTTTCTTATGGAACAGGAACTACAGGTCTAAATGTCTGAGGTACAGGCTACAGCAAAAATGAAATAATAGACAGGTTTGAATTGATGTTCTGCACTCTGTACCTCTTAAGGGCATGTTATAAGGCCAATTTTTAATAGAGGCGATTTTCCACTTACCAAGCTCAGCTAAACACTTACTTAATTTTAGTATTCCACCTCTGATACAGATGGTTAGTGTTAGAAAATTGCAGTCTTCCACCATTACTGTTGAAGTGAACTGTTCACCTTGTCACATTATGGCATCTGCTTTTATTACAGGATACCACTACTTTCTCATCCTTTTGAGTTTTAAAAAATTTTTTTACAAAAAGGCAAAACGTGAACTATCCATGCAATTATTTCCATAGCACTGAACAGGAGAATTAGGGATGTACTTTGGAAACACTGTAACAGACTGGCTGGCTATGCCTTGAAAAAGGATATTTCTTCCCTTTTCATTTTCACAGCTGCAGTGTTGAGCATAAAAGCAGTGAAGTTAGAGTATGTCTGACTCTGTCCTCCCACACTGGCTTGTTTTTCGTGTCGTATAATTGTTACTTTTAGGAGTCATCCATGTTTATGTGGGTTTTGTTTTTGGTTTTGATTTTTGAATGGTCAGCTAGCAAATCAACATCACAAAAGTTGCATGAAAGCCTAGCCTGGGAATTTCTTGTCCCAGAAGACAAAATACATTGACATAAATAGACAAGGCAAATGCAGGGAAGCCATCTGTGCGTTAGCAAAGACTGACTTGCAGGGTAGCTGTGCACAGAGCAGTTGGCTTTCAGCTCTGCTGCTGTAGATGAGGAGTCTTTGCTTGCTGTAGGCTAAGAAGAAGGGGAAGAGTAATAGCAAGTGGAGGTTGTGTGTTACTGGAGAGGAATGAATATATACAAAGATATTCTTGTTTGGCATTACTCTGACATTGTGTTGGAGATATTGCAGGAAATGAGACATGGAGTGGAAGCTGGAAGAAAAGGAGTGTGACTTCTTGTCTCCTCTCTTCTGATATACAAATTCTCTCCTCTCAAATCTTGTAATGCTCAGTGTAGAGCAGCAGTGATGCTGGAGCTGACTTCTGATAAAAATGCAGCTGCAGAGCAGTAGTATTGCTGGTGAGGTTCTTTGGCAGTGAGGGAAGAAAAACCTGGGCACGCTTGAGAAAGGAGGATGGTTGTGGAATCATAGAATTGTTTAGGTTGGAAAAGACCTTTAAGATCATTAAGTCCTAACGTTAACCTAGCACTGCCAAGTCTGCCACTAAACCATGTACCTAAGTGCCACATCTACATGTCTTTTAAATACCTCCAGGTACAGTGACTCAACCAGTTCCCTGGGCAGCCTGTTTCAAGGAATGACAATCCTTTTCAGGAAGAAATTTTTCCTAATATCCAATCTAAACCTCCCCTGGCATAACTTGAGGCTGTTTGCTCTTGCCCAGTCAGTTGTTACTTGGGAAAAGAGACCAGTGCTTTCTTTCAGATATTTGTAGGGAGCAATAAGGTCTCCGTGAGCCTCCTTTTCTCCAGGCTAAACAAGCCCAGTTCTCTCAGATGGTCCTTGTAAGACTTGTGCTCCAGACCCTTCACCAGCTCTGTTGTCCTTCTCTGGACATGCTCCAGCACCTCAGTGTCTTGTAGTGAGAGGCCCAAAACTGAACACAGGATTTGAAGTGTGGCCTCCCCAGAGCTTGCTACAAGGGGGGGATCACTTCCCTTGTCCTGCTGGCCCTGCTGTTTCTGCTACAGGCCAGGATGCCATTGGCCTTCTTGGCCACCTGGGCACATGCTGGCTCGTGTTCAGCTGCTGTTGACCAGCACCTCCAGGTCCTTTTTTAATGAGCAGCTTTCCAGCCACTCTTCCACAAGCCTGTAGCACTGCATGGGGCTGTTGTGACCCAAGTGCAGGGCCCAGTACTTGGCCCTACTGAACCTCAGCCCAACAGTCCAGCCTGCCCAGATCCTTCCACAGAGCCTTCCTACCCCCCAGCAGATCAGCAGTCCTTCCCAACTTAGTGTCATCTGCAAACTGACTGAAGGTGAACTCAATCTCCTCATCCAGATCCTCAGTAAAGACATTAAACAGGACTGGTCCCAATACTGAGCCCTGAGGAACACTACTTGTGACTGGCCAATGGTCAACAGCAGTGGCAGCCCTGTGTGTGGTTCCCCCTGGTGCTGGGCAGGAGATGGCATGAGCTCAGCTGGGGCTGCCTCTGCCAGAAGTGACTGCAAAAATGGTATTTGGTGGAAAATCTGCTTATTTGGTGGAAGATCTGCTCTTCAGTGTTGGTTTATGCAGTGTTCTGGCAGTGCTGCGCAGGGCTTGCTGCAGCGTGTGGCCCTGGGCCTTGCTGCAGGTCACCCAGCACGCTCGTGCCACACCTGTTCCATGGGAACTGCCCGGGGGCAGGGAATGGCAGCCAGGGCCTTCCCACCCCCAGCCAGGAGCAGGCAGCCCGGGGCACTGGGGCAGCCCCAGCCCTGGGCAGGCTGGGCGGGGCTGTGGAGCTGGCCGTGCTGGGACGAGGCTGGGGCAGGGGCTCACGGCCCCAGGAGCTGACATGGGCGGCCATGTGGATGGCCCTGTGGCCTGGGAACTCAAGTGAGTTTGGCTTCTTGCTCTGGCTTGCCTGTGAGCAGAGCCTGCTTTAGGATACATTCTTATACAAGCCTTTGGGCCTCTGTGTTTCTTAAGGCTATTGGGGGCAAATGGGGGAAGTTTGTCCTTGAAGGCAGAGCTCCAGGTCTGGATCACAGACTGTAACGCAGGCCTGTGGGTTATGTTAACATGTGTGTCATGACTGAGTGTTTGAAGATGTTGGTGCAGACCCAGCTTTGTTATCATAACCAAAATGGCCATATGGACCCTGATGAGAAGGTGTGTGTTGCGCCATTAATTTAGTTTTTATGTAGAGACTTGTTTTTTGAAGTGCCTTTGTTCAGCCATGAAACCCATTTAAATGTCAACTTCTGAAACCATGTTTCTTATTTTAATTTCCTCACGTCACAACAGTTTGGTATGCTGAAAGATTTTGCTTGCTACAGAGTCTTTGTTGCTGAGGCTGAAATAGCTGTAAAAGGCAGAGCAGGAGACAGGAAGGGAGAAGAGGGGCAGGCTAAGCCCAGAGTCCATCAATGCTGTTTGGAGGCCCTGTAGTCCTGTTGAGGACTGGGGGCTGGCTGGGGGTGTTAAAAGGAGAAAAGAGGGTAAGGGCATGAGTCCTATATCTGATCCGCTATTCCTCCAGAAGCTGGCCATGCAATCTCCTCCCATCACTGTGTCATGCAAGTGCAGTGGTAGGTAACACAGGATTAAAGGAAGTACAGGAGCTGATGACTTTTATGGTTGTATCTTCATAACACTTAGAGTACTACCTGACCTGCAAAGATTTCTGCAAAGATTCCTGTAGGTAAGAGAAAAAGGATTAAACTCTCTGGATAATAGTTTCTTTGCAGCAGTGTAAGCTGGTCTTGACTGCTGCTGTGTTAATGGTGGCTTAAAGAAAACTTATCAGCAGGCTAATGGCAGCTTTGAAAACAAAAACCTACCCTGTTTCATCCTATTCATATTCAAAGAGATGAACATTTCCAATCGTAATGATCCATTTAACTGCCAGGATTAAATACATCTCAAGAAAAATTATATGCAATTAAAAAGGAAGAAGCCTGTTAATGTAACATTTGGGCTGTGCAGTTGAGGACAGTCAAGCAACTGGAAGACAGATCTTTAAAACTGAGGTTAGTTTTCATTTGACTGTCAGAGAATTTTATTCTTCCTGTTTCCCGGAAAAATATTTACATTGCTTTAATTCTGAAGCACAGTCTGAAGTGCTTAAAGGTTAATGAACAAAGATTCAGCAGTAAGGACTAGCTAAGTATTTCCTCCATATTAGAGACGGAAACAGTCTCTTTATGACTTGCTCAGTGTCACACACATACTTGATGGTAAGATCCTACTGTAAGGCTGTTGGAATGATTCATCTGTTTAAGCTGTGTTTAGTTGTAGAACACCTCCATTTACTATTTGTAATTCCTAAGTGTGGAGTTCTTCGCTCTCTTCAGAAACAAACTTCCTTGTGAATTGCAAACTTCTGCAGGGTAGCAGTCTTGTAGTGTACAAATGAATTCGGTATTCATTTGGCATGTTTCTTGTGTGTGCAGGACAGCCTTGCATGTAAAACACAGCCAGATGCAGAACAGGTGCACTGACCTGGGCTCCCAGACCTGGTGCACTTGTAAGCAGCATGGATCACTGTGTACTTAGGCACTTCAGTCCCATATGCCTGTTGCTAGGACTGCAGGTGTCTTATTCCCATGGGGTTTTTTCCTGCATTACACCGAGCTGCTTTTTATTTCCCAGGGAATTGTGGGAACTTGTCTGTTCTTGGGGCGTGTTTTGAGGGGGAAGGGAAGAAGGTATTGTGGGAAAGCATCAAATAACTGAATTTGCTTTAGGGCTGAAATCAAAGGGCTATAATCATCAAAAGGTGGAAGAGAACCAGCCCACAAGAAAGCAGCAGTGAGGGTTTTGCCTGTAGCTCCGAATAGGCCAGGGTGGCTGGAAGTGGAGCACTGAATGCAAAGTGGACTGGCTACTTAACGTGAGTGAGTGGGAGCTTTTTTGGAGCAATCCATGAGTAAAGGCCAAAGCTGACTTGCTATAAAACAAAATGTTACAAGAAGGTCAGAGTAGTTTCCTATGAATAAAAAAGTTGAATGAGACAGGTACCATTGCCTTGGCTTCTAGGGCAACATGAAGATGCTTTGATGTAAAACTTCGGCCTAGTGCTCGAAACAACTCTTCTCACCTAAGCCAGATAAAATGTATAGGTAACATAAGCCACCAAGCTGCTCTTACCAAGAGATTGGTAATTTTTAACTGCAGCTTGTTTCTCTGTACATTTGGAATCTTGTAGATTGGAAGCTCAACCAGCTATTAATTCTCCTTTGGCTCTATCTAAAGTATTTCAGGGCTTCACATGAATATTCCCTATTTGAGTGCATACATGAATTTTCAGTTATAAAAAGTATTGTTTTTTCTTTGCGTGTACTTTCTATTTGTTTGTTAAGAACAACAACGTGAAGGAACTTAAAAATTAACCTGCATTCCTTAGTGTATTTTCATAAGTAGTTACCCAGATCTACAGCAGAAACCACAGTAGGAAATGAGTTCTGGTCTGTGTAGAAACAAGGTGAAACTGATGTCCTAATTTTTCTAATTAACTACATAATTGTTTAATCCCTTTGGAAAATGGTGGTGTAAATTTGTGTACTTGGGTTTTGAATATTTTTGTTTTACAAAGTATCTTATGACTTGACTTGTCTTTATTAAGTGGTAGATGCCAAAGGCATTATATGAAGCATCTTCAGCATTTTTAAAGTGGAATAAATAGAGAAGTACTCTTGGCACAGCTATCTTACTTGCAGCTGAAGGTAATGGGGATTTTAAACAAAGGTATATTTGGTATGTTTGATTTCAGTGAGTGGCAATGGGTTCTGCTACCTTCTTTTAACTCTGTATTCCATAGGCCAGCTAGAAAGCTCGTGTTAGGCTCTTTCCTGGTCACAAAATGCTAGCTGTGTGCCTGTATTTTGCTGTGCTGAAATGACCAGGCAAGGACTGCTACACTCATTCCATATTCAGTAGATTTCATCCTGTGAACTCTTGTTATGGAAGGCAGCTCTGCTTATTATGAATGTAGGATTTATTAGTGTCCTGACTGCTGTGTTTGGCACCATGTGTGCAGAACTGAACCATTTGTGCTTTATCTAAGCTACCTGCCTGTGGGAGGAATATGGGTACAGTGTCCTTTACACTTCTACAAGCTGAGAAGATGCATTTGAGGGGGTTGCTCTATCTGCTGTCTCCCAAACCATCTGGGTTTGGAAGAATTTGAGAAGGATTAAAAGCAGCAATTTGGCAGCTTTGGGCAATAATGAGAAAGTGGGGTCCTCAAACAGTGTCCATGTAGCTTCTTTAGAAAAATCTCAACTTTTTTTTCTTCTTCAGAAAACAGTTCTCACTCCCCCAATCCTGTATGTTGTCTTTGAACCAACAGATAGAGACCTCATAAATGGCCCAAGCTTTGTAAGCCCTCCACCAGAGGAGTCAGACGTTTCCTAAGCTGTTGCTTTGACAGTGCAGTTCAGTAAATAGGGACATGCAGGGCTGGAAAGTGTGCTTGTTGCACTGCAGGAATTTCTGATGTTTAGATGTGCTCATTGTGGAGACATTAGAAAGTGTGAGGTGAACTTTAAACTCTGCTTGCATCGGCCATTTGAATGATTAAGAAGACTGACACCAAGTGAAGGTCAGTGGGAAGGAGCTGATGATACCACTTTGTGCTGACTGGTAGGACCCTGTGCCAGCCAGTGCCTTTTTTGAGCTAGGTTTCAAATGCTTTGATTTGGTTTGCTGAAGCAAGGCTTGCATGTGGAGGTTGCATATGTGTGCAGCCCAGCTCTGCTTAGTTGGAGCAAAAAGTCTATCCAGGAGCTTGGATTCAGGCCAGTTACTGCATGAGAAAAATTCTCAGTCTCCTCCTGGATTTTCACATGCTCACTTAGCCTGACCAGCTCTTGGAAAAGCACTGGTGTTTCTTTAGGATTTGAGGGTGTCAGTCGACTCATCCAAACTTATAATTTGAAACTGGGTATTCTATTATTAGCTGTAGCCTGAAGTGATTTTCAGAATCCACCTGTCATTTTGATAATGCTTACTCTTTATTTGTTTTGTTTCCTTGTTCATTGATAAGAGAAAATATTAAAGAAATGTGCATCCCTTGCAGCTTGTGGCTAATGTGGTATGCTAGCATGTTTTAGAATGCCTAAAAAGAATTTTAAAGGAATCTGGTAATGTAGGTTGGACAAGGAGCGATTGCATGCAACCATGACTATGCATGGGAGTCCTCTACAGCTCAGGCTTTTGATTTGAGGGGAGGGAAAAGAGGGTTTGGGGCTACCTGAACACTGATTTACCACTACAAGTTTTAAACAGGTCCTTTTCCATTGCAGAAAGTCTTCTGAACTGGTGCTACAAGGTACTTAAAAGCTGAGCCAGAGCACTTTATTTTTTTAATGGGCATAAACACTTTTTCAAAGCTCAGAACAGCTTGCTGAACATCATTCAAATACAAATCCTGAAAGCTGCTTCTCTGGCTTATACGAGTTTGGATTGTAACTAGATCAGGGTTGGCTG
Organism: Gymnorhina tibicen; assembly: GCA_013399875.1. Lineage (NCBI taxonomy): Eukaryota > Metazoa > Chordata > Aves > Passeriformes > Artamidae > Gymnorhina > Gymnorhina tibicen. The sequence continues at coordinate 476,231 of VXAZ01008968.1, read as the reverse complement.
CATTTTAAAGGCATTAAGTTTATTTATTTCCATTATTAAGCTAAAATGACAAGCTAAAAGTGTTTGGCAGAAAAATTTGTCTCTGTGTGTCTTCTGCCATGCTAACTCTTACCACCCTAGCTTGAAATTGGCCAGGGAGATAATGGTATCCTAACACGATAACTGTAGAATTAGGCTGCCTATTTTCACAGAACTTAGACACCCTCTGAGTATCTTCACTGAGGGGAAGAACTTCATCCTTTATTAGATGGCAGTGAATCCACACAGGTAAGTTGTTATAGCTTCTTATATATTCTTGAGAAGGAATAGGCTTTATTTGGGCACCTGAGAATCAAGACATGACTTACAGGAACTTCGTTAGCACTGGTGCTTCCCAATCCCACACTTCCTTAGCACTGGTGCTTCCCAATCCATGTCATTGTTTCTGCTCCATGTAAGAACAGACATGAGGAATTTAAACACAAATATGACACACAGCCTTCTTTTGAGTAGCTCCTTTGTTGGATACTGATGGACTACTCAGAGCAGATTTATCTTTCTTTTTTTTTTTTTTTTTTTTTTTTGTTTATGGAAGACAGTATTCACTTTAAAGTGGATGTTTAATTAGAGAAAGTTACCTGCTAGCAACAAATCACACACTGATGTGAAATACTGTCAAGCTACTAGTCATCCCCTGGATCTACTTTGTCAATGTGCCATTTCATTGCTCTTTTGTGTGCCACAGTGTAAAAAAAGCAAACCACAAACAAAAGAACAAAATGATCTACCTGAAGATATATCACCTCACTTCCCCAAAGCCCAGTGATCCCAGATGGTACGCTGGGAGCTAGGTGAACTCTTGTTTCGTCCACAAGAAGTCTTGTGGAAGTCAACTGTTTGGGATGCATTGGATGTAGTTTGTGCTGAAAACTACTTTGACAACTGAAATCTTTTAAAGTGGAAAACAACAGAAACATGAGACAGGAGCAGCATGGAGCTTCCTCTCTTATCTTTTTTTCCCAGGGAAGGAAAGGGAGTGCCTGACTTTGATCTTAGTACCTTCCTTCCACCTGATTCTGCGTGCGTGTTCATGCAGTTTCATGTCTGGAGACTTGATTATCATTTCTGGTGTTCCTGAAATATCTCCCATTTGAGAAAATCTGTAGGTGGAGGTAGAAAAGCCTGTGAGAATCTGGAGGAGCAAAGATTATAGGAGTCTTCCTCATTAACATGTTTGTATCCTAGCTGATCTCTACAAGGGCTTCAAACCTTAAGATTTTGTGTATTTGTAAAAAAAGTAGCCAGTTAAAAATAACTTTATTTTTTGTTTAATGGAGTATTACACTTGGAATTCAAAGTTCCTTTGAAATGGCTGTTCTGTATTGAACATAGACTAGCACACAACTGGTACTTTAGAAATGCACGGGAGTGCTTCTGGTTTCCTTTTGATGGCAGCGGTTCTATAACCATTACTGTAAGGTCAGACTCAATGTTTGCAGAAAGCGTGTGATTGCTTATGGGTGTCATTTTGTCCCTAGAGTGGAAGTAGGCTGCTGCAGGTATTTGGTTTATATGCAGGTGTTTTGTAGGCGTGAGCCATATGAAAAGGAGCGCTACTGAAGGACTTTATTTTGGATTCCTTGGAATTAGTTCCTCAGCTATGCCCTATAGGGTAATTATATGTTTCTTATATGTACTTCACTGCCACTTGAAACTCTGGATTTCAGACTATATGCTAAGTACAGTGTCAGTGAGAACACTGCTGTCCTTTACACCTACCATTTTGTTTTAAGTTGTAGTGTTTAACTGCTTGAAGTTTTCTTCTCCTGCATTTCCAATCCTTTTATTTCAAAGGTGGAGTAATGTGAAAAGAATGCAAAATAGTAAGCTCTTTGTCCAAGATGTACTAGTGATAAATAGCTGAACTATGTTTAAAAACTGGAGCAGGAAGGATGCTCAGATTGTATTACTTCCTTTTCTTGGTACCTGGAAGTAGAAAATTTTCTACAGAAAAGGCTACTACACTATATTGAGTAAATTAATTAATTGAAATCTGTCCAAGTTAAATGTTTGACTTGAGAAAGGTTAGGGTTGTGGGGGTTTTTTGTCACTGAAATTAAGATTTTTTTAGGTGGTCAAGGTAACCAGCTGGTAGTGCCCATCTTTAGAACTTTTGATGTGATAGTAAAATAATTAGCGTTAAAATACAGTGTAACAGATGGAAAAATTAAATACATTAGTTGTGATTTTTAATACATGTCTTTTGGTCAAGCATTATGAGCAACACAGTCAGATAGCCTTTAAGACAGTCTGTCCTTCGTCCTATTTCCTGGACTAGGATGATGCTGTATGTTGCCTTTAGGATGAAAAATAGCAGCAGTGAACTTCAGGTACTCCTGTAACAGAAGGATGTAGGTCTTCCATGTAGTTATATGGGAGATACTGTTGGTAAGATTCATCTGCTGGGAGACAGACCTCTGTGCTGTAGTGATTGATGCTCCCTTAACAGTCTCCTGTTGTTTACTGTAGATGGATGGTTGCTCAATCATAGAATTACTGAATGGTTTGAGTTGGAAGGGACCTTAGAGATCATCCAGTTCTAACTCCCCTGCTGTGGGTAGGGACACCTTCCGCTAGACCAGGTTGCTCGAAGTGCCATCCAACCTGGCCTTGAATACTCCCAGGAATGGGGTGTAACACTCCCAGGAATGGGGCATGATACTACTTCTATGGTGGACATAGAAAGCCAGGTGAGAGAAATCCCGACTTTTAAGTCCTGGGCCTTGGTTAAAAAAAAAAAATAAAATTGTAGCTTAGCTTTAAAATACTGCCTAACATAAATGATTTTGATCAGATGAAGTTCTCATTCTGGAAGATGTCGGCTTCTGAGGTAGATATGACTCTTAACATGTTAAGTGGCTTCATGTGTATGAATTTTAGTTGTCATGTGATGAATGTATGTATTTGATAGCAGGGAAGGTGAAGAAAGGTAAAGGCTAACCTCCAAGTGTTTTTTCCAAGAAGCAAATAGTTAAAGTGAGACTCAGGAATGAGCAGCTGAAGTGTGAATCCAGGTAAATTCTTTGAATGGTTCCTTGAGAGTGTGCCAGAGGCTAGAAACTAGCGAGTGTTGTCCAGAAGGATGAAACACATGTTACAGTCTCACCTGATGGCTTGCTCAAGCTGTTCTGGCTCCTTGCTGTAAATATATTGTATTGGCTGAGTTCAAGATCTAGAAATTTTGAGCCCATATTACACAAATCATGAGGTAATTTAGAAAAACAAAGTTGCTCTGTCTCTTGACTCCTTAATTGCTCTTGCCAGCAGCTTTTGAATGATGCCAACAAACTTATTAAAAAGGCTTTGGCATTGTTTCAGGACCTTTTGCAAGACAAAGTCAGCATTATTAGAGCCCTACTGTGATAGGCACTTAGTCGCAAACACAAATGAGATTTAGTACTGCCTGAAAAATGTCTAGTGATGGTGACTGCAATGCACCCAAGTGAGATGGTGTTCATCCAAAAGCTGTTGGTAGTCTCCAGCTCTCATCTGAGGTGGCTAGCCTCAAAATGGGATATTAAAGATGAGCACCATTTTGGACCCTGAAAAGATTCTGGGTGGCAGAAGACTTAATTAATAATATTTTGTTTGTGAACACAAAGGTGGCTTTCTAGAAGGACGCTTCAAAACTTGCCTTTTATGAGCTTGCAGAAACAGGGGAATCAGCTCACTGGACATCATCTCAAGACTGCTAGTAAAGTTCTCTGTTTGCCTGTTAAGTAAAAAACTGCATTTTAACTTCTAATTACAGTATTTTTCTGATGCTCTTTCATGTGTTCTGGGGCCTGAAAGACATGTTTAAGCTTTTAACCTCTTCTCATGGGGATTTTCAGAGATTTGGGCTCAAAAATTTTTAATCCTAAGCAAATTTTAGCTCCTGTAGCTAGGCATAGTGCTAAAGCAGAAGATATGTGTTGTTTTTAGCCATTATCTGGCCAGGGAGCAGTGCACATAGGCATAGCCTGGGTTCCTTGTGGCCCTGTGAGCAAAGTGTGATGGAATTGTGTAAAAATGTTAAAACACTTAACTCTGGAGATGCCTCAGAACAAGGCCCCTACATGATGAGTAGGCAAAGAGGCTACTGTAGTATGAAGAGGTGGATTTTAGCAGAACAAACAAGATGTAGCTGTAGATACTACCAGTAACCATGTCCTCTAATGTGCCAAAGTTTGTGCTCTTTGCTGAACCAGACTTGAACTCTGCTTGGTTATTTGTTTGGAGTGTCTGTCTTTGTTGTGAGGATCAAAGTACTAGCTGGAGGTACATGTGAGGTAAAGTGTCTGAGATTGTTTCAGAGTTTGTATGACAACAACATTTTTAGTGAAAAGGAGAATGTATTTTGAAATTTGACTTGTTAAGCACTCCTTTTAATAAGTCTTTTAATAAGACTTATGCTGTCTTGGTTTTCCTGTTTGGAATTCAAAGGCTGAGGAGTTAATATTCAATTTCAATCCCAGCTCTCCTGATTTACTTGCTACACATTTTTAAATTTTTTTTTTAAGATGCAAACCACAAGTAGTGGTTTCTTGGTGTAGCACAGATGATACTGGCTGTTTTCACATTTTTGCAGCTTTTAATGAATTTGAGCATCTCTTAGCATGGTGCCTGGCATGCTCTGAATTTCAGGACTGGAGCCTTGGGAAAGTTACTAGTTTAACCTTGACTCTTTTGATGCCAGCTTTTCTAGGAGGAGAAACTGAGCTGAGGTTGCTGAGATTTAGCTTAAAAATGTTGGAACTAGCAGAGAGCTGTTTTGTGTCTCTTCATAATAGCTGGCCCTGACAGTTTAACAGAGCTTATTGACCATCTGCTTTGTCTAGTTTGCCACATGGCAGAGTAACAACTAAGCCAAAATACTGGCTGCACAGTGTATTAATTAAACAACTTGCTTGTGAACACTATCAAGATACTAATTTGATTGATGTTGTACATTTAACTTGAAGAGTTTTGTCCTTTCTCTTGCTGCAGTTGCTGGATATTGAGCTGAAGACCACAGGCTAGGTGGTGAGGAAGGAGCTTTTTGACTGTATGTTGGAGTCCCTATTTGTTTCCTTGCCCTCTGTCTTCTGTTAACCCATTCTCAACAGATGGGATCTGGAGTATATTACAGTCTTGTTCTCCTGCTGCTACTTCTGACTGCTGTTCTTTGCCTCTCACAAAGCTGGCAAAGCAACAGCTGTTTCATAATTTTTCTGTTGGAAGGGAGAAACATAGCGGTGGGGGGAGAGACTGGAAGACTAGTCATCTTACTTGAATAAGACTAGAGAGAAATAGCATTCTTGTCTCTTTTTTGAGAGCCAATAACTCCTCTGAGAACACATTTCATGTTCTTCAGTGTTCGTGTTCCTGGAAATACAATGCATCTTTCTCCAAGGTGAGAGGAGAAGTTGAGAGCTTTAAGCAAATAGCACTGGTTCTGTCTGTGTGTATGTAGCTGGAGGAACCTGACTGTGGGCTGCTTGTTAGTGTGACTAATTCTGCTCAAAGGCACAGCCCCCTGGGAAAGCAGATTTTAAATCCAGACTGTGCTGGTGGCAGAGATGTGTAACATGCTCTCTGAAAGGGATGTGGCAAGACTTTGGCAATATTCAACAACTGTCTGCTTGATAAAGGGACATGCTGTAGGTAGCATCTCTGCATCTAGAAGCTGAATCCTGTTGAGCTTGTTATAATGAACAGATGGCTTGTTAATATGTTCTGCTGTGCTATGGCAAGCCATGCTTCTTCAAGGCATTGCTAGCTACACTTTCATTGCAGAAATTTGTGTACGTTCTCTTTCTTCTGGTAATTTTCTGTAACAACGGCTAACTGTTCATGCATATGTGGGTGTAGGTGTATATTTGTGGTCTGTTAACATGATCCTAGAGGGTTAGTGTATATATATATGTGTGCACTGTGTATACAGTATGCTCTTGGATGGTGTAACATGAAATAGTATTGCAATTCAGTATAACATCGGTCTCAATGAAACTACTGTTTGGCTCTATTTTTAATATACCTAAGCTGCTGGAAAGGCTTTGCATAGTATGGAAAGAACTTCAGGAGAAAACTGAAAGACTGCTGTTCTCATTTGGGTTCTGTCTAAAAAGCTGTGTCTAGTTGGCTGCATACAAAGCCTCTGATAACACACTCATGTTTTGGCCTCTGGAAACTCAATGCTAACCAGAAGCATTGCTCTGATTGTGTTCGGGACTTCCAGGAGTTGCAGAGGATCCCAGGTAGTCTTGGTGTGTGCATTGCCCTAGAGAACAGAGAAACTATTTAAGAAATGAGATCTTGAGCGTATGTGTGAGATCTCTCCTTTCTGGGAATCTGTGGTATTCCTGATAATTGAAGGTGGCGCCTTCCGGCATTTAAGGGATACTTGAGAAAATTACATTCCTCTTAAAATCTTTTTTTCTTCCTCCCATATTTTTCTTTTTCTTTTTTTTTTTCTTTCCCCCCCATGTGTTAATGAAGATACTTAAGAGTAATCTTTCACTCTTTTGTTAACTGGATAACGACAGGGTTATAGACCCTCTGCCGGGGCTCCAAACCTGGAAATGAAGGGCTAGGCTTGATACAGCTTTAAAAAAGTAGTCTTTTCCTGGAGCTGTAGTTCAGTCATAGGATACAATATATGCAGTTGTTAGCACATACACGGGAGCGGTACTAAGAAGGGGCGGGGGGAATAAGTGCTCATCCTTCAGCAGCCTGGTGGAGTCCTCTCTTTCCAGTTTAGTCCAATTGCAATTTCTGTGTTTTTGCTGTTGCCAGTCTGCAACTTCATCTATTTTAAGGGCCCTCATCAGTCCTGGACTTGCTTTGTTTGCCTGCATCATCTTTCTGCTACAGTGATTTGTGAGGACTAGCAGCTGTTGCATGAGCAGCTGGAATTTTTATGGTTGTGCTGGAAAATATTGCCTGTTTGTATATCTGAGGAGCAGAGGGACACCTCAGTGCTTTGGCCTCATTCTGTTTTGGGCTTGCTAACACTGTCATGATCGTGTATCTCACCACAATTTTTCATTATCCAATGTGAAAAGGTCTGTCATATGTTTGCTGCTGGCAAGAGAGTATGTTGTGGAAGATGATAGGCTCTTCGGCATTTAAAAAGTAAAGCTGTAAGTAAATTAGAAGCTTCAGGAATTACTTTGGTTTTCTACTTTTATACAAAGCCAAAACAACAATATCTGGCCTTACATTGTACTTTCCTCCTTCCGTATGCCTTAAATTACTTCTCAGGCTATGGTTATGGAACTACAAAGCTTTTATTTCTTAAAAAATAAATTTAATATATATGCATATCATCACAACATCTTTTGGAATGCCACTGGGAAGAAAAACACTTTTTTCTTCAGCCTGTGACAATTTCCAACAATGCATATGATTAGAGATTGCTGACAAGTCCTGACTTTGCATGTTTGTGTCTCTCTGAAAAATGGAGGCAAATATTTTCACATATAGTTGGCATCTTCTTAAGAAAGATAAATCTTGAAATGAAGTTGAAGCAGGAGAAGAGGAGAAATTTTAGGCTGACCACAGCAACATGAGAACATGAGAATTCAGTTGAAAAAGTGTACTGTTTAGGGGTCAAGGGAGCTGAAACAGGCGTTCCTGGAGCTGCAGGTTTTCTTGGAAGGCAGTTAGGCTGATATCTTGTCTTAAAACGGTTGTTGCAGTCTGCATTTTCAAGATGGCAACACAATGTATGAGGTCTTCTGGCTGTTCAGAGTGCAGTTTTTTGGCAGTGAGCAAAGGTTAGCTTCTCTTGGGGTAGGTAAACGTGCTCATAGGGGGCTTCATAGTGAAATGGGTACAAGAACGTGGGAGGAGTTGGGAGTCAAAAGAGTTTGCTAGAAGCTTTTGTTTTACTTGGGCTTTGGGCTTCTGTGCAATGAATTCTTCTCTTCCATTTGTGCTCTGGTGGCAAGGATGTGCTCTTGATGTGGAAATAGTGTCTCCTTACAACCCATTTTTAGAGACTCTCAGGAAGGTGTGAATGTGTATACTTGAAACCGAATAAATGGCAAGGCATTTTGACAGACTCCTGAGAGCTTTTAAATGGAGGTATCCTAAAATGGTAACTAAAACTTCAATTCCTTTCAAACATGCTACATTTGGATATAATAAAAGGATTTGGGGAAGAAAGTGAGTTCAAGGCTTGCTGGCAATTAGATATTGACTAAAATGAGATAAAAGTGACATGACATAGAACCCATGACTGCAGATGTCATGGTAGTGAAATGTGTGAAGGAAGGGTGATGCTGCATGATGGAAATCCCAGTTAACAAACCAGCTGGGAAGATAACAGTTCAATGCAAGAAAGAGATGTGAATTATTCCACTGAAAATCCCTGTTTTGAAAGGAATTAATACAACATTACCATGACAGAGAATGTAGTCGGAACTTAACATGTTCAGCTTCACCTGCCAGCACTTATCTGTTTTCTCTCTCTTCCAATGATACAGAATTTTCAGATGAGACATTTATTGAATTGTGAAGTGGTAATGAAATGGAGCTGTCTTTGTATGTTTCTTACTGGCTTAGCCTGTTTTGTCTGCAGAGAAATGTTGGGCAAAGCTGGCTTTTTCTAACTTAATAGAAGCATCTGCATTGGCATCATGATGATTCTTCCTTGGAGACTAGGCAAGAATTTCCCAGCCAGGAGAGGAAAGCACAAAGAGGTATTCTGCATGTTAAAGGGAAGCGGCCATGTTTCAGTTGTACTGGGCAGTTGCATCAGTGTCACAATCAAAACCATCTGATTTTTAAGGGCTGTCATAGTTTTTGCTGAAGTTGTCAAATACATGGTAAAAGAAGAGTAAATAACAAGTTGTATCTGACTCTCAGCTTCCATTTCCTAAATAAACTGATGGAAGTATTTAAATGAATGATAGAGCCATGAACAAAGCAAGGCTTGCCAAACTGTGTTTTTTTGGCCAGCTAGGGATCCCTAGAAGCTGTTCTGTTCCAAGTTAGAGCCAATTTTGGTTGCTTACTGTTGGATGCTTTATGGCAGGGGTTCTGAGCAAGTGCTTCCTAAACAGCTGCTCATACAAGAACTACTGTGTATGGACAGACCAGAGTCAGCACTGCGTGTGACCCCTGACTAGTGTTTCAGTCACCCATTCAAGCAAATACCAAACTAAAAATAGCAAGTCCAGGGCCCAGGATAAGTATTTTCAGTCACCTACATAATAGGTTCTTTTGAAAACTTGTTAAAACACATACCACGAAACTGATTTGATTAAAGAAAACCCTAAGTGGTGTGTATGTGCATTTGTTTTACCTTTACAAAATTCCATTTAGCAGCTAATTAGAGGAAAAATTACTTCTGTTGATTCTTTGCAAATTATTTCCTTAGCTTCCATATAATAATGAATACAGGAAAGAAAAAAACCTGAGAGGGAAAAAATCTTGAACAGAAGAGGGGAAAAGAAAAGTAAAAGGATCTGTTGTTTATCTTTCTTGGCCAAGACACCTGCACAAGCCTCCAGTGCTGTTCATGGAGTCGTAGGCTGCATCCAACTCTGTATGAGTTACCTCCCTGCTGCTGATGGGAGAATGGCAGCCAGTGAAAAGTGGCAGCCAGCCCAGGCATCTAAATAAAGAGGCATGGTCTTCTGAAAGAGCACAGAAAGTCTTCCTTCCAGCAAGAAAACTTGATGGGTGTGCTGGTGACCAACAGTAGGCAGTGTGTCTGCTCGGCAAGCCCAGCCTCAACTGAGTTGGCAGAGTTCAAAATGCAATAAAACTTAGTTTTTCTCCTAACACATTATTCTTTCAATAGCAGTTTTGTGGCCCTGCTATCAAGCAGGATGGAGAACTGTGGAAAGAGAAGAACCGAGGTTTCTTCTTCTGCAGAGGCACTTCTAGAATATTTGACTGAGGTCACCATGTCAATATTTTCATACTGTCTATATAAACACAAAGGCCACTCTGACAGTAGTGGTCACTTTGATGCAGAAATGTAAGTGAATTTTAATGGCTAGTTTGCCCTTACTGATTAAAGAGAGTCCTGATCTCCATTTGAAAATCCCATTGCCACCACTCCTGGGTGTAGGTAGGCCCGAATCTTCATTGAAACAGTTGCGGAAATCATGACGCTTCTTCTGTTGCAAGTTGCTAATATTATAAGGCTCTACCTTCAAGTTGATATATCAATGTTTTTTCAACTACTCGTTCTTTTGTTGTTTGCAAAGTGGTACCATGTTTTATTTGAAGCTTTGTTTTGGCATAACTGTGTGGCACTGAGGCAGTTTAGGTGTGATGGGTAGCATCTGTGATGCAGTGGAACACAGTAGCAGGGGAGTGGTCCAGATTTTCCATTGCTCTAATTTGGAAAACCCATAGTTTCATAGCCTCTATATATTGAGTTGTTCTCTGAAACTGGCCCTGTCTCCCTTTCCCTGAGTAACTTCACTTCAGTAAGGGTTTTGGCAGTGCTTGTACCTGTCTCACTGTGCTTTAGCTTAACTTCCCCTTTCCTCTCTTTCAGCTGACTTTTTGACGCAGTTAGCTGTCTTATTTTTCCCTCACTCCTTATACAGGGTAAAATATTACGCTAACCATGTTGTGATGTAGGACCTGGCAGCTGACTTAAATTTAGTCCTGTAGCTGTAATGAGTTTGTCCAGAGGAAATCATGGTTGCCATCGTCTTTCTGCCCTCTAACCTTCTAACTGAAGGAAAGGCAAAAACTGCAGTGGCATCTGCAAAGACAGCAGCTGCCTCTGAGTTGGATGTCAGTGCAGGCACGCTTGTGTTCTGGGGGAGGGTGAAGATATTCGGGGAAGCTGGGTGAGGAGACCTGTGCTCTGGATGTGGATGTCCTTTCCCTATCCTCTTTCACAAAGGCTTGCCATAAAGAGAGCTTTCACAGGAATTGCGCTGGGGGATTGATGTTCTTATCTCTGCCCCAAACCCCAATCCCTCCTTGCTGATAGAGGGACCTCACCTGGAATAAGGGTGCAAGAGAGTTGTGTCTTTTTGTATCACCTGAGTGCCAAGATTGTGCTTGTTGCCATTTTTGTGTACTTGAGCTATTTTACAGTAAAAACTTTGGGGTGCATTTGCTGCTTTAGAGGGGCTGACTCTTTGAATGGAACTTGGAATTGGAAATGGAACTTGTAATCTGTCTGTTTCATCTGCTCTACTGTCACTTGAGAGCCAGGAGGAGAGGCTGATCTATGGCAGTGCCAGCTTGAGACAAACAATGGTTGACAGCGACTGAGGCAAGAGAAGGAGCCAGCTTGGGTAATGAGATGGAAGAACTTGGCTTGAGTGGGTGATCCTCCCCTGATTATTAAAAATATCAGTTGTTAATTGCTTTAATGAGGTTCACAACTAGAATTTAAGTGTTTTGTGTGTACTGTATATCCATTGCCATGTTAGTATATTTTTCACTTCCACGTGAAGTCTGAAGCTGCAGCTGTACCTAACTGCTAGCACGTACATAGACATTAAGATGCCTTTATAATTAATGGATTCCAGAAATTTTCAAATGTTTTACACCATGTTTTTTATTTGTAATAGTTTCTGAGTAAGGAAGTTTGAGCTGTTCTTGACTGTTGTTAAGTAGCATTAACATACAGGATAAGTGTTCCAGTTTGCCTAGGGTGATATCCTTATATAGGGATTGTCCTGCTTGACATCATTCTGTTCGACATCATTCTGTTCTGAATTCCTTCCTCCTTCCCACCACCCCAGTCCAAACCCCACAAATCTGTGACCCTCATGACACTCTTTCTAGGCAACTTGCAAAAGTACTGCTTGGCAAGTCATGTTGTCAGGTAACATAGCTCACAGAGGGAGTATGTCCTTGTTGTTTGAGTCTAAATCTCTACATTTGTCATTATGTAGACTGATTAAATCAAAACTTTGTGTCCCTCTTTTTCTGTAAGGAACATACTGCTCAAACTGATCTGCTACCTGTATGACAGAGGAAGATAATGGAGATGGTGATGGTTATGGAGGAGGCCAAGAATTCTTAATAGTGCTGTTTCAGGGAAGGCTGACTAGGCTGTGGAATAGGCATGCTTTTTCAATTATCCAAGGAGTATGGTGGTATCCTTTTAAGATATAATCCTATTCTTTTTCTTATAGTGTGTTTCTGGCTGGGAGCAACGCACACCTACCTTGCATACTGGCCTGGATCTGGGATGCTCTTAGGTTATACTTTGGATCTTGGAGCTTGAGAGTGCTCCCTGTTCCCTGGGTTCAGACATGAATCTCCAACAGATTTCCTAGTTGAGATTTCCTTGTAATACGATGTGTACTTCCTAATATAAGCTTGGGGCTATTTGCCCACTTATCTACTGCTAACCAACATAGGGTGAATTGGCAGATTCAGACAGGCTTTTTAGCTGTTTCTTTCTTCTCTGAGCCAGGTGGATGTGGGTAAGCTTTGGTCTGGAAATCTAATTGCTGTGTTAATAAACTATGGCACTTGAATATAAATGTTCTGCCAACAGGGTTAGTTCTCTTGGTCTGAAAGCTGCCCTAATGCAGCTATGTTTTCTGGACCAAGCAGTTTGTGCACACTGGCTGAGCAAGCTGCGGTCCAGCTGTGCCTGCCTGTGTAAACACCATCACTGTGTGTTTAAGTGTCTGTCCATCTTTCTCACCTTTTCTGCAGCTTTGTTTCGTCCTCTGTATTGCTAGACTTTGCAAATTCCTAGGTAAGCTCTCCCTCTGCTTCACAGCAAGGTTTGTAGTCCTCCATGCAGAGCTCTGTAAGCATTGTTCTTGGCATACTCTAGATTTAACAGTTGGCAAGCACACTTAAAATGGTGAACTTGTCCAAACTGAAATAATCTGAGCTGAGGAGGTTCTCAGTATGTGCCTGCCTCAGCTGGAATATCTTGGAAAGCTTTTTAGGTAAGACTTCAGTTATTTCTGATGTTGAGAGTAAGATTAGGAAGAAAAAAAAGTGGTTTTCCACATTGCTTGAGGACTTTCAACAGCCAAGTTGAAACTCTGGTTTGTCTGATTGTGGAAATTTAGGAGGAACCAGATTTGCTGTGCATTGGAGATGCCTGTGGCCAGTTTATTAAAGTGTTCTCAGTTTAATCAAGCGAGTCCCCTCCTCTTTCACTTGTGCTTGTCATGTTCCTGAACTTGTTAAAGTTTGGCAATAAGCTCAAAGATTGTCATATGTGAACAAGCTTCCTCTGTGGAGAACTAGAAGGGGCTGGGCTCTTGCAGTTTCATCTTGGCAGGGAGCCCTCATCACAGTGCCTGGGAGCTGAGCTGCTCCTTTTTCTGCTTCCAGCAGTCCTTTCTCTGTGTTGTGGTTTGACGTGCTAAACCAGCACACTGGCCTTCAGATGCAGAGAAAGGGTACAAATGATGGATGTAGAAGCAAATACTCAAAAAAATAGGAGCAGAGGTGGTAGGATTTTGCAGGAAACAAGATGTTAAAGTAAAAGCTGAGGACAACATTTTTAAGAACAGAAGCAGAGGGCAGTGTATACTTGAGAATAAAAGTTAGGCTCTTGTTCTCCAGACTGAGAACTGTACACAGGGCTCAGAAAACCTTTCCATGCTTTCCCAGCTACTTCAGGGGCCCTCGTTGTGTTTGCAAAGTGTTACCTCCCTCTAGTGGTGTGTGCACAAGGCTATGGACTGCTAGCTCCGGGGTGAGGGTACGTCAGATCTGGACCATATAGAAAAAACACCGTGTCCTTGACTTTTATCCAGCCCTTCATACCATGTTATGTAGATGTAGATGCGTTTGGTGCACCAGTGAGATACTGGGCAGCTTGCATAAGCCATTCTGTTGACAGGTGTGCACTTAGTGTCCCTCCTTTGTGATGTATTTAGCTGAATCCGCGTGATGTCGGACTTGAAGACAGGCTCAGCACAGGAGAAGGTTTCTGTTAAATAGCCACACTGCCACAGATACGGTGTGATAATTCATAATCAGTAGGATCATTGACTCAAAATGAGTGGACAAATCTGGTAACTTTGCCTTGAGTGTCTCTGCACTTTTATTCAATAAACAGGAGTGATAGAGGAAGATAGACTTGCTGTTGGTAGAAGAGGCTGCTGCTCTGGTTAGACCAGATTGGGTACAACATGGGTTTTTCTACCTCTTATCTGGAGCCAAGAGTGGATGGCATGTGCTCAGGAGTGTGGAGCCTCATTCTCTGTATTGTCTTTGAGATTTCACATTCAGTGACTGGTTGCTAATGAGATAAGCTCCCCCTGATGGGGGAGGAAATAATATGTAACTGCATGCTAAAGGTTGTATCATACTGGGAGAAACATCCTAAATGTGATTATCAGCTGTACAATAATCACTGATTATCACAATAATCACTGATTATCACTGTACAAACTAATATTCACTGTTGCATGAAGTGCTTCACCTGGACCAAAAAAAATGAGAGAGAATTTTTTTTTTGTGTCTAACATTAGATCATCATGTCTGCTATGGCATTACTGCTCTTAATATTTTAGGATTGGAGAAAACATGCTGTCATTTAGTAAATGAGTTTTACCAATGAGGATTCTTGTTCTTACTGCAAGTTTCATGAACCCTGGCACTTTTGAGTACCTTCTTGCTGTCTTCAGCATCCTTTCCTAATTTTCTCTTCCTCATACCAATCAATAGGATGGAGCAGTCTTTTTGTCTTGCAAATGACTTTATTTTAGCTGTGTATTTTTACTCTACACTAGAATTGGCTTTAGGTAAAAAAGAGCTTTCTTTGATTCTGGATTAATAATTTTTGATCACTTAAACTATTCTCTTTTTTTATTTTCACTTTTATCCACTTTTGCCCTCACGCATAAGTCCCCCAAAACAACTGAGTGCTTTGAAACAAGAAACACATAAGTTTTTCTTTTGTGTTTCATACAAATTACTATTTGGTCATATTCATTTACCTGGACTAAGTGCAATCCATTCATAATCCCACCAGGTTACGTGTGCAACCAATGACTTCTAGTCCTGGTGATTTATGGAATTTTTGTCATCCTGAGACTTGCACCATTGTCTTGCAGTGCCATCCATATCTGCAGATGAACTTGTTTAGAGCTGTCTGTATTACATACCCAGCAGATGCCTGTTCTAAAATAAATAAATGTTTTCTTATATTAAATGGATATTTCCAGAAAAACTGGTCCTTTTTTCTAGTTTGATTTTGATCACTTACTGGCAATCTTCCAGGACTCCCGAGAGAAATCCCTGATTCATACAATCTGCAACTTTCATACGTTTGTATTGTATGGTCACCTTTCCTTCCTTTTCCTTCATTTTTCTTTGGCTATCCTTTCCTGCTGTTTCCAAACTCACTATAAAAATAATGGCTTTAACTTTTCTTGCTGGATTTAACTTCTCCTTTCTTTCCCAGTTAAAATCTAAAGTAAAAATCAAACAAGCCTATTTAATTAATATCCCAGCACTGCAAATGAAATGATGCACAGTGAATGGCAGTGAGGATGTGGGATAACAGGCTAATTTGCCAGTTGGATTTATAGTGGGAAGTTATCCATAGGGCAACTATTGCCCTTTAAATTTTAAAACCTCCAATAAATGTTTAATTAGTAGATACTTGAAATGATGTCAGACCTGCTTTTGCTGTTCCGGAGGTGCTGTTCTCAGGGTCAGCAGACTAGAGTGTGCAAGTGTTCTTCAAGATGCCCCCACAAAATCCAGCCCTTTGGCTTAAGCTGCTGTGGGAGCTGGTTTTGAAGGCCTTTCTCTGGTCTCACTAATGGATATTCACGTGTTTCTGCTCCATTCACCTCTGCCAGCTGCCGAGGTTGTAATATCTTAAACTGCTACAGCTATTTACTGCGTAATGCACATCTGTGCCCAAGGTCTTTTGGCCATAGCCTGCAAAGAATTCATGCAGCTTAAAGAGTAATGGGGCTGTCTCTCAATTCAAGGTTGAATTTAAGTTGCATTAAATATCATGGAAGTTGTCTTTGATATTTTCTGACTTTTGAATAAGTAAGCAGAAATCAGCTCATGTTCTGCCTACATTGTTAATGCAGACTGCAGAGGGTGCTTAAAAGGAGAGTGTCCATCCTCCCGTCCCCCAAGAGTTTCATTTGATAGATGTTTGCACCCGAAACCCCCACACCCCTTCTATTTTAGCTTTTCTGGGGGCTGTTCCCTGTTAGCATGCTGCTAGTGATTTCTTGCCCCCCGCCATCATCTGCTATTTACATCACTTTGTCTCCCTCTTACTGGAGGAGAACTGGTGGCAGTGCTTTGGGTTTTTTTGCACAGCCTCATGACAGTAAGAAGACCCTCAAAATACCATCCTTTGGCTATGCACAGATGCTTTCAGGCTTGGCCCAGCCCAATCTGTCTGTAGCTGCTTAACTGTAATTGGTGCAACCAGACTAATCTCACCAATAAAATCTGTCAAACAGAAGGCACGTCTCTGTCTTTTCTCCCTCTGTCATTACAGCTGTTGTGGAGTGGTCAGGCTCCCGACCTAAGGGCATGTTTTTCATGCCTAACATAAAACTCTTGAGATCATGCAGACATAGTAGTTCAGACGGAGCAAAGATGTTTTGATTGTTTGTTCATTCAGCCAAAAATAAGAACAAGAGTTACCTTTTTGGGCTTCCTCCTCCATTTGTGTTGTGTATCAGAGTTCAAATCTGCTGTGAAGTGAAGAAGATACACACAATCTTTTACAGAAAATGTGACTTAGGTGAAAGCCATTGCGTCAGATACAATTATAGTTCCTTGTTTCAGAAATATTCCTAATTTATTCTTTGTTATCACTTTCTGTGATGTACAGGAGCTGTGTTACCTCTTATACCAAAGTTACAGTGAACTGCTGATGCAGTTGCCCTCTGAATTGATGGTGCTGTGAACCTTGAAGTTGTAGGAGAAAGTTGATTTGAAGAGGATAGGAGGGAAGAGGGATAGAAGCAATGATTTCTCCCACTCAACTGGTACCATTCTCAGAGTAAAACTAACCTTTCAGGAGCACTCAACTTCAATGGAGTGTGATCACAAAAAAGCATTATATACCTTCTAGGCAATTTCCCCTCACTGCTGCTTTTCAGTGTTGTTTCAGTTTGCTGGAATGCTGCTCCAAGAGGTAAGAGTTCAAAATGTGTATCTGACAAAATACTCAGTGTGCTGAACAGCACCTCTGAATGCAGACAGATGCACAATTTCTACTTCCACAGTTCAGTGGATGTGTCTTTTGATAAGTTTACAGTATTAGCAGTAACTAATAACTCTGGGCACCCTGTCTTAACAATTTTTAGGCTGAGCTGCTTAGATAGAATGTTCAGGAGGTTTACTACCTATGTGGGGAATTTCTAGGTCTTTGTGTGATATGCGAATTAGCATAGAGTTGGGATAGTAAGGTACTAAGTAACTGTACCACTGTTATGGATTATTCTTTATCTTTTCCAATTCTGATGGCTTTTACTGAATATACAGCCTATGGAAAACTTCTCTTCCTCTTGTTTAAATTGCTAAATTGCATTAGGTTATAAACTCCTGTATTTCCAGATTGTGTTACAATAATTGGTATCTTTACCTTATTTCTGCAAATGTCCACGCTTCCTTTCTGACCAGGCTAATTGGACAAAGGGTGTGCTTTGTGTATTTTTGTTCTTTAGGTCTAACTGCCTATGTGACTGTGCCATTGTGTCTGTGAACACTTTCCTTCAGAGATGGGGAATGGGGAGCTTAATCATCCAACTTCTGTCCTTTCTCCACACACTCAAAAAGATGTTGAACAGTTGGCATTTTAGCTGGAGTTTGATACAGCTAGTTGTTTGCCACTTTGGTACTTAGCTACTGTTAGATTAACTTGAACTAACGTATCTTCGTTGCTAATGTTTGGACCCAGTAGAAGAATAATTTTGGTGTTACCTGAGGCAGTTGCTATTGGAGCTGTTAAATTATTTCACCCTTGTTGAATTATTTCACAATTGTTGAAACCTTTGCAACTTGCTAGAACCACCACATTTTTGTCAAAATGTTTCTCTAAAGGATCTTGGAAAGTGTTGGTTGGCTACAAGAAGGCTGCTGCTGTGGTCTTGGTGCTTCATCCTGACTCTTAAATCCACCCTCCCCTTTGGAGGCTTTCAGGTCCCTGTTTTCATTAGGTAGATGCCAAAGTGATTCCCCGTCAGCGAGTCAATTGATGGCAGTGTACTTGTGGGAGAGGACAGTCTTGCAGTGCCCATGTGTTGGCTTAGATGGAGGAGGGGCAACAGAGGAGCTGTGTGCCATGGCACTGAGGCCTCTGTCAAGGCTGGACTTGGTGTGGGAGAGAGGCTGAGACCAGAGTTTTGTATGTGCAGCAGGGAGCTGCATAACAATTTTAATGAGAGAACGTATAAAATGACCAGCAGAATATTTTTTTCATAATTGAAAATGCAGTAAATGGTGATATCTGTGGATGGTGAATTCTCGTTGGGATTCTAGAGCTCAGGGTCCTTCAAAATGTGTGGACTGCTGCTCCGAGTCAGGGAACAAGGCATCTGATGTGTTGCTGATGCAAAGGGAGAAGTGTGTGGGTGGAGGAGGTTTAAGAAAAATTCTCTAAAATACTCTGTGCCTTAGACTTTGTGCTTCACTGCAGGTACTGAAATCTGAATTCTTCTGATGGAGCTTGTATTGTAAGCCAACTGTAAGCAAGGGAGATCTTCCACAGTGTTACCAAAATAAGCAGTCCAATCAAAAATGCTTTCAAACCAACTTTGTGGCTTGCTTGTTATGTACTTCCTCTTCCTTCTTCTACTTCTTCTTCATCCTCTTGCCCAGTACTGTGAGAATGGCATGACTTGTTTTGCTGGCCATGAGTTAGTAACACATCCTGGCTGTGAGCAAAGGATTGCTTAAGAGCTGTCACCTTCTGTGAGGCTGGAGCTTGGCCTTCTGCTGGCCTGGGAGCAAGGAATCAAGCCACCATCCCCTTCTGATTTCGTTGTCTGGCTCCAGGAAGATGGGGTTGTGTGCTGTCACTAGGCTACTTTTGGGGTTATTTAAAAGATAGGTCTATGGACTAAGTGTGTATTTTTGCATTTCAGGAAGAAGAAATGCCAGATGTAGAAATTGACATTGATGACCTTCTTGATGCAGCCAATGAAGAGGAGAGAGCTCTCAAATTACAGGTAATACTATTTTATAATTTTAAATCAGAAGGTGGCTGAAGTAATGCATCTGGATCAATATCTTGTATTTGATTGAATGCACTGTAAATGTAGAATTCGAATGTAGAGGTTCATAGGTCTAGTTTAGCATAGTCTACCAGACTGTTCAAAGGTAATCAAAATCCTTTTAGACAAAAAATTTCTGGAAGGTAGGTGATAACACCAGTAAATAAAAGTTCAAAGAATCCAGTAATAGAGGGAAATATGCTAAGCCCAATTAGCCTCATTCTAAATTGTACAAGTACATAAAATAAAGAAGAGAAAACATAGAAAAATGAAGAACAGCCACATGGAAAAACTGTATGACTGAGAGTCAGTTATGATGACCAGATAGTTTCTGTGATTCACTTCAGCAGCAGAAATG
Source organism: Gymnorhina tibicen (assembly GCA_013399875.1). Classification (NCBI taxonomy): domain Eukaryota; kingdom Metazoa; phylum Chordata; class Aves; order Passeriformes; family Artamidae; genus Gymnorhina; species Gymnorhina tibicen. The sequence goes on along the minus strand of VXAZ01008968.1, from coordinate 456,704 downwards.
TGTATGCACAGAAATCCTCCCTCGTGCTTAGACTACTGGTAATTATTTCTGTCTATACTAGATAGAAATTGGAACCCATCAAAAAGTTCAGAGAAAGAGTAAGACTGCCAGAAATAGGAATTAGTAGGGAAATTCAAAAGCTGTCTGCTGAAATTACACAGTTCAAGCCAGCTCTCGAATTCTTCGAATCCTGTGTGAGGTAGAAATTAATGAATGGAAGAATGAGGGGGAGAAGAAAAGAAACATCTTTGTCTTAATATATATCTTTCTTTAAATCAATATATAAAACCAATAGGCAGTGTCTCCATTTATAATCTTTTCAGATGTGCTAAGAAAAGGAAAACTGTTCTAGAGTTGTGGCTTGCCCTCAGCTTGCTTCTGGGAGTTGACTAATGTGGTGCTTAGATGCAGCACATCTGATTTTAGTGCCTGTTAGCACCCTTTTCCCAGTGCTCCCTGGCCAGCCACAGAGATGTGGGGCATGGCCCCAGGCTGTTTGCCCAGCATTCATAAATAGCTTTGTTGCTTCTGCCTAAACTAGCTGCAGCATCACCCTGCTAGGAATGCCCTGCTAGAAATAACTAACATCTCTATTTCTGCATTGCAAAGACTGATGTCCTCACAGAAAGCTGCCTTTCACATGTCTGTTGCTGGGAGAAATGTTCTTAGAATCTCGTCCTCTTCTCAGGTTTTCTTGGGGAGAGGGATTTTTTGACTTCCTACCTGGAGAAAGAAGCCATTTTTTCTCTCCTGTTACAAATCATTCTGATCTACCTAGGGAGCAAAGGTGACTTGTATTACTCTGGGTTTTCAGTAACATCTTCATTCACTGATTCAAAGGTTCTTGCTCCTTTTCTTTCTCCCTTCCCTTGCCAAGTGTCATACCATGACTTGTTTATGTTCACTATTACTCTGTATGGATACTGACGCTTTCATATTTTGCTTCTAGGAAACTCTTGTAGATTGCTACAAACCAACAGAGGTAAAAGACTTTTTAAAAATGCTATTATCCTGTGGAAACTGTAGTTATGTTCAAGCTAAAGTAACTTTATTTTTATTCTTATGATAAAGTAACTAGATTAATATTAATGGCTAGCTGATAAACTTGGAGCTTTATATCCTGAAAATGTTTGTGCCTGTCACTTAGCTCCAGTAAGAATGTGATTATACCCTGTGGAGGAACTGCTGGTCATTCCAGCTGAACTATCAATATTGTTTTCTGTAATGCTCTGACTGACTGTACTAACTCACACAGCTGCCATGTTATAAGAAAACTAAACACAGTTCTCATCAGATGGATAAAATTTTTGCATGTTGGACTGTGCTCTTCCCTGTGAAATAATGTAATTTTATCTAGGACAGTAAAATTTATTCTGAGAACTGTTACGCAGATATGCAGCTCAGCTAATTGTTTGTGTGAATGTACTTGAATAAAATTGTGGGATAACCTGTACTAGCAGAATTTAGTTACTCAGCTTTCAACTTGCATGTCCATTAACGTGTCCAGTGCCAATAATAAAAGCAGTGCCAACTGCTTTTCATAAGTAATATGTTCTTACTAGGAAGAGTAAATATTGTAAAAAAACCCGTTGGACTCATTGTAAAAAAAAGAGGAAAAAAAAATCAAAAGTCTAGGTCATGGGTCAGTTTGTTAGTTCCGTTTATAGAGTCAGTTCTTTCCCAGAAGTGGCTGCTGCACAGTATTTAATAGAGGGGTTGGTTTACAGGATTCCTCTTGTCAGAGGCCTTTCAGCTGTGTATGACTAGAAGCCAGGTGTTTGGTTTTGAAACAAGGCTGCAAATACATTGGTTCTTCTGTAATATCTGCAGCTGTAGCCACATAAACTGCTGGGGCTTAAGGATAGTCAGACTATCAGGAAGAACTGCTGGTGCAGTTGAATAGGCACTTCCCAGTCCATGAGTTATTTTCTTCAAAACTTTTCCATTTTTATTGATTCCTATGGTGGATGAGGAAGATTCTCCAGAATTGCTATAGTAGTTGCTGGTACAAACATTTTGACAGTGCAGGTAATTAACCCAGAAAGACTCACCTGATAACACTTGTAGAGTTTGTTGTGTGTTGTATCTTTGTTCTTTACAGCAGACACTGTCTCTGCTATTCAGAACATAAAAAAAAACAGTACAGGCAGAAAGCTTAATAACTCAAAGCTCTTACCCACCTGTTAAAATAAACCTCTAAACCTGCAAATGTGTATCTTACGTCAGTTTTGTTTAGTATCTTCCATTTAGACTAAAGGTTAAGATAAGACTGAGGAATTTTTGTATGTATCCTGGACTGACTTTTCATCAGAGGAAGCAGAGTTGTCCAGGTCACTTAAAAGATGGAAAGAGTTCCCAGCCTCTTTAATAATTTGGCCAAAGATAATAGCTGACAGTAACTTATGAGGAACTGTTACAAAACCTTTCTTCTAAGGGAAATATAGATAGACTGTTGAATGTGCTCTTAAAATATCAAAAGCTTTTCTTAGGTAGCAATTATGGCTATTTTAATTCGTATGGAAATATGCTTAAGGTGGGACCTTTATGTAAAGACTTATTAGGTACACAAACTTAAAGGGTATGGTATCTGCTAAATCAGTGCCATAATCAAATTCTGGATTTGAACTTTTGTAATTGAAGAGGAGCAGGGAGCAGCATCCTCTTCCTGAATCATCTGTGTGCCAGAGCAGTTCTTTGTACAGTCCCACACCTCACTTGTGGAAAATCCCACTCTGACCTTTGTCAAGTTGCTATCTCAGTTCTGTCTGATGTTCTCTGTCACCATCTGATGATGGAGATTCTTGATGTTAGCAGTGAATATAACAAAGAAATTTAAATATAGTCTGCAATCTTGATGATGAGGTTTAGATACTTCACAACAAACCCTTATTTAGGATAGGAATGCAGTTGTGATTGTGAAATCAATGAGGTTTTTTAAAGATGTCTATTTTGAAGAAGGCTGACTAAATCTGTATTGCTGTTATCTCTGCTATTGGTAACAGCAAGGCCACTCATTTAGACTGGGCATTGGAGAAAATCTGAAATACTTGTGGCTGATGTAAATTAAAGCTTCCACTAGTGGGACTGCCAAAGTGACGACAGGAGAAATGACAAGGAAACTCTTAAACTGCTATAGGAGAGAAATCCAATGAGTGGGCAATTTTTATGTTTACTGACTCCAAAAGATGCAGCTGAGCAACACAAGCTCTGCAGATAGCGAGTGTTTGAATAGAACTGGATAAATTAGATTTGCAGTTTATTTACTTCTTTCTTTTCTTATAGAAATACACAAAGCTTCAGATGAATGGGCTGGAGATCTCTCCCATTCAGGCAGGATTAAATCTATTCTCTTAGTACAATTCTTCACATAAAGTGCAAAAATGCAAAATGGGGAAAAAAGGAGATGAAGTTGCCTCGTTAAAGAAAGTTGCATTACTGGAAACTTCTAATAATAATTTTCGATGTGGTTTGCAAACAAACTACGTTGAACTGTTGTGCATGTTTTCTGGAGAACTTGGGCAGAGATTTAAGTTACTGACTACTCAATTATTTCAGTGGTTGGACTGTTTCAGCAGCTTTTAAAACTTTTGAAAAAGGTAGAGATGCATTTGCTTAACTATGTTTCTCAAAGTTTAATTTCTAGTTGGAGAAAATTACAGGCTTGTGATGCAACTTTTTGGAGTGGTCTAGGCACTGTGGTTTTTAAGACAAAAGCTGTTTTGTGTATGTATTGACATAATGTATGTTTTTAGTATGCAGGCATGAATAGAAAGCTCAATGCTTCTGAAACAACCCCGTAACTTTTGAAGGACTATATGTTTATTTTGGTCCTAATATGTTATGAGTTATTTCAAGTTAACTGTTGTTTTTTCTATGTCATTGCAAGGCAGCAATATGTAGGATGCCCACAAGAAGCAATAGTCACTATAGATGTGTCCTAAAGCCTCAGTGCAGTGTGCTGCCTTACGTATGGGCAAGCCAGGGCAGCTGATGGGTGGTAAATTATTAAGTCATAGCAAATGTATTTTGTGTCCATATTACTTGAAATAAGATAGGACAATTTGTAGAGAAAAAAGGTTAGAAAGCATGCTTATTTAAAAGCAATGGAGGCAGATGCATTTTGAGTAAGGCATGATTTCTGGTTCATCCATTTGACCACTGAATTCAGTGAACTAAAACTTACTATGTGCCTGCTGAGATCTGCCCTATATTGTACTACAGCGCTGGAGGGAATTGAGCTTGCATGTTTTCATTTCTGCAAGTACTCATGAATACAACTTCTAAATACCCATAGCAATATCAGAATGGAAGAGCAAGTGGTGATTTGACAAGAATAAGCTGTGCTTGTTTACGTGCTGCTGAATTGGAGAATAATTGGGCTGCAAGTCTTTACTGTAGCTAAGCTTCGTGGTATGTAGTTAGTGCCTTGTACAGTGCTCACCGAGAAGCTAAATTGCTGCAAAAATTTTGTCCTCCAGACACTGATGGTGCTGTGGTCTCACTGGAGAGGGCATATTGGTGGCATCGTTCAGTGAGGCTACAGAGACACTGCACTGGTTCTTGCTAGTAAAGGGCCTCTTCTGGCCCTGTTCTCCCAAAGCAGTTCCCTTCTTTCTGTACAACTGGCGTCAGGTTTGAGCCTGTGTGGAAGAGAAGGTGTTCAGCAGTAAGATAGGTAGGGTTCCCTATTTTTGTTTGTTTGTTTGTTTTTGTTAGTTATTATTTAGTTTCTTTCCCAAATAGCTGTAGGATTGCTCTCCGGGCTGACTTTAGTTTTTACATCCAACCAATGAGGTTGTCTCCAAGAAATAGCCTTGGGCAAACAGTTAAGGAAATCTTGCTTTTTGACCTGGCTACAGGGAAGTAAAGCTGTGAAGGAAAGCTGACTTAGGATTCATTTCATGCTCTAGTGAAGCAGGAGGACTAGAAACTCTAAATTTTAGTTTAAAAACTAGTCCTACTACATGTGTACTGTTTGAGGAAGAGAAATCTGAAGAGACAGAGTCTAATTAGTCTCCAGAATTAATTGAAAGACTTGAATAGGAAGCCTGGAATTCATTGTCTGTCAAATGACCTCATTAAAACAATGAGTCACACCACCAAAGCAGAGAGGTGAAGTGATTTCCTCCCCTTTCCTGAATTATCATTTCACCTTTGTTTTTCGCCTTTATTATTTTTTGCCTAAGGCTGAATATAGATGAGTTCAAATGAACTCTAGATTTAGTCTGTCTCTCATTAAAATTTGCCTTTAGAATTAGAGAGATGTCTTTTAGAAACAATGATTTAGTATTATAAATTAACAAGATTCTCAATATTTATAACAAGGGTGCCTTCTTGCATAAAATCTGTAAAAAAGAATTTTAACTAAGTTTGCATACATTTTTGTGCTTTTAAAATTTTTTTCATTTTATTTTATTTACCAAGGCACAAAGTGTTGGTATGAGATTTTCCTTGTATTAGAAGTGCATGTAACCTGTATATTCCTGGCTATAACCCTTCAAGGAATAATTAATAAGTTCTTGAATCCTTAGCTGAATTATTCTTATGTTTTTTTAACTCTGTGAGTTAAATCAGTATATATAGGTATATAATTCAACCTGTCTTACAGAAGTATTTTTAATATAGATTAGTACATAATATGCTTTCAAACATCTGATGTTAAATTGCAGCATATCTTGTTAGAGAGGATTTCGGTTAAATGCTCTGTGTAAAATGATTTTTGTATACAAGGTGGAGATAGATGTGGATATTAAGTCTTGACTCAAATGGCCACAAGGAACAACACTGCAATTTTTTTAGTGATGGATTAATAAAACAAAATGGGCATTACTGTCATAAAGCTGAGTTAGTTATAGAGAAGGCTTACTGAGATGCTGTGAAGTCTTTCCTGCCTCCATGAGGGAAAATGTGCATCTTTTCTAGAACGCTGCTTTTCCTTGATGGGGAACTGCAAAGCAAGAAAGGCACGAGCACCAGAGCACAACTGTGTTAATGACAGGCAGCTCCATGCAGGTGTCAGATGCAAAGTGATACTTAAATCAGAAATGTGCTGAACCAGTGTTGTGGTTTGGGTGTCCATGGGATGTGCACAACATCACTACTGCATTATGCAAAATGTCTGCCACATGCAAAATGCTCTTGTTGGGTTATACTCTTTGGTACTGCAGACCCTTATTTCAAGAAAAAATAGTTCCTGAGGGATAAAACATTTTAAATTATTACAGGTACTTCTTCAAATGAATGCTTCCTCTGCCTTGAGAATAGTTGCAGCTACCTCAGATCTCCTTTAGAGGGTTGAGCCAAGAGTTTGGTTTATTATAGCAGCATTAAGAAGTTTCCAGCTGGTGTTAAGCTTGGCTGAAAACTTCAAGCAAATCCCTTACTTTGCAAAAGAAGGTGCTTATGATAACTCTTCAAAGTATAAGGGGAGGAATTCCTCTCTCTTGATATAATATCATATTAAAAAGCAACTGGCCTCTTGCTATGTTTCATATCTAAGGGAAACTTGCTCCAAACTCTGAGTTGTGGGAGAATGGGTAGAGAAATGGCAGGGTGGGATATCCCAAATATCTACAGAGTACCATAGATGTTTCTGTCCACTCTGCAGGTGCCCCTTCCTGTAAGGCTTTTACTTGTGTGAAGCTGCTGCAGAGTTTCCAGATGTAGTGTCTTGTTGTAGAGTATTTGTGGCTTGAACAGACAATTAATAAAGTTTTTCTAAGGGAAGAACTGCACTTCAGCCCATTTCTCTCCAAAGCTGTCTTAATCTGATGTTTTGGCATGGGACTATAGTTGTTTTTTTTTATGGAAAGACTTGTTGACAGGCAGTACTAATGATATTAATCTCAAGTAAAAATCTTCTAAGATCAATTTAGGGAGTTTTTTTCTCTAATGGTTTTAGTGTAGGGCTTTATATAACTTTGATAGTAAATAATCCTAAAGTGTGTTTATATGTTTCAAGCAGCACCATGCCATATAGTTTTGCATTATCTAACAGGTCCTTACAGTGATGATGGGATGACGCAGAACTTATGCAACATTTGTTGAAAACTGTGAATTTTTAGAGTAAGCATGTCTTCCTCCTTTTCTGATTTTTTAGTGGAGAAGTATTGGACTGTGACAAGTTTAGAGTTGATATTGTTGCAGTGGCTTGTGCCTGTGTGGAAGAAGACAGCTTCAAGAGGATGGAGGGAGAGGATTTGGGAGTCTTAAGAAACCTGTTTTTCTGATTATCTGATTAGGCTACGTGTCTGTCCAGATGAGAACCATGATACTGATACGCATAGATGTATTAGTGAAGTGGCCTTAACTTAGTTCAGGGCGGAGACCCCACTGTCATGTAGCTGCTCTGCCTTTGCTGCTGCTCATTGCAGCCACAGGTATTGTGGGTGCAACAGTAACCACGGTGCAACAGTACACGCACTTCACTATAGATGTGCATAACCTGTCAGAAAAGGAAACTGGTTTTTTGGGACCATGGTCCCACCAGAAAAACCTGACATATTTCTCAAGTTGAAATACACATTTACAGAGGCCTTCCTTACATGAAGTGTAGCCCCTTGTAATGCATGTTTCAGTGTGACCTCTTTTGAAAGGTACTGCATTATCATTTAGGTGATGACTTTGTTCTCTGGGATTTTTAAGCATTCATCCAGGAAATCATGCTTTTAGTTGTTTCACAGAATGGTTTGGGTTGGAAGGGACCTTAAAGATCATCTAGTTTGACTCCCCTACCAAGGGCAGGGACACCATCACTAGGTTCTCAAAGCCCTGTCCAACCTGGCTTTTCACATCAACTTGAGTGACTAAATCCATAATTATGTTCCGTGTTTATAGCTAGCTGATTTCATAAGAATCTTTCTGTATGTGCATACATAGTACTGCAGATAAACATTATTTTCCCAGTGTGACAGTAAGGAAGCCATTTAGCTTTAAATGCACTTGCAAGAAATTGTATACCAAAAGAATTTCAGAGAATGATGCAAACCTCTGTGTTCTCACACAGTTTAAAAAGAGAAAATCTGCTTAAACTGGGAAAAATATCACTGTGAATAAAGGCCTGGTCCATGAATTGGTTTGTTGTGTTCTGGGTTTTTTGTTTTGTTTTCTTTTTTTTTTTTAAACTAGTGTCATTCACTTGGCTCTGCAACCAGTTTCACCCATCATAAACCAGTGGTGCTACCTCTGGTTCCTTCTTCCTGCCTTGCCTCCGACTGACACAAGTGTTAATGTGTGCTGAGTGGTGGGCCTGGTTGGAAGGCTGAGCCAGCTTGGTAAAGTAGCAGGGCAGGAGGAAAAACACCTGAGTTTTTAGCCAGATCAGCTTTCTTGTACAGCTGAGTATGCAGCCAACCAAAATACTGACTCTGGCATGGAGAGTGGCAAGAGAAACACCTCTTTTGGCAAGAGTGCTGATTTCTGTGTAGGCTTAATCTGTGGAAGTCTGCTTTGACTGTTTGCATTGTATCCAGCCATAGGTTTTGCTTCATTCGATAGTTGGTAGAAGGGCCTGTGTAGTAAAAGCCTGAAAGATGGCTAACAACTGAGCTGGCACAATCACGAGGAAAAGCTCGTTGTTCACACCTCTGCTGGATGGGAAGGGTGTATATAAGGTTTCTGGTGATCAGGCCAGAGAAATTCCAGCTTAGCAGTAAAAGCTTAAATAAAAAGGTGTAGTTCGCTTTTTTAAAAAAACTTGATTATGGTATTATGGGGTCATTAAAATTACTCATATTTTCTTTTTTTTTTTCCCTAGGAATTTATCAAAGAGCTGCTAACTCGGATAAGAGGAATGAGGAAACTCAGTCCCCCTCAAAAGAAGAGTATATAAATAACTCAAAGTAATAGCACTCTGTAAAAGACATGGCAAGGGAAATGGGACTTTGAATACAAGACCTTTATTAAAATAATTGTCTTTCTCCACAACTTTTTTGATTTTATTCAGTTTTGACTCAAGGAATTTTTTTTGTGTGTTTTAGGGGTTCTTTTTTAAGTGTCAAATTTTTTTTTATCAAAAATATCAACAATTTGGATGCTGCTCAACTTTCACCTGAGGATTACTGAAGCAAGTGAAGAATCCAAGAGTTAGTGATGAGGGGGCAGCAAGCCTATGTGGTGAACCAGAAGATCTTGTAAATTTACAGAGCTAGGAGACTTCTCCTTGCAACTAGTTGGATAACTTTTCTTAAGTTGGTTGTACATTTAACTCATGGATGTCAAGTTTCTTGTGCTTGTCTGTACATAAATTTTAAAGTGGGTTGTGAATACTGTTTCACATGGATGGAAGGAGAAGTTTGTTATAGTAAATTATTTAAATGGTGGTTATTGCAAATTTGCTACCAGAAGGTACCAATTTAGATTATTAAAATGAATGCTGCCATTTTTCTAAATACCCTTAAAGCAGCCCGGTGAAAAATTTCATCATATCTCCTTGTTTAGACTGCAGCATATGAAAATTGGGAATTTTAAGGGCTTAATTTGTAGACTTAGAAGTTATTTGATTGACATTGATGCTTTGCCAGGGTCACTTCCTCTCCACCTTACGGTGTCTTGTAGCTGTGCTAACCTATACTGAATATGGGCCTGGAGTGATATCTAGAGAAATGTCCATCACCATTTGAAAGCTGGTTCATGCTGGAGGAAAGGCAGTGATACCAAAATGAATTGCAAGTACTGTATTGCATTTAATGATGCGGTCTTAATCAAATGCAGATTCCTCTCCTATAAAGGTAGGCAAAGAGTAATACAGCCTTTGTTTATGGCTCTGCCCTGAGAAGTGGGGAGACTTCTTAACTTGGGCTCTCTTACTTGTAAGAGCAAGAACAGAGATCCCCGCTCCCTTCTGGAAAATGTCCCAACTAGAATGTTTGATAAGCTACCATTTACTGGTAGGTGACACTAGTCAGGCATTTTATATCAAGGGTGCTCTGAACATATTTTATTTTTCAAAAGAAGTACATGTTTGTGAATTTTATGTATACTGGCAAGCTTTTTTAATGTATTTAATTTTGTAATGTTTACTGATGATTTTATTTACCAGATATTTACTCAAATAAATGGAACAACTTGTGACTTGTTACATGTACACTTTACAAGACTACTGTTGCTGAGTAGGTTTGTAAATGGAATTGCTTGTCAAAAAGAGAAGCCTGTGAGGTGATAAGTACATGGGAACCCAGCTGTATTGACCCTAACTGGCTTTTAATGTACCCAGTATCACTCAAACTCCTGTAACCTGGTGCACAGCTTCACTTTTGAAAGTCTCCTCCAGATGAGGCCTTCCTTCCTTGTGCCCCAGGGAATTTTAAAAGGGGTGGGGGGAAAAAAAAAACGCTTGGAAATTCTTTCAGATAAATGCTGATAAATTCAGGTAATTTATTTTGTCCATCAGAGAGGGACTGTAGGGGAGGGCTTACAGTGGGTGGCTCTCAGTTTCCTAGTGAAGGTGTGGGAGAAGGGAATCCTTCAGAAGGCGACACTCTACCTTTCTTCCTTTATGCGCCTTTCTGGATCCTCAAGAAATGCCAGCAGCCCTCAGAAAAGACTCACCTGCAGCATTTTAAATTTAAATCTTGTATCTTGCCGAAGTTACAATTTAGCTCTGGTTTCCTAAGGAGTCAGCTAGCAGATTTCTTTAAAATTGTGAAATTAAACTTGTACTTCAGAGAAATTGGGAGGAGCTTGTCAATTCTTCTGTTTTTGTGTTGAAATCTCCCACTATTATTGTCAGCGTTACCAGTGGGATGTCTTTGGTTTTGAAAGAGGCCCATGTGTCCAGTGTGTCTTGCCACAAGAATCCGTGGTCTGTGCTCCTTGCAGAGGATCTCATGTAGCTAGATCTAAATGACCAAGTTTGTATTAACATCACCCTTTGAATGAGAGAATGTTACAGGAAAAGCTTCCTTACCTGCTGAGGTAAGGGGGCTTTTGTTAGATTTTTCACTCAACTCTGGAGGCAGAAATTGGTGGTGACATAAAGAGGTCTCACTAGCAAGCCTGGTGTTTGAGTGGGCAGGTACATTTTCTGGAAAGCTTTTTGGTTTGTAAACCACTGAGAACCTTTTTTCAAACTGAAAACAGTTTAATATGTCCAAAATGGGGAAAAACCTTTTGATTTGAGACTTGCTGCCAATTCTCATGTTCAGAGTTTTGAGCTGGAGTCTGAAACAACCCAAAGTTTGAACAATAAGGGTTCTAGTAATTTCACATCCACAGATACATTTGGTGACTTCACTGACAATTTCAAATATCACTTTTTTGTCCTTTATAATAACAGTGTGCCAAATCAGGTGTCAATTAATGGCAACTGCACCTGTTCTCTTAGTACCTACAGCAAGAAATACTATCCACAAATATTTTTTCTTTCATGTTCTTTGACTAAAAGCTGCCCACCCAGCTGTACGCATGACATATTTGTCTTTTATCCTATTCATCTTGCACTGAAATAGCTGTGGAAAGTAGCAGTGTACCCCTTCTAAAACCAGTAGGTTTGGTGGTACACTTAGAAATGGTGAAGAATGGGATAGTCCTTATTGTTTCCTTGTCTCATGGAGATGGAGTAAGTCACTTCTGAGAAGGGTTTCCTCTCCTCCAGTGCCACAGGTGTTGCTGCCTTCCAAGTGTCAGTGAGCAAAACCAAGCTCTAAATAGCTTTTGTTTGCAGCTGGCCTGATTCTCCTGAGGACTTACGGGGTCTCATTCTTGCTAATTTTTACTTAATAGAGCTACTCTTGGCCTTGGTGTAAGAGAGGGGAGAACTGACCCATTCACTAAAGATTTAATTGTGCTTTACGTCTTTATGCTGTGTGGGTGTTCTTGGCTCTGGGGCAATATTCAAGGGGCATATAAATAGCACACTGTTACTGAAACAACTTGAAATTAAATCTTACAGCCCAGTCTCTTTGCTGTCTTGGCTGGCCAGCTTTCATGAGAAGGGCCAAGTTCCTGCAATGAGAGCTTCCTCTGGGCTTTTTAAGTGGCTAATGAAAGAAACTGAAGTTCCTTCTTAAAAATGTGTAGTGAAGCTGAGGCTTTTGTTTTGGAATTGAAGTGCCTCTCCAGTGTAAAAAAATTGCCTGCAAGAGCATGTGTTTCTGGAGTCTGCTTCATGGCATGATTGGCCTTTGTATGTTTTACAGCGGGACCTGGCAGTTGGCTTAGAAAGGAAAGGAAAGTGCTTGTGCAATCATACTTAGTGTGCCTCATGAGGCTGCAGTGGCAGGGTAGTCTATTCCTGTGGCACAGAAAAAAGGACATGAGCCATTTGTCTGCTGGCCTCATTTTTGTTCCTTCCCCCCAACGATGGGGTTTACTCCTGAAGGTGCCATTCATGCAGGGAACATAAGGTGGAATGTGGAAGGGAGAGTTTCTCTATTCTCAGAGAATATGGCCAAGAAAAGCAGGAGCAAAGTATCTGCTGTGTTTGTGCACTTGAAACTCTTTGACACAGAGTCTTAGTAAGAGTTCTTAGTACTTTATGCTGGTAGGTATAATAGTGTATGTGAAATTGAAATTACTCAGCAATTTATTTCTAAGTGTTTTTTTCAGATTCAAGACAGTCTTAATGTAAACATGCAGCTCCAGGGTCAAAAAAAATTATTGCCAGCCACATCAACAGAGGATCTGTTTGAGTGGAAACTAAAAGAAGATGCAGGTCTTATTCTGAACAAACAGCTGAACTTAAAACTCTGGTTAAGTGCTGTAACAAAAGGAAAAGTTGCTTCTTGGCTGCATAAGATTTGTCATTGCCAGCATCATGCACAGATGGTATACAGGTACTGAGTAGCTGCATGCAATACTTTTTAAAAGGTATTGAGATTTAGGGAGGAAGTCAGAAAAGAATCTGATATTGGGAAGTCCAAGAAAAAACATCACTGAGAAAATTACCTCTTAGGAAAACAGAAGAGTCTTATGTTACTGCATGTATTTCTGTATGGAAAGAAAATGAGAGATGGCAATGCTTTCATGTATTGGAGAAAAGAATGAAGAGGAGGAATACCTGAAAGATAAAGGGTGTAAACTTGAAGTGTTTTAAGAAAATAGAGCATCCTGATGGTGATGAGCCCTTTGAGCCTGCTACTGTGGGAATAGGTGAGATTGACATCTATTAGTATCTCCAAATTGAAATTGGATGCTTTTCCAGGTAAGTTGTCATTCGATCAGTTATTCAGTTTCAGTCAAGGTAATCTAAGGCCTTAAAACTCTAGACTTCTGCTTCATGGGGTTCTGGTTGTTCAGTGGTTTTTTTTTCTGTGATTTGTTTTGTTTTGTTGTGTTTTTTGGTGGTTGGTTCTAGATTTTTGTTAAAGCAGAGGAAACTAATAGGAAACTGATTTCTATGTGTTGTGGCTACATGTAACTACATGCTTATGTAGTGGTCAAATCAGATTACCAATACTAGCTACACATTATATGTAACTCTACTACTTTTTACTTGACTTTCATGTTACTACTTTTTTTTTTTTCTGGAAGTAAGCATATAGTAAGTGTGAATGTAATTAAGTCACTATTGAAAGCTAGAGATAAATTAAAGTGAAGAAGAGAAAATGTGATCAGAAAGGGCTTAGTGCAGTAAATTTTATTTTTGCCACTGGAGGATTTTGTTGTCAGTGTGTAAATAGAGTGTTTCTAAAGTTTTGAAATTGCTATTTATAATAATCTAACCTAGTGCTGATGGGGTTTTATTTGTTTTGTGGGTTTTTTGGGAGAACTAATGACAAATTCTATGAACTTACACTGTTTACAGACTTCTCTGTTTTCCAACAAAAACTGACATTGGTTGTTTAAAGAAACAGAGGTGTTTTAAAAATTATTTTTAAAAATGTATGTAAGACTGAAAATTCTTTTGGAGGTGCAGCCAGCAGGTTTTGTTTGGAAGTAAACTCAGATGTCTTACTGAATTGGTATTCTAGTTGAACTTTTTACCTTCTAAGATCAAAGTAAAAAATATCCTGTGGTAGCCCTTAGCAGAGGTTTCAGTCTGCCTAACTATAATACTGGGTTGGACTTGAAGCCCTTGATTACTTGGCAAAAAATGTAGGAGCTGATCCTCTTCAAGGACAGAGACTTGTTTTACTACCGCTTCTAGGGGGCAGAGGGGATGAGAGCACAAGAGGCCTTCCTGCCCCCTTAAAGGAGGATCCTACATCAGTGTCAGCATGGCTTTGGCTCTTGCCCAGGCTTTGTGGATAAGTCCATGTCCCCTCATGCAGCCCACAGTCATCCCGGGGCTGGTGGGAATTGGAGTGGTGTGTACTCTCAGATATGTGGAGAACTAGATCATGCAGGTCTGTGATGAGATTGTGCTTATCCAGGATCTGTTTCCCCTTCATGTTGCTTGACTTGAGGCAAAAGCAGGTGGGAACAGCCTTTATTTAGCATGCTGATCTACAGTATGGAAGGAATCCCAGTAGGGATAGTATGTTGAAACTCCCACCAATACTTGCTGTCTCCTAATAAGAGAAGCCAGTTTGTGACAGTGGCGGCTGCGCAGACACTGCAGGCGGATTTTCTTACAGCTCTGCCTGAACCTGGCTTTGGGTCAGAGCCTGCCTTCCTATTTGTTTGTTCTGACTTTACTACTGCAGTCTCAGGAAGCCTCATAAAGCAAATGAAAAGGCTTCAGTGGGTGCTGCAGGCTTGTCCAGAAACTGGTACCAAGCCAAAGCCATGTCAAGACTACAAACAGTGTGCCATGATGGTGCTTGAGACAAAGGCACTAAAACTGACTTGGAAGTGTTCAAGACCAGGTTGGATGGTGCTTTGAGCAGCAGTTTTGTACCTAGTTTCTGCCGCTAACGATCCCCAATGAACTGCATGTTTTCTGTTGTGTCTTTGCAGACTTAATTTCAAGCCTATTAAAGCAACAGTTACTAAATCAGTTTTGGTGCCCATTTTCTCCTGTACCTCACGGTGTGTTTGCCTACAGTCTGTATTATTTTTCCCCAGTCCTTCAAGTTTAACAGCTTGATTATTTCTCTTAGGGATCTTTTACTACTAAATGGAAATGGAAATGTGTCATGGTGCTATTTCTGCCACAGTGTTTCTGCCGTCAGTACCAAGTCAATCCAAAAGACTATAAAGGATGCTGTAAATTTTAGTGTCTTCTTATTTATGGCCTCATACTGCTGGAATTTACTCACTTTTTGCATTATTTCTTTACTTCCTAGAGTAAGTTTTCATCAGTGTGTGAATGCAACTCAGCCACATACTATAAGGAGAGAACAAAGCTCCTGGAAGTAATCAAACAGTTTCTCTTACATTCTGGGAAAGAAATATAAATGTGGGTTTTATTTTTTCTCCAAAATACCTGGAAGATGCATTTGCAGTGCCACAGAAATTTTCTTTAGAAACCTGAGGATGTAGTGTAAGCAATGAAACAAGGGCTAAATGGTGGCAGAGGCACAAACTCAGCAAATGGACACATTCCTTGTGTCCTTTGGGAAAGGAAAAAAACCCCACATCCATGTCTCCTGAGCTCAGTGCTTGTCAGAGACTAATCTACTTCCATTAGGCTCTACTGGGCTTTGTGCTGGGTCCAGGCAGTGAGTGGCCCTGTGGAGAGGTGAGTACTGGTTCTTGAGGAATAATGCAGATAGGAGCACATTTATGTAATTGCATACCAGCTAAATTGCTGAATCCAGTGGTTGGGCTGTTACAAAGCCAGTGTTTCAGGCAGAGCATTGGTAGGATGTGCCATCACCCTTTTCCATTTTGCAGTGACTGTGATGTGTACTCTCTGCTGCCACTGCCACTCAGGAATACTGCAGCTTCTCAGGCATTAAATTAGGAAATAGCATGTTTTTCATTTGGGAGGTACAGTAGTTTGTTACCAACCCACACATACCAGTAACTTTGTTCCTCTGATATATGTACCTAAAAAGCAGGCCTTTCAAATAGATACAGCTGTACATATGCTGTTACCAACTGACAGTGTCTGTTTTTGTGAGAAAATGAAGCTGTTCAGTGGTCTTTTGTCTGAACTCATTTAACTCATGTCTCCTAAACTCCAGTTAACCTTTCACTATAGGTTTCACAGTCGTCCAAAAAGTTTTAGCACCTTTGGGGAATTTTTCTGGTGCTGGTTTAGACTTAGAACTAGGCACAAAATGATCTGATATTGGAAAAAGGCTATAACTTGTTTGTAAGATTCCCCTCTTTAGAGTTGTCTCAAAGGTATTTGTTTCTGTATCAACAGTGTACCACAGTAGTGCTTGTTTTATAATGGTAAATCCTTAGAATTTCAATAATTTACCTCAAGTGTCTGCTCTTTCTTTTGTCCTCTGATGTGCCTTGGCCAAGAGCTGACACTTAACGTATTGTATTGATTATTTCTTCATCTATGAAGCTGTACATTCAGCTCAGCACTTAATCACTCTGAGGCTGGATTTTTTGTGCTTGGCACAATGACAATGTGTTTAAAATTTTATGTCAAGTCTTCAAAATTAAAGCTTTTAATGCCAGGGTTGAGCGAAGCGATAATTGTTTAACATTTTCCTCTCTTGGTTACCTTTGAAATCTGAAAAACCTGAGTGCTTCCTGAAATTAGTATGATTTTTTCAGTTCTAATCTTGCTAGCTGCTTCCTAATTCATTTAGTACTTGTATTTCTTACAGTTTTTATTTATAGTAGCGTCTGGTATCTGCTCTAACAACTGTTCACCCTGCCTCAGAATTCTTCTCTTGTGCTCTCATCCCTTTTGCAACAGAAATTCAGATATGTCAAAATTATGACACATCTGCAGTACCAGCAAAGGTAACTAGGCGGGGATTCAAGAAAGATCAAATAAATCAGATTAACCCACAGTATTGCTGTGTTTTCTTTGCTGGAGAAACTTAGACTATCATGCTCAGCCCCCTCCTGAGTTTCACATCATCTTCTCACACAAGCAGACTCTTCCCTAGGACAGTGTGTTTATTTTGGGTGTTTAAGAACCCAAAATAAAGCACTTAAAACTCTGGGATTTGGTTCAAATATCTCAGATGGAACTCATTTATGAGGTTGGCTTTTAAAAAACATAAATAAGTTTGGGGCTGTCCTTTGTATCCAACCACTGAGTCTTGTTAATTAGAAATTGTGGAGAAACTGTCAAATATGCAGGGAAGCAGGGACCCCGGATCAAACAGCAGGCATAGAATATGCCGAACTTTCACTTCTTTCAAAGTTTCTTCACTGTCTGAACCTTGCTCATCTCAAACATTCAAGAATTATATGACAAATAATGTAGACATTCTGAGGCTGTGGAGTCCTGAATCTTTTATAATATTTTGATTGTTTCTTGAGTTTCTTTCTCAGGGACCACTTGTAATTTGTTCGTATTGTTGATGTTCCTTTCCCATCTCCAGCAATTTCAGGAACAGAAATCCTAGGAAGGATGCTGGGCTTGTTATAAAAGCATTAAAATTAGACACAGTCGGGGAAATAACATTTGTAGGTGCTGGAGCTGACCTTACTCTTGATCTGATCCAGTGCCCTTCTTGATGCATCTCATGTAGCCCTTGGAGCTCTCCCTGTGCTGGTAGAAGCTCAGGCCTGTTCATGGACAAAACCCCATGAGGCAGACAAGCTAGGTAACATTAAAATATGGTGGTGTGACTTGGCATTAGATGTAGTTTACTCTTTATCCATTTCAATGCAGGCGACTCAGTTCATTAGCTGGAAAGCAACCTTCCTTTAAAGTAGGTTGATGATGGGGGCTTTTATATATCACTTCATCCATGCTTTACTGCAGTACATAGGGACCCTGGTGGAAAAAAGCCATTCTTGGGTGAGTACTAGAAACAACCAGCTCTCTCTTTTTGGTATAAATAGTTGAAGACGGAGAGAAGCAAGCTCATTTTTAATACGTGTTTAGATTAAAAGTGAGTTGCAGTGGAGCCTAGCTAACACCCCAAGCAATTATACTTCCAAATTTTGCCCTTTGGGGACAGAAAAAGGCTGTCAAATGCTGGGCTCCCTGCAAATCAAAAAAGTCTTTTGAGTTCTTTTCATTTTTAAAAGGGTCACTTACTGAGAGCAAACAACTCTAATAAATGAATAGTAGTTGATGTTTAAAACTTGGCAGAAGGTTTCAGAGCTGTGTAATGGCATTTGGGAGATGGATACACAGCTTTCTATGCCACGTTTGTGGGGAGCTCCATAGGGGAAGCAAACTGAAATGACAACTTTTTCATTATATCCTTTTTCTGTAAAGGACAGATTAGGTGTGGGGTTTAGTTACCCACAGATCTTTCCCTCACAGTCTGGGACTGCAATGCTGCTGAGGGGAAAGAGATAGCCAGTGGTTACTTTCTATATAGAGCTTTGGACATGGATAATCTTCCAAGAACCGTGTGAGTGCTGTTGGGAGTTACTCAAATTAAACAGTTCATGGGAACCCTACCCCTGCTAGGGTAGTGCAAGAAATTGAAAGGGTTCCCAGAGAAAGACCAGGGCTGCATGACACCGGTTTGTCACATGTCAGACCACTCAGAGCTTGGCCAGAGGTAAGTGCCACAACAGCACACGGAAGACTTGAAGTTATTTACTTAGACCTAACAAATGACTGAGCTCTTGTATTTAAAGACCACAAAATACTTTCCCCGCTATTTGTTGGCATTAATTACACAGAATTTAGTTCTCTGCTTCATCTATTATTCCGGTGCCTGCTCAGCTGGTCAAGCCTGAGATTTCTGTCCCATCCATCCTGTTCCAACCTAAAAATCTCTCACCATCTGACATTTTGTTGTCTGTCTCCTGTGCTGCAGGTCTTGGAGAAGTGTTTTCCACAGGAGGGTATAAGACAGCATTTTGCATTAACCCACTGCCATGAAACTGGATGTTAATTCCTACTACTTGCATTACCCCTACATGGATCATGACAGTGTGCTATCCATCACTGCTTAGGGAAAGCGACTCCAGTGAGCACAACCTGCCTACTGGCTCCAGTTGGGACTCAGATAAAACACACAGGTTCTCACACTCTCACACTGAAGTGGTGTCAGCGAGTCCCACGGCTGAAAGCCCAGGCACAGGTGATGCTCCCTCCTACAGATCGCAGGTGGGCCTGTCACCGGTGCTTAGTCAGCAGCAGTGTCAGGAGCAAGGGGCAAGGAGCAGCGCTTCCTCTCCTCTTCGCGGAGCTCTGGACAGTCAGTGTGCCAAAAGCTTTGTGTAAGACAGTCTGTTGCCTTTAGGAAAACAAACATGTGAACTCTCCCGCACCTGATATTAGATCACATTGTCAAAGCAGGTTGTGATCAATCTCTTTGAAGAAGGAAAGGAAATCCCGGTGCCCCTCGTAAATTTTAACAGTAGTGCTTCTCAGGACAGACGTTTCCTAGACAAGGTGCTTCTAGTATCTAATGGTATATCAGTATTTTTCCTTCCTTATTCCCTGATTTCTAGTTTCCTGAAGAATTGTCAAAAGCATTCAGGAGAAAACTACAGGAAGCTGGCAGTGACTTGGAAAAATGAAGCAAATCTTCAGGGAATCTCTTGGCTGATTCAGTGGCTTTCTAACATCTTTCCCTTCCAGCTGGACCTGCCTCCTGGTAGCAAAGGCCCTGTCTAGGCTGAACACATCAGAGACAGCACACTGACGTCTTTAATTTCTGAGGATTAATGAGGTTTTACTGCTTAAGGTAAACACCTAAATGAATGCTGAGGAGCTTTGCTCACATTTCTCTATCTTCTTCTGTCCTCCATCACCTCTCATTTATGACTCACTGGCAGGAGTCATAAATAATGTATTGTTTTTAAAATACCTCTGAAAAAATTGAACTGTGTAGTATAAGATCACTTGTGAAGGGAGAGCTGTGGCAGATGTAACAAGTGGGAATCCTGCTGAGGCACTGTTGTGGTTTGGGTATATTTCAAAGGTTTGAATAGGATTAAGGTATTTATTATTATTAACGGGAAAATAATCTTTATCCCTACAGAATATTAGAGATACACTGGTTTTTTATGCCATAGAGGAATACTCTATGGGCAAATACAAGGTTCTTGTAGTCTAAATAGTCAAGCTTGAAGCTTATGCAGGCTGAGGGTTTCCTCTTACTAGCAACACACACTGCTCATTCTGCTGCAACCTTTTGTCTTGGTTTGAAAGACAGGTGTCTGCCAAGGAAGGAAGGAGCCTCCCTTGGAATGAAGAATGTAAGCCCCTTCCCTCTGAATTATTATAATTTTGAAATTAAGGGGCTTTCAGGCAAATATATGGGAAAAAGGAATAACAGTTCTTTAATAATATATACAACAAGGCAGTGATACAGAAACACTGGCTTAACCCTGACAGAGTCAGGATACGACCTGACACCCTGCCGGGCAGGGTGGTGGTGGCAGTTTGATTAAATGGTGGCTGCAGTTCTCTTGGGGTGATGGATTTGGTTCTGTTGAAGTGGCGATCCTGTACAAGGGTCTGGTCTTCCTCTAAAGGTCCAGTGGTGGTTATGTAGCTCTTGTCCTCTGGGAACCCTGTAGGTGAAGCCTGAGTGCGGTGTTCCAAACCTCAGATTATATCCAGGTAGGAATGCTTGGTTCCTCCCCCTGGGCGGAGCATCTCACAATGGGATGATGTAATTTTACGAGTCATGCAGTGAGGTTAAATGGCCCATTAACAGAAGATATCTCCGAGAGGGAGTTACCAGGGATGTGTCACAGAAGAGATAAAGAACCCTGCCCCACCCGGTTTCAACAGATGGTGATAGAATACATACTTCTGGTTCATCTTACATTGTAACCTAAGACACCTTGTTAAGGGCAAAGGCTGAGGCATTCATAATTAACTACTGATTTGAAGTGCCTTGATTTATTGGTGCTCCAGCATGGGGCACTAAATGGACCTTTATTTTTAAGTAATACTCTTCACAGTGTTGCATACCTGGAGCACTATGAATTTGAGGTTCCCAGCTCGCTGGCCATTCTTGAAAACCTTAATGATATTGATGGATGAATGAATAGCATATGCCTAGGCAAGAAGGTCTGTGACTGCTTGGTGCTATAGCATTAAAAGAGAAAAAATAAATAAGAAGACAGGCTTTATGGTTAAATAAACTGCCATATTCTGACAGGATAATGCTAGCATCTAATTGTAAGGCACTCGAAAGGCTTTTTCCCCCATAAAAATCTTGGGTTAAATTAAAAAAAACATCCTCCCAAAACACTGTTACCCCAAGAACTCTTAAAAATTCAGTAGGTAGGATTATGTAAAATATGCATTTTACACTGACCACTGCTTCCTCCTTTGTCCCTGGTGTGTGTGCAGCACTTTCTGCTATTTGAAATGGGGAAAGGCATTTTCGTGTGGTTGCCTGCCTCAGTTCAGGGCATATGAGTATTTTTTGCTGCTGAGCATGGTCTTCCTGGTGTGTGGAGGAGAGCAAGGTCATCTGGAGCAGCCTAAGGAAAGGAATAAATCAATGAACCAAGCGAAGGCAGTCACTGGTAACTAGCTAAGAATAAAGAGTCAGGCTCGGGAATGCAATATTCACCGTCAGCAAACAGAGCTTGAAATCCTCAAGCCAAATGGGGCATTTCTGAGCTCAGGATGGGCTTGGTGGAAGCCAAGTTGTTATTGAATCTTGGGATGCTGTGGTCTGAGTGAAGGTCAGCTTCAAGCAGTGTTTGCTGACAAGTGCAATAGATAAGTTGCTGTGTGAGCTGGCTTTAATGGACTTGAATGAAATAAGAAACGTTGGACCCTGAGTGTTGTTAAAGGGTTTTATGTATGAAGCCATTATCTCTCAGTTTTCTAGCCTCACTGTGTTTGCCTGGCTGAGACATGGCAGAAAACCTTATGGACCTCTTCCTGACCTAGCTGGGGGGTAAGAAGAGACCTGAGTGACTGCAAGGTTTCCAGCCCAGTGAGTAGCCTGAAAAGAACTGGATTATTCAAATGCACTATTAAAACACTATAGATGCCCTGGGAAGGAAGTAGCACATGCGAGGTTTCTTGATTTAGTCTGGTTTCAGATTCATGTATTGCTCTTTTTTTTTAACTGTCTGCTCTGGTTAGGTAATGCTGCCTTGACATACTTACTTTCAGATGTTGGTAGCCTGCATTGGACCAGGGCTCGATCCAGCTCAGTAGAAAAGTAAAATAAAATATTCCTGACCTGTTACAGAGAAAGCCCCACACGGTCCTTGCTGTGCTTGCCCCCATGGGGCACTCCACTGTTTGTCCCTTCAGCCTTCGGGCTCTGGTGGCTGTCCCTGCCGTCTCTCACCCATACCCTGAGCCCTCCTGCTTTGGCAGCTCTTCTTTGCCCACATGGGAGGGTGACTGAACTGCCTTCTGCCTTGCCGCCTTCCTGTCCTTGGGGCTCTGTTCAGCTGTAGCATCTCAGTGCTGTTCAACACTACAAGGAAGATGCTCAGGTCTCTGCCCAAGATGAGGGCAGGTGCTTACAGCCAAGCAGCTGCACAGACAGCATCCTCCTGTGAGAAATTACAGGGATCTCCCAAGCTATTACTGCTCTGATGCACCTGAGTGGTGTTCTGGGGATGTCCCCCATTTAGCAGGGAAGCACTTGCAATACAAATGAGCTTTGGCTGCAATAAAGATAAAAAATGTGGTTGATAAAGGGTATTATCTCCTCAAACTGTGATTTAGGCTTGCTGTTCTGCCAGCACTCTTTGTGGCCTTGTGAAAGTTGCTTCTGTGCATCAACCCCCCCTTGCACTAATGGTCCAGCGCTGGTTTTGTCACAGGGGTATTGTCAGGATAAATGCAGCTGAGGCCACAAAGCATTGTGGTGACATGAACCACTTCACCGTCTTGATTGATTGAATGCAATAAACAGGATGTCTAAGCCACCTAACTCACATCACAGGACGTCTCACTTTCACCTTGATGAAGTAAATTTTCTTAGCTTGCCTGGAAATTGTGTTGATACGCTAAAGCAGAAAGCAAAATCAACCCCAAAGTCCGGCGCATAGAGACAAGAAAGGTTATTTTTAACAGCGTGGGAAGTGCTGTACTTACAAGGCTAATGCTACCCACGGGACGTGCCTTGCATTTTGCTTAACAGAAGCAGAGCCCTCTCGAGTTACGGAGCTGAAGGGGAATAGCAAGCTGGTGTGCTAATAATTCCCGTGTTACTATTTTTAAAGTTCTGCCTGCGTTGTTTGTAGCATTGTTACCCAGCAGTGCCTCCTGATGCCAGGTTATTTCAGGCAAAGTTGATGTTTGCACTTAAATCTGTATTAATTTTCTTGCTTTTCGCTTGCTTCCCTTCCCCCATTACAGTTTTATGCACTTGTACATAAGAAAAAACAAGCAAACTTGTAGCCAGAAACTTGACTTCGACAAAATTCAATTTTGTTGTCTTGTTCAAATACTCAGAGCTGTATTTACAGAGTCCCAGCACCCTTCACCTGCCTTTGTGGCCTTAGTTGTGGGTACACAAAATGACTTCTGTGAATATTTTTTTGCCTTGATGGCTCAGTTCTTTCCTAGCCAGCTTGTATGTGAAAACACCATTGAACATGTTCAGGCAAGCTGATGGGTCAAATAATTAGAGGTAGAAAGCTCCTTTTTGCATGCCTGCCCTGGTCCCCAGTGGAAGCTCTGAGGGAGGATTGGTCTTCTGCTGTGGGGCTTGGTGGAGCCTCTCCTCTGCTGGCAAAGCTGTCTGGGAAATCTGGTTCCTTTGGAAAGGCTCTGGTGACATGTACTGACAACTGTGAGGATGCCCCTGAAAGGAGAGCTGCTGGAGGAGCAAGCAAGGCTGTTATTTGCAATAAAAGCTGAAACATTTGTGAGAGTCCCTCTGAAAGAAAGCACATTTTCTACAGGAGTGGGGAAAGCCAAAGTACAGCTTGTCCTCTGCCACAACACTGTTTCTTACCCCTTCTGTGCACAGGGAGATTCCCGTACATCCCTTGCCTGTCAGCCTGTTGGCGCCGTGCTAAAGCGTCACTTACCTGGAGGTGGCAGGACTGCCGACTGCTGCCGTGTTCCTATAGTGACAAGCAGCCGTCCCAGGTGCGTGGAGCAAATAGGGAAGGGGGAGAGCTGAAGGGGAAAGGAGGCAGCTCATTTTTAGGGTCTCAGAGGTAGAAGGTGTGAGAGGGAGAGCAGGGAGGTGGGAGCAGAGAGGTCCTTATGTGTTGAGCAGTCTTGCCACAGACTCAGAAGCCCCTTGCTGCAGTCTCCCATCTGCCAGCACAGAGAGGTGTAATATAAAGGTTATACCAATGCAGTATTCCAGGCTTCATTTTTATTCTGGGGGAATTAAATTATTTATGTGCAGCACAGCAACAGCTGAACCTGCTGTTAGATGGTACCTTGTAAGACCTTTTTAAATATTTAGTACTTACTAACAGAATGAAGCAAGCAAACAGGAGTAGCTAAAGTGCTGAGGATGCACTCAATTTTTAAACAGTTAAAACAAATTAGGCAACACTTCAGAAGACAAGTGTACAAAGGCCGTTTGCCTCATACCAAGCGGTCTGCACAGTGAGAAGAGACCATCTGGCTGATCTGGATTTTTATCCAGTGGGGCTGACTGCTCAGTTCAGTGGACGGTGCTCTTAGAATGATGATCCTGTAGATTCAGCTGCTTGGCAGCTCCTGGATCTGTCTTTTGGTCAGCCACAATGGAAACCGGGCGCTTTCCTTTATAAAGATGCATCTGCTGTGGGCAAATCTCGCAGTGGTATGTCCTTGTAGACCTATGCTGGAGCTCTCGCTCTGCCAGCTTCCCTCTATTTTCCCTTCTGCGTGGGTGGATGTTGCCAAAGGGAACGGATAGCAATCGTGCTTCCCCCAGGCAGAGAAAATAGAAAACATTCCCTGGCAGCTTTCTTGATTTCTTATTCCAAATTTGTGTTTATCTTATCAATATTCATGGTGCTCTGTATATTCTCAGGGTATCTCATAGGCCATTGTCAGGCTAAGCAGATTCAGGAAAGCTCTGTTCTCAGTGGGGGTTGTGAAGCAACTGGACTTGCCCAAGGTAATGCAGAAAGTACAGGGCAGGGGGCTTTGCCTCCAAGTTTGCTGGGTATATTATCCTTCCTGGCTGCTGCCGCAGGAGCTCGGCATGGTTGCTGGGGGTTCCCTCCCACTGTCGCTGGTGGCATCCAGGAACAGTAAGGGCAGCCGTCTGTGTGGCTTTACAGCACCTGGGTGGGAGGAGTGGGTATGACTTACTGACCTCAATCCTCCAAGAAAGGCCAGTGACTTTTGTAGAATGTAAAACAGTGGCCCTGCTGAGAAGGAGAGAAAAACCAAACAGTAAACTCAACACCCAGCTCAGGCCTGGATGCAGGAAAGGCCCTGTTTAGAGCATCTCCTCCCTGTCCACAAGGGGCAGGAATAGCTCTACCAGAGCCAGAAAAGGTTGTTGGCTCTGTGGGTGGTCTGAGGACATATCTGCACCTGGATCTGGACTGCCAAACACAGGCTGCCCAGGACAGCTGCCAGCCATAAGGGTCAGGGATGAGCTTAGCACACAGGACAAGGGAGAGAGTGAATGTGTCCCAGGGAAACACTGCACTTCAGCTTGGTCTCTCCCCACAGCAGGAGGGAAGATAATGTGTGACACTGGATTGCTCTGGAATAAAATTATATGGACAAGAGCTTGTGTTAAGCCAGAAGAGCTGTGTCTGAGAAGAAGATAGGAACTGATTGTGTGAGAGAGGTGCAGGGGAGAAGCATGTGAGTGGCAGGGAACAGGGTACAAGCAAGTGACATCAGATGTAATAAAAATCCAAATAAAAATCTTGGCAAGGACTAGAGAGCTGAGGTGTGGCTGAGGGAAAAGAAGATATAAATATTAGAAATAAATTAAAAATATCCAGAGCTGCAGAAACAGTGGAAGATGATACAATAACATTAAATAGAGCAAGCACTAGCACTCATTTGCTAGGATAGATCAGTGCTATATTTATTTGAGTAACACAAATACACTTCAGGGTTGCTTAAAAGGATTATAGGGCCAGAGCATAGTGAGTACTGGCTGCAATACCTGACAGTAAATAATTCCAAGTGGGAGGGCTAGAGTTACTAATTATTGAAATTTCCTGACCCTGCTCATTATGAGATGCTCATTTTGGTTACTTATAACTCTAAGAAGGTATGACTGGGCTGTAATTTTTCATACCAGCTGTCTGCCCCAGGCTGAATGTGTCTGAAAAACAGCATTTCCACACAACTGGGACATTTCAAGACAACTGGGACGAGACTTGGGATCATGAAGAAGATGGAAGTGGGGACAGACAATAGGAGTATAAAAGCATCCTTTGTGTGCCTAAGGATGAAATCAAGAAGACAAAAGCCCAGCTGGAGCAAAGACTTGAGGCAGGCTTTTAAGGGTAACAAAGAAGGAATCCTGCAGGTATGGTAGCTCCTAAAAGAAATTCAGGGTAAATATGGGTCTGCTAACAGAGAGAGGAGGCAGCCATGTTTGACACAGAAAAGGGTGAAGTGTTCAAGTACTTGAAAAACAGTTACAAAGAATGCAGGACCCAAATCCCTCCCCAGTATATCAAGGGGCAATGCCCAGAGAGTGTACCATGGGGTGCTTGGGTTGGACACAAGGTAAAAGGAGATGTGTACTGCATAGGAAAAGCTGCCCAGGGGAATTTTGAAGGTTTTTGGGGCTGAAATAGACAAAGCTGTGACTGACTTGATGTGGCTTTGCTGATAGCCCTGCTGTGCATGGGGACTGGACTTCCTCCCAGCCAGCATCTCCTTGGTGCTCTGAAGCTGTGGTGGAAAGTGCTGCTGTGACTATGCTGGAAAAAGGTATGGTGACTTTTTATTTGAGAAGCTTTAGTGTCTCTGTATTTTAGCTTTGAAAGGTGAAAGAGGTCAGGTTTTGGGTTGGGGTAGAGGACCCAAAACACTGTTCACCAAAGCAGCCTTTACTTCTGTGTTGACAACCCAAGGTCTTCCTCTTTGACTCTTACTCCGCTGTCGGGAAGCATGTGCCTTGGGCAAAATATTCCATCTTCCCTGGTGCTGCAGATGGTAAAAGAAGCAAACCAGGTTTGGCTCTCAGTTGTGCCTTTCTTCCGAGTGGCAGCAGTCAGCTGCATGTCTAAACTCTGGCAGGGTTTGCACGTATCTTTCCCCATTTGACATCTGAATGCTTCTGACATGCTTGGAGATCTGATAGGATGACAGTCTTGAAAAACACTGGAGGAAGCAACTAATTCTTTCTCTGGAGCGGGGATTAAGTTGTGCCTCATGCAGAAAAATAAAGGGGTAAACCAAAATAACAGTGAAGTAAAACCCAACAGTTCTGTGTAGTAAATAAATGGAAGAGTCCTCTGGAAAAAAAGACATCACATAATAAAAGCTGTGCAGTAAACAAAAACAACTGACAGAAGTAAGTCTTTTTTTCTCAGATTTCAATTACTCGTGTAGTGGCTGGTGCCCAGTAGTCAGGCTTAAGCAGAAAGATCTCTGCAGCAGTCTTGCACACCAGGCTCTAATTTGCCCTGAAACCAGGAGAACAGCATCTTGGTAAAAACAGCACTGGTGTATTTGTAGACCCGCTTTTAACCTAGCAGGCCCTTGGCACGTAAGGAATGGCAAACAGGCGACGTACCTGTGTATCTTCTGTCTGTGGGGCAGAAATGTTACCGGTGTAGTTAGAGGAATTCAGAGATGTGGTTTCAATGTATTGTGTCAGAGAGCCCAGCCAAACAAGCTGAAGATCTGAATCTCAGCACAGAGTATAGGATATTCACTTGCTGCCTCCTGGAATATCACTCTTGGCCAGCCCACAGAAGGGAAAATCCTTACGCAGGTTTAAAGTCAGGAACCAGGGCAGAAGAAAGTCTTCGGTTCTTGGAGTGGAGAAAAATTGCCAGAGGAGCTTGTGGGGTCTGTGCAGTTCAGCAGATTTCTATGTGACCTGGAAAAGGGGTTAGCTGTGAGCTGCCAAAATTTGCTGATGGCATTAAATTGTTTGAATTAGTAAGAAGCAGGACCAGCTGTGAAGACATTTAGAAAGAAGAACCTTGTAATAGTGGGTGACTGAGCAAAAAAGAAAATTGCATATGGCACTCAGCATAAATGAATGTTCAGGGATGCAAGAGCAAAACAGTTATGACTCCACATATAAAATGATAGCCCTGAGAAGAGCTGAGGGAGCAGGGAGATATAGTTCAGGAACTTGATCTGGGATTACATCAAACACCTGAAACCACTGGTAGTGGTCAGTACTCAGTGATGGTTAAATAAAACTGACATATGCAATGTTAGGAGTTATTAACTTGTTAGGGAACAAACCAGAAAATACTAGTTTTGGTAAAACAGCACTTTCTGCTCTGACTTTACTAGACTGGTTTCCTGGAGACCAGGTGATGAGTGTTCACAGCCTTTGTGTCATTGCTTTGTCTGAGAGAGAGAATGGGGAGGGCTAATAAAGAAGGGATTTCTTCTCCTACTATGTCATGTCAATTTTCCTTTGATACCAAGGACTTGTTCCTCTTTCAAAAGAAGCCAAATTTGCAATGTGTGGAGGAACAACATGACCCCTCCAATAAGTGCTGTGGGGGGAACTCAACAGCCCCTTCTCTAGTCCATCTCACCCCAAAGGTTGCATGAAGGACCCCTGTTAAATGCAGTAAGGGCAATATAGGTGAAAACTGACATTGGGGTGAGATTATAGCTCAGGATTATCTTTAAAAAGTGGGAATCTTCAATAAGATGCAATAAGGAGTTCTTGGAAGAATAGAATTGAATAGCATTAGTGGAAGGAATACTTGGAGGTCATTTAATCTAACCACTTTCTGAAACCAGCATTAACCTCAACATCAAAATAGGTTGGTCAGGGCCTCTTTGAGATGCAGTGACTGTGTTGAGCAGTTTCAGTGCTCAGCCATGGGCTAGTCCCAGTGCAACAATTCCTGTGTGGATCACTGTGTCTTGGCCAGGCTTGTGAAGAAGTAATGAATCTTGCAAGATCAGTTTTTTTCTTGTATCCATTCACAGTATCTGTTTTTTGCTGGGGCTGTGATGTTGGCAGTTTATGCA
Organism: Gymnorhina tibicen; assembly: GCA_013399875.1. Taxonomy (NCBI): domain Eukaryota; kingdom Metazoa; phylum Chordata; class Aves; order Passeriformes; family Artamidae; genus Gymnorhina; species Gymnorhina tibicen. The sequence goes on along the minus strand of VXAZ01008968.1, from coordinate 427,735 downwards.
GGATGTTGAGATAAAAGGACAATTGAGTTGCCAGCCTGGGCTGGTGGGGTTAATGGCAAATATATGCTAAGAGCATTTGAGGCACTTGAGCCTGTCCTGAGAGAGAAGTGATTGGGTAAGACTGACCCCCAAGTGCCCTGCACAAGGAAGGCTGAGGAAAGTTAGAAGCTTTTCCTGTCCATGAGAGCTAGTCCTTGCCCAGAGCTGAGTGGCAGGAGGACACTGACTGACTGACTGACTTGTGTATTTTCTCTGGTGGCCCTGAGAGTACCTTCCCCAACAGACACAACCTCTGGGCCTTGCTGTCTCCCAGAGAAGCTGAGCAGTATGCGGGCTTTAGGTGAAGCTTCTTACTGGGTTGGAAAAGCCAGCTCTTGCTCCCTATGGGTCATTTATTTTCAGCCTCCATTACTGTTGTGTTGACCACTGCTTCCAAAGTAGGTTTGTACTGGGAGTGAGGGTCAGCGTGTGTGGGGATTAGGGATGGTGTTCAAAGACAGCAGACACGTGGCTGTATTTTAAATACTTCTTTTGACTGCTTTCCGCATGGTTTGTTGAACAGGATGAGGAAGCACAAATGTACAACCAGGGTACTTGATTTCATGTCCCTTCTCAGTCCCCTAGCTCAGCTTCCCAGATGTGTTCCTGCAGCTTCTTGCTGGTAAGCTCATGTGGCAAGGTTAAGGCTGTGGGATAACCTGAGGCCAAGGGCTATAGCAGGACAGTGTCCCAGGAGCTGGGCACAGGGGGCAGCCAGCTGCCTGCTGGTCCCCAGCTGTGTTCTCTGCTGTGGCCCAAACCAGGGCTCACGGGCTGGCTTTAATATGTGCAAGCTTTCTGCCACCTGCTCACAGAATGAAAAATTAATGTGCTTATGCACTGACTAAATTACGCTGTACACTAATTCCTGAAGAAAATGTTGATAAGAGTGCTTTGAGAAAGGCTTTTTAATATCCTTTCCAAGTGACTAAAGGAATTCCAATTAGACCTTACATGTCATTTTCATTTCCCTTGTCATTGCTGTCTAATTCTGAAAAATGCTTCCATCTCTCCTGCTTTCATGTATCATCTGCTTTTCTTATTTGTCCACCCATAATCCTGGGGGGTGACATGACAGCTATTTCCATGGCAAGAGCATTACAAATTCTAATAATATCTTTCACTGAAGTAGCACTTTTATCCCTGGTGGAGCTGTGCGAAATGAAGTTTTATATACATCATTTCACCACTTCATATGGTTTTCTAATCTCGCATTGTGCAGCTCCTGGTTACCACATTTCACGTAACTTGCTGGGAAAAAAGCCCACAACACTCCTTTTTTCCTTTGTGGTTTTGATCTAAAAAAAAAATATATCTTTGGCTTGGAAGTATGATTTATTTAGGTTTTGGATTGGAAACAAAGCTATTCAGCATATAAAAATGTTAAGAAAATGTCCCTATGTGCTAAAATAGGCTTATTTTGGTTTGTGTAACCAAAAGTAAACCCCCATCCAACCCCTCTGAATTTTAGCTAGACAACTTTGCATTTGATTACTTCTGTCCCATGCATCTTTACTCTGAAAAGATTGAAAATAGATTTTTGTGCTGAAGATTCTACATTAAATAATTGTTTTATCTGCCATTGAAACACAGCTACTTTTGCAAGGGGTGTGGCCAGTGCTGAGCACTGAGCTGCAACACCGCGCGGGAGCTGCTGGGATGCTGGGAAGGGAGCACAATGCCCAGGCATTAGGACAGAGAGGATTTGTGTAGGCTGAATGTTAATGACTCAAACTGCAGTTTTTCCAAGGCACTAGGCTCAACTTCTCTCAGGATGGAGGACAATGAACAAGAGATATTCCTGGCCAAGTGTCATGGTTTTAGTTCAGCACAGATGTGGAGGGAAGGTTGCTGCTGAACGCTAGCACTAGTTTGTTGGGGTTTTTTGCACTATCTATGATTTCTTTGTCCTTGCTAATTAAAAATATGTCTGTGAAATGAAGAAATAATGAAAAAATATACAATTACTTCTTTGGGTGTTGGCTTAGGGTATTTCCTAGAATTCTCTAATAGTTCTGCTCAGTGACTGAGTATGTGTTGTTTAAATTGGATAACCACTGCTGCAGCCTCCTCTTGAGAGGAGAGAGGAACTAGAGCTCATTTGTTGAAACTCTCCTCTGCTACATTTATTCTCACACAGTACTGGGCTCACCCTTGGCTGGTTTCTTATTTAATTGCTGCTGACCAGGAATGATTTCACAGAAGGAAAAGACTGACCCTGCAAAACAGTGCCAAAGAGGACTAAGTAATGCACAAGGACTAAAAGTCTCCTTGTGCATTACTTTATTAGTATGCTTGAGAACTAAGAATATAATTGGAGTCAGTAAAATGTTCAGTGAGTCACTGCTTCATAGCCGCATCAACTTTCCGGGGTGGCTGTGCAATTTGTATTTTGCCCCTGGAGAACCTGTGAGCTCAGTCATGTCCAAATCAGAAGTACTTATGTATTTAGTCCATATTTGAGTTTATTTTTATTAATCCAAGGTTAAGCATGGATTGCCCTTTTACTCTGTGGCATTACATCACTTAGAGGAAAACTTTTACTTTTAGTTGTCCTATATTTTGCAACGTCTAGCCCTGAGTATCCATAAAGGGGTTATTTCACAAGCAGTAAGTACATGCTTTTTGTTAAGACATGCACAAAAGACATCAATGAATGGTGTTTTAAACCGCTGAAATCTAAAGTGAATACTCCGTGAAATTCTGGGGGAAATCACAGCACGACCTGTCCACTGCTCTTGCAGGCCTTGGAGCCAGGCTCCAAAGAAAAACACGTGTGCAGTGGTTTAAAGGAAAAAGAATTACACAATATAGAGGGCACGGCACAATGTGCTGTGGCACCAGACAGTGTCCTTGGTCATGAAGAAGAACATTTTGGTACAGGGGGAAAATGTTGCATTTTCAAATTTGCATTGTATTTGGAAGGGACCTGCAGACATTTTAGCTGTGTGAAAAAGCAAAGCAAACTTGATTACATGTTCAACAGCAAGACTGCCTTCTTTTGATGCTTTTGTGTAGATGTTGAATGCCCCCAAAAGCAGAGAAGTTATCCTACAAAGCCCTTAATCAGTATACTGAAAGTTACAGGTTTGAAGAACACCTAATTATGATATTAGAGATAGTTATTTCTGGTATCTTGAGATCCCTTATTTTGCGCTGAAAATGACATACAATGCAAAAGTGCTACAAATCTAACTTCAGAGAGCTTGTGGCTAATAACAAAACATGTAGTAGATAACATCCTTGATCTCAGGGATTAAAAAACTTCTGGAAAGTGATCATCAGAACTGTGATGTAAAACCCCAGAGCATTCTAGGATCCACCTAGATTTTTGGGAACTTTTTCCCTGCCCTTCACTGCTGCCCTGCTTAGAAAAGCTGATTCTGCCATGAGGTGTGCACTAGGGACAACCCAAAAAAAAGCATCAGGCCCTGCTTTTGCACTGCTACTTCTGTTTTCACTGCTATTGTAGAACTCTTTTTTTTGAACCTTTTTCTTTTTTTTTTTTTTTTTTTTTTTTTTATCTTTTGTTTGTATTAACTCTTTTTTTTTTTTTTAATAACAGTTGTCTGTAGAATCAACTTGATTGAGTATCTCTGCTCTGGAAAAAGTGCCTTCAATTCTTCCTTTTTCCTCCTTACTTTCCTGAGAGGAAGTACCATCTATTGTCTACTGTAACTAGCTGTGCCAAAGCATCTCTCTGTTTCCAGTCAGGGATCCCTTCCCTGCTGTTCCAGGGCAAATCTCACATTCTTAAGCAGCTCAGTTCAGTTGCCTAAACAACAGCCATCTAGTACTGCTTAAATGCCTTGCAGTATCAGCAGATGTGACACAGAGTCTGTGCACAGCCCATTCTCTACAGAGGAGCAGGGTGTTGTACCCTGGGTATCTTAGGGGGACTGAGAAGAAGCTGTGGATGGCCCATCCCTAAAGGTGTTCAAAGCCAGGCTGGATGGGGCTCTGAGCAACCTGGCCTAGGGGAAGGTGTCCTTGCCCATGGTGGGGGGCTTGGAAATACATGATTGTTAAGGTCCCTTCCAACTCAAACCAATCTACGATTCTATGATATTTAGACAGGAGAGCTGGTCCCGCCCTCTCGTGGTGGTATCCATCTGTGCCAGCGCCGAAATGAGGACACATGGATGGATGAACCTTGGCTTTCTAGCAGGATGCTTGCCTTGCAATTCCCATTGGCAAAGAGCCTTCATAGAGGAGGTGTTGGGGCAGAAATGTAGGATTAAAGTGTTTTAGGAAATAAGGACACTTTTGGGACAAGAGGGACCTGTGCAGGCTATGCCATGGTTAAAATGAGGTCAGGCTGTGCCTCTGAAAAGGCTGGGAGGGAAATAAACAGATTGGAATGAACAAGGAAATGAGGCTGCCTGTGGTCCCTCTTGGCCAGGAACGCTCCGTGACAGAGCTAGGGAAAAACAAACCCATGCTTTTATAGCAGCGCTTAGTGTTTAAAAATAAGGATAGGAGAATGAGCATTCCTGGGCTCAAATGGCAACCCTGATGGAGCAGTCATCCGAGGGACATGGTGGGAGGAGTAGGATCAGCGGGAAATGGTGTTGCCAGGCTACCAATCTTGTAGGAAAAGAAAGCAGGACATATTGGTGGGGGAGTGACGTTGTATTTGAAGGATAATATGAAGTGTAATGGCATAAAAATATTCCAAGGAAAAGAGGCACACAGTGGAACCCCTAGCTAACGGTGGCACGGTGGGATTGTACTGACAAGCCCCTGATCATCATAACACGGACTGATCATCATAACAGGACTGGGCAATGTGAGGTGAGAGGAGCTGCAGCTGCAAAACAGCAAAGGGGGTAGTTGTGCAGTCCCTCGATAGACTGGATTGATGCCTTGTTGGGGCAAGGTGTGGAGGTAAAAGATTTTGACATGCAGCATTTCCTGCTGTGTAGAATTACTTACAGGAGAAGATGCTGATCTCTGGACCAAAGTGGTGCATGAGACCTACTTCAGGAGGTAGCTATCTCAACATGATTAGATTTCAGCTAAAGCAAGCCAAGTGAATTCAGAACATGAATATTCAGTTTCAAGACAGGGTGCTCTGTGGAAATGAGGCAATTTGTCAAAAAAGAAAATAAAATAACCTTGAAAACATGAGTCTAGGAAGTGAGAAAAGTGAGGCTTCTAAAAATTACAGTATTAGAAGTTGAGGTAAATTTTGCATTACATTTAGAAAGAAAACATAAATCCAGTAAAGTCCATTCAAGGCTTAATAAAGAAGTTGAGGCTATCACAAGGAGTGGATTGATATTAAAAAAATGGGAAAATTGCCCAAATGAAGAGAGTCCATAAATTATGACAAGTAAATAGGCAATTAGGAGGACAGGAAAAAAACCCCTAAAACTTGAAGAGAGCCTTGCTAAGTTTTTGCTTGAGTTTTTTTTTTTTTACAAGTTCTTCAAATGCATGATTACTGGGAAGCCAGACAAGGGATCAGTGGGACCATTTGCTGGCCAAAGGTGAAAGATGCTCTCGGTACATCATATCCAAGAACCTCACTGTATTTGCACGTGTCTTTGCTGCTGGGGAGATTCCTACACCCAACAATTTTTCTCACAGCAGGAAGGTCACAGGACCCAGATCAGGTTTGACTAAGCAGGTAAGTTAAGAAGTTCCTAGGACTAAATGGCATCTAGCCTGGACTTCTGAAGGATGTCCAAGGTGGAGCTACTGCTCTTCTGCCTGTGTGACACATTGTTACAAGTACTTGCTGTGGCAGCAGACTGGTGGATCTCCGTTATAATTCCTACCTATGACCCCTACCTATGGGGCTGGAGAGGATCAAGGGACATACAGTGAACCTGATTTCTACCCTTGGCCAGTTAGTGTTGGAAAAAAGAAGGTCACTGAAACTGTGGATGAACAGAGCTGGCTTGGAAGGTCTCCGTCACTGCAGTGAGATCCTGCCTTGCTGCTCTGCTCGAGTTTTGCACACACATCAAGGAACCCAGATAAAGAAGTTCTAGTTGGCACACTGTAGCTTGGATCTTTCATGTTCAGAATGCCAACCTGGATGGACCATTGCTCTAACCCAACAGGGTGTTTCTTGCACTCCCAGATACAAGATTTAAACCCTTGTAAATCTTTGCTAACAGAATGAATTCTATGATGCGGGGCACTGTCCAAAGAAGAGCCACTGTGGGCTGCTGCTATGGCATGGCAGTCTTTCTCCTCTTGGAGTCTACCTGCTCATAATGCAGATAAAAGTTTATTCTTCCATTCTCCAATTTTGTCCGGACATTGGACAGAGGAAAAACTAGATCTGATCCCTGAGAACTTGCATCTAGTTTCTGCAGACTGACAAATCACCAAATGTAATTTGCTTGCTGTTAAGGATTGGCAGAGATGTCCCAGCGAAAATGAACTTATAGAATCCTTCAGAGCAGCATGTGTTGTTAATGGGGGTTTAATTACCCAGGCATTTGTTGAAGACGAAACATGACAGAACACAGATGGTTCATCCAATTTTTAGTGTACTGGTGGAGAGTTGTGAGACCAGGTGGTAAAAGCAACTGGAAAGAAAATACTTAAAGATTTATTTCTTACTAGAAGGAAGAGTTGAAAAGTTTATGCTAGAGAGCAATTAATATGATGGTGATCATGAAATGACACAGTCTCTGATCCTCTGGATGAGAAGAAGAGGTGACAGAACAGTCTGGGTCCTGGACAACGAGAAAATTACAAGTGTGATACCGATAATTAAAAAAGGGGAAGCAGGTGAGTTATTTTAACCTGTCACTTCAGCTCTCTGATAAACTCTGGAACAAATAATTATGTGATATTTTGCAGGCACCCTTGAGATAACAAAATAAACAGTATCCATTATGAATTTGTCAAGTGTTAAACCAGTCTTTATTTTTCTAAAATAGCAACCCGCTGGCAGGTAAGAAAGAATCAGCAGGAGCTGGAATTTGACACTCTTTCACATGTCCTTGTAAATAAACTACAGAAAAGTGGTCAGCATGAAATCATTGAGGTGTAGAATCAAAATTTATACAGTACCCATTTTCTTGGGTGGTGTCAAAGGTATGTAGTCAAAGTGGTAGGATGGGTCAAGTGGGGATTTGGGTAGTATAGATTGGGTTTTTTCTCCTTCTTGGGTCCCAAAGCATTTTGGTAACTTGAAGGAATTGCTGGGAAATAAAGTGAGACAGTTCAATAGGTACAAGTTCAAGGTACTACCCGTAGGTAGTTAATAAATGGAAGCAGTCAATATTTGCCCCGAGGCAGTCTGCCAGATGCACACCAGTCGATTGGGCCGTAGAAGGGAGGTGAGTGCCAAGGCAGCAGCCTGCTGCAAGAAGATCTGGGGCTCACAGAGAAGCACAGGATGAACTGGATCAGCAGCCCCATGTACAGAAGGCCAGTGTTGCAGCTGATGGGGGAAGAAAGGTGAAAAACCAGGAAACAACCAGATACCTGCTGCTATTTTGGAATAGGCCAGGGCAGGAGCTTTGCACCTCATTTTGGGCAGTAAGAATGAAGAAAAACGAGGACTGCCTGGAAGGATGAATGTGTAGAAACTGTGAGAATGATTAGAGGGCTAGAAGACGTCACCCACTGGGTGAAATAGTGAGATTGGTTAATCTGAAGGAAAAGGTTGGAGGGGAACAAGAAAGCAGTCTTTGAATACATGAAAGGCCCTTGAGAGGAGGAGGAGGAAAATAAAATATTTCCGTAGTTATGGTAGCTAGAGCAAAGGGTAGTGGTTTTGACTCTATGGGATGTGAAGCAGAGATGATTCATATAAGACATAGGAAAATCTTTCCAAAAACAAAGCACTGGAGTAGATTCTGGAGTGGCAGTGTTGGTGATGCCTCATCACTACAAGTGGTTAGGGCAGGTTAGCTGAATCTGTCCTGGAAAAGATAGAAGTACAAAGTGATTCTGCTGTGGGACAAAATTATTCTGAGACTTCATTTTCTTCTTATCCTGTGTTGTTCTGACTTCGTATTTTTAAATTAAAAACCTTTTCTGAACTTCATTCCCTTCCTCTGTGCTCTATTTTGTGTACTTTTGATGTGATATGTTCTTTGAATAGTGCCGCTGATACTTTCCTGCTCATCTGTTTTACCCAATTCAAAATCTTAGAAATTGTTTGCATGAAATTGTTTTTATTCCTAGTCTGCAGTGACAACCTGATACTTGACACAATAATCACTGAGGAGCTCGATTGCTTCGATGAAAATCTCAGCAAATAGTTAAGGAATTAGAAATTTTCAGTGTTTGTTTTGTGAGTACCCCTTGGCTTTTTTGGGGATTCTACCCTTTAAATATTTTATTCGTCATCTCTTCTACCTGCACCTGTTGTATTCTGTTCTCCAAAGCCAGTAAGTTTATGAGGAAGGCATTTCTTGTTCCCTGTACTTGCACAGTCCTGTTCCTTCTTTAAGCACACTACTTCCCTCGGTGTTGCCTCGGCCAAGTAAAGGAGGAACCCCATGTAATTACTTAGTGAATTTGGAGAGAGCTTTACACTGTTGGTAACTGGGACTAATTTAGGTGTTTGCTGTATGTCTGTCTGAGCAGAAGGAGTTAAACAGATAAAAGGCTGCTGTCTGGTCTCCTGTGTGCATTGTTTTACTCCCATGGCAATCTTTTACCTTTGTTGAGCAAGGTGCTCAACACACAAGCATGTGCCCACCCATTCTTTCTGTCTCTCTTATTAGAGGAAGACAGAGCAGTGAGTCAACATGTTTCTGTCTTCTGTTGGGAAGTAATGAACTTTCCACAAGGCTTCATGCTGTGAGATAGTGTGGTGAAGCATCTATTCCTGTCACCACGACCCGGAAGTTTTTTGTGGAAAATTGCTTCCAAATATGTTCAGCCATTTAGTTCTGCTTCTGAAAAAAACCCACCTTTTCATCTGTGAGACACAGGAAACCTGTGTTGGAGCCACCTATTTTAAGCAGACTCTCAAAAAGCCATAGGGGAGTGTCTCACCACTCAGATGGGGTGTTCCCAATTAAAGGATGAAACAGGAATGGGACTTCCGTGAGCAGGAAGCACAGGCAGTCTGTACCCCGCAGCAGGCAGAAAACCACATCTGTGCCTCAGCCACCCCAGCTATGTGCCTGGATGGGTCGTGACATGTTGCAGAGTGTGGATGAGAAGATCTGAGGTGCTGGTCACCTCAGCAGCCTTGGGAATGTCTGGCTGCAGCTGCACCTCTGTGCTGATGAAAGCTATAGAAGACAAAACAAGCTTGCAGACGGGCAAATGAAAAGATTATAACCTTCCAAATATTTACTTTTCCCTTCTGTCAGGGTTTCTCACTTCTGGAAGTGAATGGGATATCCCTATGAGATTTGGCTTGTTTGCAAGAGGATGTGAGTGTCATGCTCTCTGCAGCATGCTGCACAGGGGCAGCAGCTCAGGGGAGGACGAGAAGACAGCTGGGCATAGAATAGCCAGAAACAATTTCTGAACTGCTGAAGGCCATGCAAAATTTTGTCTCTGTCCTGAATGTTAAATCAGGACAGAATGTTAAATGTTTCACCAGAAAGTTGCCTGATCACCGGTAATTCCCTGCGGGGCCATTGCAGGCAGCCTTTGCCCTTGGGTTTGGAGTGGCTGGTCAGACCGGCCACTGTTGTGCCAGTAAGGCAGCTTTTCGTGAAGGTGCACATGGGCTGGGAAGGGGTTTAATTCTCTGCTCAGTCCGTTTGTTGCACAGCTACACTGAAGGCAGGCCCACATAAGATTCAGCAGAGTGGCTCTGACTGGAGAAAAGGCTCTGCTGTAGATGTATGGGTGCATCTGTTTAGTCTTCACGCTGCAGTGGTAATGTTCATCAGGGGTGTGACCTGCTCGGCAGATGCTGTTGTTTTGGACTAAGCGTTAACATTGATGCCTTACTTATTGCTAGGTTCGATCAATGATTTCAGTAATAAAGGAGGAATCTATTAAGATTCCTCAGTAGAGCAAAGTATGACAGAAAGATAATAGACCTTGATGGGTAGTGACCTTTAGTTTCCTTAATAAATGCAAATCAATCGTATTCCTTATCCAAAGGCAAGCTGAGCTGTGTGCCGAAAACAGGTTGTACAAAGAGCACAAGCACCCAGGTTGCTCCTAGTGGGACCAGGGAATCATGGTGTGGGGCCAGGATGGAGTGAGCATGTTGATGGCCAAATTGGTGTGAACTGCTGTAGAGAGAGGGAGATTTTTGATCACCTGTTTTCCATGAGTCAGCTCTTCTGACTGTTTCTGGTTTGGGGGTAAGGTGGGGGGTGAGGTGGCAGTCGGAGGCAGCAGAAATTAAATTACAGCAACTTGAGATAGTAAGGCAGCATTTGACGTGGATTCTAAGGCTGAGATTCTTACAGAGATCACAGCTGGCATCAAAATGTCTGAGCTTGGGGAAATGAAAATTATTTATGTTGCTTAGTTCTTTGCGACAGGGAATTTAGTTCCTTACATTCTAAAAATAGGCAAGACCTCCCCCTCCACTTTGAACAACACCATTTCAACATAAAATATTTCCCTCTACACAACCCTCTTTCTCAGTGGAAGGGTCTTCTTCTGTAGATGCTATTTTAACTTCACCATACAAGAGATATGCCAAAGCATTTCCCCCTCTAATACTAATTATTAAATATGATTTAAATTGGCNGAGGGAAAATACCCAAGGTCATTCATGTGTTGTAACAAGATGCTCATTCAATGATTTCAGACAAGCAAGTGTCTCCATTCTGGGGTTTTGCTTTGATTAGCACCCATTACAATGCTTCTGTGAATGAATGCATTCTATCTTCTTTTAGTCCTCAAGAATCTCATGCTGCTCAGACAGTGCTGTGGGAAAGAAATGGACCTCTTCTTTCAGTGCGTGCATTGAACTATACAGCAGTGTTTTACAGCATGCCTTAGAAAAAGCAAGAAGTTGGGGGGCTTTGTGAATTGCATTCATAAAACCACTGGACTGGCACTTTGTGATGCTCTCTTCTGGGTGACCCATTGCAATTCCAGGCATAATCCCTCCTGCTAAGAATGCCATCCTGTGTGATTTAACCAGATCTGCTCCCATGCAAGGCTTGCTTCTGCCTATGTGAAAAGGGAACCAGGCGCAAGGGTTCCGATTTCAATATAGAGAGAGCAAGGGACTGGTGCAGGATATGGGACTCAGCCCATTCTGTAAGAGTGCAGACCATCAAGCCACTGCTGGGATCCAGGAGGGATGGGGAGAGGGTGTGTGTGTGTATGCAGGTGGATATGGAGGAAACAAGGATGGACAGTGATTTTGTAGGAGGACTGATACATATCCAGAACTTGCTGTATGTTGACCTTGGGATGCACTGAAGGCTTCCCCGTTAGAAGAGATAGCACAGCCAAATACAGGAACAGGATATACATTCTGTACATATTTCATCACATTCAGACACATGAATGGGTGAGGTGTGCTCAAACCTCTGCAGCAACTTCTGCCAGCTCAGTCCACAAGAAATGATATGGTGCTTGTATCACCTTGTTAGTAGCTTTTACCTTTTCCTGTTTAAGTTCCTGTATCTTACTTGTTTCTGTATTAAATGTGGTGCTGCATTTTCTAACCATGTTGGAAACTGTTCAGTGCTTTTTTTTTCAGCTCAAGAACACTCCTTTAGATTTAAATATCTGCACTGAAGTAATGTGAGCTATATATTGAGTCAATGACTGCTAAATAAATGAGGCTGTAGTTCCCTCCACAGTAAGTGTGAGTTATTCCAGATTTTGCAAGGCCATCTGTATTCCAGACTTCTGGCTGAACTTAGTGCAGAATATGTTTGATAGACAATAGTGTTATTAGATAAATTAAGTGTTAGCAATAGCCTGTCAGCTTAATTATGGTGGCTGGCTGCTCTTAAAAAACAGTGAGTTGTCTTGGATAGAAGTGTCTGTGTGATAAACTTCTTCAACTTCTTGTGGTTCTTGAAGTTGGTACAGCAAGGCAGGAAAATGCCTGCGGCAAAGCCCTGCTCAGATGCCTTATTTATAGGTCCCTATTAGCATTTTCTGTTTTAACATACGAAACAACCACTGACTGAGCACAGGATGACCTCCGCAGCTACCAAGCCACAGTTCTCTGACAGGGCACTTGGAGATTCTCTGCTATTCAGTTGGCTTGGCTGTTAGGTTTTTGTTTTCTTTTTATCAGCCAATTCATATCACAGATGCCCTGTGTGTTAACATGAGGCTGAAATGGTCAGGAAGCAAACTTGCATGAAGCATCCTGGAGATGTCTTACGCTCTCTGTTGGTGCTTGAAAAATACATTGATTCAAAAGTGAGCACGAGGCTTTTTTCATGGACCTGTGCCCTGGCATTCACTTGCTCCTACATTCAATTGCAACCCAGTCAAATCCTGTCTGCTTCTGCACAGTCTTTTTCCTTGCCTGCTTCAAGGACCTGAGATGGAGATTAGCTTTCTGGTGGGAATAACTAGTCTCTGCAGTGAAGGCCATCACCAACACTGTGTTTCGCAATAGGACTGGTAGTAGAAGCATATTACACAAGTGTCTTTTTTATTGCTTCATTCTGAAGCAATAATTATGGGTCTACTTTTAAATGATACTTGCATAACGTCATTTATTGCATTTCAAGACTAGGGCTAAGGCAATATTCAAGAGCCACAAAACCTGACTGTAACAGGGTGCTGCACCTTGGGGAGTGGGAACGAAACTGGAGACTCCTTCAGGCAAAGTTCCACCAGGTATGCTCAGGAAGTGACCTTGTGCCAGCTTCTTGACTGGCCATGCAGCTACGTGACCAGGCTTTTTCCTCTGCTAAATTCTCCTGACAAACTTATGTTCAATGGCAGTGGGCTATGCTGTCTTTCCCAAACAGCGCTGAATGAAACCTCTCTGTATCCTCTTCATCTCATTTGCCCATTTATGTGAAAACATCAGGTTCCCTGGCACTGGATTTCTGCCTCCTTCACTAATGTTAGTTACCATGGGGACTGCTAATAGGAGAAAAATCAGTGATTTACCCAAGTAAAAGATGAAAACATTTCAATGTTATGTTCATGTTATGTACTGAATGTCTAGGTTCCTGAAAAATGGATATATGAGTGATGATGGTTGTGTGAACAGCCTGTGAATGCTAAGTAAGGGGGCTGTTGTTCTTGCCTTCAATATATCTGGCATAATAAACCAGTGTTCTAGTACTTTTGCTTCCATGTACTCTGTGCCATATAGTACAGGGATTTCTCTATGAAATAATATTTTTCCTCAGTTTCAAAATACTCGTAAAATGCATATATATCAGTTAGCTGTGACTGGCATTTTTAGGATAATGAACAAATTCTACAAAGTTTCAAAGAGAAAGAATACTCAGATCTTAACAAATGACTTGATTTGACCTGAGGTGAAGCAAGAAGCAGATTCCCAATGAGTCCCTTGAATGTGGTGTCAAGTGCTTTTACGTGTAGGCTGCTTGCTGAATGGCACCAGGCAATTGTTCAGATATCTGAAACGAATTTTTTTTTTTAAGTAGAAGTTGCAGATGACTGAAAGAGATTTCAACTGTGAAATTTCCACTTTTCATTAGTGCATAAAGTTTTCCCCCTTGGTGGTGGCTTTCCTATAGAGGACAAATTAGACAGAGAGAAGAAACTGCTAGGAAATTTTTCAGAACAGCCCAGCACCAAAGATTTGGTATTTGGCTGGGGCTGCAGGTAACTCTGCTAAAGGATGTGGCTTCCAAGCAGCCACTGGCTGGGTCATCCTGTGTGATGTGCCAAAGAGGAATGGATGCAGCTCTGCAGCTTGCCTCTGCAGACCTGTGCCACGCTGCCATGAGGCAAGGTGAGGTCCACTCTCTGTCTTTGGTGCCAAGTTTATTCAGGCACTGCTGTGAGCATATACAGGTTTGGTGCATGCTGAGGGAGTTGAGGAGGAAAAGGGCATTGAAGTATTCTGGCTCAACCTTCAGTTTGCCCTTGGGATGCCCTAGGTGTGGGTTTCTGGCCCAAATTCAGCAAATGGTACTTACAAGGTTAAAAAATCCCCATGTTGTCGCCATTCCCTCCCCTCTCCCTGCAAATAGACACACACACACAGGAAAAAGGGTGCAGTGGAGGAATTTGTACTAAAAGCTTTTTTTATATACCCGGTACAATACCTATATCTAAAAATGTGATTTAGAGCTCTGCTCTTTTCCAGCAAAGCAGAAAATGTGTGTATGCTTTGCCTGCTCAGCCAGAACTTGTTTCAGTTCTATATAGAATTTCTTCCAGCTGACCTTTCCCAAGTTGGCATTTATGTTTTGAGGGATTCTCCTTGAATGCCTTACCCTTATCCTGCCTCCTTCTGTCACTTACATCACAGGACGATGGCTAAGCCAGCATGGAGTGCTTTTTCCCCCTCAGACTAAGGCAGAAGTAAAAGTTGGAAGTTGTGCTAAACGCCTTTACCCAGATTGAAATTAGTGAAGACAAGGCCCCCCATGCCAGACAGTGTGGGGAACGATGACTGCATGATGAAGGGCAGGGTTTCCAGGTGGAAACCCCTGTTCTTGACCTGCCTGCTTTTTCAGGGGGCTTGCAGCTGGGGCTGCAGTGTTACTGCTGTGGACGTGTTCACTGATGCAGGATGTGTGCACTGATGCACTCCTCAGTTATTCTGTAGGGTTCCACCTAAGGCCTCTCAGATCCCCCTGCCCAGTCCTTCAGTGAATGCTTCCAACTGTAGTTCAGCCCAGAGAACTTTCACATCCAAAGAAAGTCATCCCAAAGCTCTAAAATATTTCATTTGCCCCTTCTTATAGCAAGGGGAGAAAATATGCTCTTGTGTTTCCTAGGTTTTTCCAGTGTGGGTGGTGATGGAACATATCCTGAACCAAGAGCACTTTTACAACCCCAGCTCTGCCCAGTGAAGCTAGTTTGAATGGCTATTTCAAAAGAACTATGAGAAATGTTTATGGGGTTTGTTGTTTTTTTTCTAATTGCATCTACTGTAGAGAACCTTCCCGTTGCCTGCCTCTGTTATTGATATAAAGCTCTGTTAAGGTTTTCTAAATGTACAGTCTTTCACTTTTTACATAGTAAGAATTAATTCTGATTGAATACTTTGCTTCACTGAACTGCAGATAAGATGAATGGGGAGCTGCTGGCTAAGAAAAGGCTCTCACAATGTGTTTTAGACCTCTGTGTCCCTGAGCACTTGATCTATTGATGGGTTTTGTAATGCTGTTATCCTGCTGATCTAGTTGCAGAATTTTACCTCATGCTGCAGAGCGCCTGTGGAAGAAAAAAGGGAGGAAGAAGTAGTGGTGACCTAGTTTTTCTCACATGTGTGCACACGGAATGTCCTGGATGTCCTACAAGTCATTTTTGGTGGACAGTTTTCTTTGCGCCAGACTTCGGCTCAGAGTTTGTTACTCCTGCTGATGACCTTGAGGAAAAAAGAAGCAGGACAGAGTGGGTGGTATGCTCTGTGTTTGAAGCATATCCTGTAAAGTTTCTTTTGGAAATATCAAGAGTTGTGGCCCTCATACTACCTTGTAGTAGGTGAAACTGGGGTTTTAGGGCTGCTTTAGGAATGTCCTCAGATGTGTCTCTTGAGGCTTAATGCCCCTTGGTGTGAGCTGTGCAGAGTGAGGGAGAGAATTAGTTTTAGCAGTACTCTTTAAAAAAATGTGGTGGCTAACCCTCAAAATCCTAATGCTGAAATTGCATTTATCTTCTTCCAAATGCTTTCTCAAACCTTAAGCTTAATATTTGCTTGGAGGGATACCAGAGATATTTTTAACTGGAAGAGACCAGGCTGTAGGAAAGGGGCGTTTAGCCCAGGACCTCGAGCATTTAGTGCTGCTTCTTGGCTCCAGCCTCCCTGAAGGGAATGAAAGGCAACTTATTTGCTTTGTCCTTGTACCATTGCACCAACACAGTGCCAGTGCCAGCCTCATTACCTCCTGGAGTTCTCCCAGCCTAAATATGTCTTTAAAACAGATACCTACAGGGCCAGATTCCAAGTTGTGTACCACTTCTTATTAGGTATACACCCACATGGATCATTTACATTTCAGGCACTCTCATTATATATTATTCTTGACTGAGCAACTGATACAAAATCCAAAATATTAAGTACTAGCATGATATCCAAAATCTCTACAAATAATGAGAAATCTGGTCTCATTTCATAGGCAGGGGCTATACTGATTTGGAACCCACTGTGCAATGTGTGTGGAAAATTGCACATGACTGGCACAAGGTAAGGTCCTGTTCAGGCTCACAGCAGCTGCCATGTATACCAGTGACGACACAGCTGCAAGGCTGAGGCGTATCTTTCAGAGCCTGTTAAAATTATTGTTACTTTTTCTGTCAGACAGAAATTGCAGCTGATACCTACCTCGATGCCTTCAACAAGTTTTCTCAGCTGGCATGTAAATACACATATATCAATCCTTCCTGGTAACTGGCTGGTTGCCAAAGTAGCTGAATACAGTCACAGCCCTGTTTGAATCTGGACGTCTTGCATCCTCTGAGATGCTAAGCAAGTCACAAGCAGTTGCAAGAGTCAAACTAGTACTTATCTACCCACTTGAACACAGTTCTTGGAGTTCTTCAAACCTTCCCAGCACTCTGCTTGTGGGTTTCCTGTAGGACTTCTTGCAGGGGGCAGAAGACCTTTACACAATAATTCTGAGGTAGTGCTGTGAGAGACTAGTATCTTCACTAATGTTTTAGAGCAGGAGCACTGCGTTGGTTGCAAAGCTGCACATCTCTGGTTTTTGGTTTTGTTTTAGGTTTGGTTTTTTTTTGGTTTTTTTTAATTGCCTCAATAAATTGATGCTATCTGGTGTTAAGGCAGATGGCCAACAAGAGAGACCTGTCAGGGGTCATCGGCTTGCCTGGCCTTCAGCAGTAGTGGCCTGAAACATCCAGCTTTGGTGGCTCAGGACATTGGGGGAATTATATGAACTGCCTGGCTGGTCTCTGTGCTCTTTAGATAGAAGTACTTAACAGCTAAAATCAGAGGACAAGGATCACTGGGATAAGTCTCTGTCATAGGCATGGCCTTTACCTGTAGTAGCTGCCCTTGTTCCGGAGAATGCGGTACGGATGTGCCATAGCACAAAACCAGATGTGTTTGAATATGTTTCAAAGTTGATGCTTGCCAATATAGATGATTCTTTCTGATCTAGCATCAGCCTTTGAAATTAAAAAGAGAGCTGAATGAGCTTTTCTTGTAAATGGGGCATTTTTTACCTCCCTTCCATGGGGCTTCCCTAGTTTCTAATTAAATGCGTATTAAACCAGAGCAACAAAAAAGTCTCTTTTCTTTGTGGCTATTTATTGTGATTATCTATTTTCAAGCAACTTGAAGTAGATGGAAATTACTGAGACTGCATAAAGGCATTTTACTCTTTTGTGAAATTTCATGGAATTTGGCCTGTGGGTTTAAGAAACGTGTGACACGCACACACACACACCGGGATTGCACTGGCTGTATTTCCACAGAAAAATTAGGCTAAGAAGGTCAAGCTGTGTTCAGCCCCGAGGTCAAATATCACACATTGGAAAATGTGCCTCTGTTCTTAGTTTACTTCTAAATGAAAAATATTATTTGTTTCTAACTTCTAACAAGTCCTAGCACTTGCAGTGTTTCCCTACTTTATTTAAGGTTTTCTGCAATTAGAAAAAAATGAATAATGCAAAAATGGATTTGCAAATTAATAGGTTGAATTTATGGTGCTAAAAATGAGGCTGCGTTATGAATTATTCATGTATACCTGAATGAGCACTATTTTCTTAAAATCTTTTCTTTCACACTTTTCTTAAAACATTTCTGAGGTCCAGAAGATTCAGAATCTCTTTTGTCACCAAAATAGTCTTGTTTGGTAGCCAAAGATAACAGCATCAAAATCACATGAGAATAATAAAAAAATCCCAGATGAAATAGGTTTTATGAGTCATAGTCATTAAATATGTAGAAACACAATGATCTGTTTTAAATACAGACTAAATTTGAAAGAAAAAAATATTCTAAATATTATACAAATCAATGTGGATGTTAGTCTTTGTAGAAAGGAAAGGTTGTTAGAGGGTGGAATGAGTTATTTGTTCAGAACCTTGCATTAGAAGATGTTTAAAAAGGCTCAGCATATTTTATAAAAGGGCAGAAAGCATATTCCAGCAAACTAGCTGAATGAAATTGCCAGGTTTGGGATTCAAGTGCCCTGAGGACATCTGCTCAATACTCGGCTTCTGCAGCTATTCACATTGGCTGGAGGCTCCAGAACCACAGGAAGACCCGACAGAGGTATCAAGGTGACATACTGAGTCCTGACTTCTGTCCTTCAGATCTGAAAGGGAAAATATTTAGCACTACAAGAATGTGACACGTGAATGTAGGTGTACTGACAGACCATCATTATGTTTGTATTTAGCAGGAAGATCCTGTTAATTAGTCACTAGGCAAATCCAGAGGTCCCTGCCTGAAGTACTCCCCTCTAGTTAGTGCTCTCTTTCTGGGCTCCAGACCTGAGTGATATGGTGATACTATCTCTGTGAACTCATGGAGGAGGCAAAAGGCCTAGATTTTTCTCCTGTTCTCTTCTGCATATGTGTGGAGGATTCCTGAGTTTACTTGTAGAGAGAAAAGCGGGCTCAAACCCTAATGCTTCCCAAATCACCATTTAGGTTTCTCCTATTTAAAGCCAGATCAGTCTTACAGCCCTTTGGGCAGCCTCTGCAGATGCTGGGCTTGTTCAAACCAGCTTTCTGAGAAGTGAAAATCCCAAATATACTATGAGTTTTCTTTCCAGTAAGTGTCTCCAGCTTCTCTTTCTCTGTAACCCCTTCCTTTGGGGCGGAGTGACTCAGTACTGCTAGTGGTAATGAGCAGACCATTTTGATTGATGAGCACTTCACACTGATTCTGTGATGCTGGGGTAAAGAGCACAGACAACTCCCAGGGTGCAGGCTAAAAATGTGCTTCACTCAAACCTCTTTCTTCACACTGATAAAGGGAAAGGAAAAAAATGGGTGTGAGGTTAAATACTGTTCCTCTTTCAGGTTCTAGCTACATCCTTTTCATTAATAAATATCACTCTGTTTCAGCGGTTATCTATGCAGTTAGAGCACACCAGGCTTTTGTCAGTGCTGGAGTCCCAGTTTGCCAGGTGCTGGGCAGTGAATGCCAAATCGTTTAGTGCCAAGTGAAGCCAAGACACTATGAATGGACAGAGCAAACTGCTGAAAAGAAAGGAGAAACATGAATGGAAAAAGTAGCTGTGGGAACAGATGTACATTTTCAGGCCAGAAGCAAATGTAATTAAGAGGCTTTGAATGATTTGTAGTACTTGCACACAAATGTCACCTCTCTAACTTGCTTTACTCACTTTCTCCCTAGATGTCAGCATGTGGCACATCAGATGGACACTCAAGTACAATTTTGTATAAAAGGAATTAGAGGAAAATAAATATTCTTTGTTACGTCTCGGAGACTCTTTACATCTGTTTTCGCAAAAGCTTATTAACAGGAGGTTTTCCAAGTGGGGAGAATTTGGTTGATGACAGGATATTGCTCTGTCAACATCATAGGATTTGAAGAACACCTGCTGGTTGTATTTGAAGCTCGAAGTGGGGGAGAGGAGCAGTGTTAGCTCTGGACTGGTAACTACTGAGAAAAGCCATAATTTCTAAATCACTCTTTTTCTAGAATGTGGTGGCTTTGCATTAGAGACACTAACTCAGAAACATCTCGGTGCCTTTTTTCACTTTTGTAATACTAACCCATTTATGAGACACTGGCTATGGCTTCCTTTTCTCTCCCCTCTTTCTCTCGTGGTGTTTGTCAGTGCTTTTACAGCCTTTGGCAGCTTCCCAGCCAGAGCAGGTTCCCTGCCAACAGGCTCCCCTCATGGCAGCTCATTTTATAAAGGGCTGACTGCTTTGATGGATGATAAGGCTAAGGAGAATGAAGGAACAAGGGATGGTGGTTTTTTTATTTTTAAGGGAAAAGTCCCTCTCACTTGCATCTGAAAGACATATTGTAAATAGAGTCAGTCCAAAACTTGCAAGTTTTTATCGAAAGGGAGCCCATCAGGGGTGAAAGCTGTTCCTGTGGTGCTCTGTGTGTGACACTGTGTGTGGGAGGTGGAAACATTAAGGCAGGAAAGGTTAGGAAATAAAAGAGAGCAAATTAGAGTCCTAGGCTATGAGAGAAAAACACAGTGAGTGGAGAGAAGGGAAGAATAATCAGTCAAGGGAGAAAACTGGAACAAAGAAGGAAAGAATCTTTTTGCTGACCTCCCTTCTCATCAGTCCAGCTGATACCTCTCAATGTTGAATTTAATATTGATGTTTAGTTCTGCAGGTATCTGACTGAGCCTCAAAGGCCTTGATTATATCCATCTTGTGGAGATTTGCCTCAGTGCTCATAACTATTGAGGACACAGAAGGAAATACATGTTTTGAATCAGCCCAGTGTTTCCTTCATTTTGTGTGTTCCGGCTGGACTCTGATGTTGGCAACTATTTCAGCTTTGCCCACCTTACCTTATCTTACCTTAACACTTACGTTGTTTATCAGCTATTCACATCTTAAGAACCTCTAGTGTAGTGTGAACATCTCCTGTGGATTACGTTTCACATCCTCTGGCTGTAAAGGGTAGAAACATAAAATGACATGTTCCCTCAGTGTCCGTATGATCCTTCTGCAGCATCAATATGTCACTTCATTTCCTTGCTCATTCCAACAAAACCTCTCGTGTGAGTGCAATTACACGGGAGTATGTAAATTGTAACTTAAGGGAGAGACCTCCGCAGATGTCTTGGCAGGAGCAAACCCGTCCTATGTGCCTGTATGCTTGGGTAAAGCTCTCTTGGGTCTCAGTCCACACTGGCTCATTACAAACACTGCATTTACAATTGCCTTTTCCAGAGGAAATGCGCAGCATATTAATGGTTACTTTGTTAAGACTTTTTTCCTCTTTTTTTTTTTTTTCCTTTTCCTTTCCCCCCAGCTGCTGCAAGCATCTCCAGCAGACCAGGGCCCATAGCCATTCCTGCTGGCCACAGGCAGGCAGCTATCATTAATTTAAGGTAATTCTTAAGTGTCTAGTAATAGGGTAATTCTGCTTTTTGAACTCCTTTCTTATTTACACCTGTAGCTCTTCGGGCATTCCCATCCAATTCACATTTACTGCTATAGCACAGACAAGTGCTCTCTGAAAATTACGCATCAAGTCTTCTCTATTTCACAGTAAATTTTCTGTCTTTCTTGGATACCACTTACTGTGTTCTCTGTTTCCACACCAAGTCAGTGGTGTTGCCTATGTCCCTGCACCAGGCTGTGCTGTGGGGGTTGGCGCGGGCTCCGCTGCCTGCCCGTGGCCAGCAGGAATGGCCGTGGGCCCGGCTCTGCCGGAGATGCCTGCGGCACAGGAAGGGAGCAATTCCAGTAGAGAGGGATTGAACCGGGTTGAGGCGAACTGTGCCTTTAAAGCACAGTGGTGTTCTGAGTACTTGTGGTGAATCTGGAAAAAGGTCCCATTTTTGTTTGGGTTTGGTTTCTTTTTCCCCTTGGTTACTGGTTGCACTTACCATGATTAGATAATGTGTTTATACCTCAGCCTCGTCTGACTCTTGTTACCCCTACCTTCAAGGCTCTGTCCCTGCTTCTGTCTTTGATCTAGCCTAGTTTACAAACCAGTTTCCTTAGGATACAGACAGAACTTTTGAGGTTTAAGAGGCAGTTTTCTGCTTAGTCACAATTGAGTGACCTGGACTGTGGACTTCTCAAAACTAGCCCTTGGATTCCAGTGAAAGTGGCAGGTGCTCTACAATTCATGTTGAAATGTAGGCATTCCAGCCTAATTTCTGAGTTGCAAATGCATGCAGATCCTTCCCATCACTGCCTGGGTGCTGGAAGCATCATGTCTTCTGGGATTACGCAGACTTCAGTTTCAGTGGGTTTGATGTGAGCATCTAATCTGACCTCCTATACTTCAGGCTTACTCCTAGAGAGTGAGCCTGAAGGTCATGAAAATAATATAAATGAGTTTAAAAAAATATTACTGGTTGCACTAAATAAATTAATAAGTGAAATAAATTAGTTAAGAAAATTCTAAAAGCGAAATTCAATGCGTTCTGCCTGTGCTTATTTTGTGAATCTTTGCTTCCTCTATCAGTCAAAAAGAGATTAAACTTCCTCACTTGCTTAATACTTGGTTAAACATTATACAGTCCATTGGCTCCAGATAAATGTGTCCCCAATTACATGGGAGTTCTACTAATAGAACTTGAGCTAAGTAGTAGTCATTAGAGTAAATCAAATACCCCAGTAAAGTGGCCTCAGCTGAAGTTAGGTGCAGTGCAATCATGGCCCTCAGGGCATGTGGCTTGATTGCTTACAGCCTTGCGTGTTTCTTTCTATAAGTGCCATTTTCTAAATGAAAAATGTCTTCTTTCTTTTTTTTTCTTTTTTCCTGTGGATCCTTTAAATTCATAATAAAGAACCTCAAGTACTTTTTGAAGCCTCCTTGAGGGAATTCTATTTTTACTGGAATTTTAAAAGGGAAATAAATGGGAAAACAGGGAGAATTACTGTGTTTCATCTTGCTCACCAAAATCTCACCTTGTTTGAACTCAGCAGTCAGAGTATATTCAAACATCACAGAGGCAGAAAGTGTTCAAGTTTGTGGAATAATAGCCTTAAAAAATTCACAGAGTGCTAAATATTGGATGAATAGCTGAATGAAAATTCCAGTCCTAGAACGTGGAAAGATTAGTCAAACTTCCCAAAGGAAATGTAGCTTGAGCAGCTACACTGTCTTTCTAAGCTGCCCATCCCTCCTCCCCCAGGTGTAGTTTTTGAACCCACCAGTCACTTGAGCAGATCTGATGGAAGCATGGGGTTTCAAAAGATATGGAGCTGTTCCAAGTTCTGTGGAGGTGGTTAGTTGGAGGGGAGGAACAAAGAGGCTCTGCAGGAGGACAGAAGCCTCTCCATGCAGCACATGCAGCTCAAACCCCTTGCAACAGGTGCTGCCCTCAGTTCAGCAGCCAGCAGGGAGCAGGACAGGGTGGGGGGATGTGGAGAGAGCCAGGTGTGTTTGGGGAGGCTCCAGGGTGCCACTGTGGTCGGGGACCACAGGCTGGAGGTGGTGTGCTGTGACCAGAAGGGTGCGTGGGCTATAGAACATCAACAACCAGGAAAACAGCTTCATTAATCTTGTTGGGAACAGAACAACTTGTCGGTGCTGTGTGAAGGAAGGGAGAGGGGAAATGAATCTCTGTGCATTTATATGAACAATTTTCATGTGTAGTTCAACACTCGAGAATGCAAAACATTACCCGAGCCCTCCTCAGCCTCTTCCTTCCCTGATTCTGTTAATATAGTAAGATGTCAGGAAGAAACTGGGCTGTTAGAGCAGAGCAGGCAGGACTGGGAAGGCACAACTGGGACTATGTAGGAGGCACCCAGGAAGGCCTGGGCACTGCAGCTCAGTGCGATGCTCCTCAGACACTGCCCGGGCTGTGCTGGCCCCATGGCTGCCACTGGTCAGCTGGTTCCACAGGGGATCACCTGGTGCCACAATCAGGACCTGTAACTACATCAGGATTTGTTTTTGAAAATCTCTTTTTTGTGGTTGTTGGGTTCTTTGTTTTGTTTTGTTTGGGGGTTTTTTTGGGTTTGTTTGGCTTTTTTTCAGGGCAAGAAAGTAGGATGCTGCTGCTGAGCAGAACAAGATGTCTTCCAGTTACAGCTGCTCCTGCAGAAGCTCTGTCTGGTGATGTTTTGTTTATCTTCCTTGTGAGGATTGTGAGACAGGAACCAAAAATACCAAGCAAGCTCTGCTTTAAGGGATAACCTCTACAATAGCTCTCCTTTTGCATCAGATATGTGCAAATAGAAAACGACAGCATTATTTTCCTTTCCTTCTTTTCTTGCTGCAGTATGCTTTCTCCCCCGCCTGGCATACTGATTTGCTTGAGAATCCAGGCAGCAATTTGGTGGAGAAAAAAAATCATTAAGTATACGCAGGTTTTGCTCAGCACTATATCATGACTGGACTCCTACTAGCACCTAATATTTTTTCCCCCAGATCTCAAAGTACTTCATGTGTAAAATAGTGTCCCATTTCAACAATTTTGTTGTTTTTCCAATCTGTAAACAAAGAGAATGACTGAAATACATTTTGCAAATCATCTCATGGATGTCTCAGAGATCGTCCTTGTCCTTACGTGTGCCACACAGTTCTTTCTCAAGCATTTTTGCATACTTGAGACAGCATGTTGCAGTGTCAGGATATTCTGGTTGCAAAGCCTTTCTTTATTTAAACTGAACTTTGTCAGTAGCAATAAAGCTTTATGCAAACCTTGAAATCATCAGGAAAGTAGCCTAGAAGTTGTAAGCTAAATTAAAATTATGTTTGTGCTCTTTTGTGTTGGTGCTCTTATTTCTGAGCCTGGGAGGTATAGTCAAGCTTGTTTCTGGTATGAAATTAAAAAAAAATATGCAATTCAGATAGAATTTAAAAATGTTTGAGGAAGGAGCCAAGGAAAATGGTAGATTTGACGCAGAACTCCAGAGGTGAGTCAATCCATAAAGAAAGATGTCGAAATTTCCTTACAGGATAGAGAATTCAGTTCTTTTAGAATATAACATTGGGGATATAAACCTGACCCAAGGTTTACCCCACCCAGAGTGCTGTTTCTGACAGTATCCATAGGTAAAGACCTATGGAAGAGTCTGAGCAAGACAGGTATGTGTGATACTTGATGTTCTCCCAGCCTTCACGTTTTTGAACTCAGAGTCTTCATGCCTAGATGTGGTCCCTGTGAGAATATGTCCAGCCTTCCCTTGAAGGCACAAAAACTTGTACAAAAACATCTGTAGTGCCCTTTGTCAAGGAGCTCCTGCTGCCCTTTTTGCTGTTATTTTGGCTCCTTCAAGCTTCAACTGATGACCCCCTATTGCTGGTACTGTTAGAGAAGCAGATAATCAGTCTTTTTGCAGACTTTTTTCGTATACCCAGAAGTCACCTCTTTCACAGAGTGATGTGTCCTACCTCACTCATTTGTTCCTTGTACAGCAACTTTCTCTACCTTTGATCTTCTCTTTTGCCTTTCTCTGAACATTTGCCAGTTCTGCTATAAAGCTTTTGAGGGATTTTCTTGCTCAGTTGTATATGATTCCTCTGCAATTTTTCACAGTTGGTGCTAGTCCTTACTATCCTGAATAACTTAGTATTCTTGATAAGCTTTCTCACTTCACCCTTTTCTAAATTTTCCGTAAATACGCTGAACAGCACAGACCACTCTTGAACTGCTGCTTAGTCTTCACTGAGAAAATGTTGCGACTGTATTTTCTAACTGGGCAAAGACCCTCCATGGATGCTTGGTTTCTTCTAATGCTTTGGAACATGTTTCTGAAAGTCAAGGCACTCAGTGTCAACCAAATTACTTTTATCTTCAGATTTGTGAATCCCTTTGCAGTTCTCCAGGGAGAGCAAGAAAGACCTTCTTATTATAAAAGCCCTACTACCTCTTTGTACTCTGATCATCTCAGGTATCTTGTGCTTCTCTAGTTGACCACTAATTTTTTCACTATTACAATTCCTCCTAACTGTCTTGGTTCAAAGGTCAGGCTACTTTTCCCATATTGCTTCTGGTGATTTTTTAAGAATTGGTATCACTTTCACCCACAGCCATGACTGAATGTTGCAATGCATCCTGGAGCTGAAGAGATGGTCTCCAGGGCTCAGCATGCTGCTGGTGTCCTGGCCCCATCTCTGGCCAGCACCTGGGACACATCACACTGTTCTCAAGTGAAAAACTGTGTGCTCAGAGAGAAAATAAGTATTAAAGCATAGATAGGCAAGATAGGCTGGGTGCTCACATGGGAGGGGGGTGTTCAGGCCCTACTGTGCCACAGCTTAGTCTCTCTCTGCCTCTCTCCCTGGATGTGCTGTGGGCGTAGTGGTATTTTCCTAGCTCACAGGGTTAGGGTTGGATAAATAGACTGCAGACAGCAAGAACCTTATTTACTATTGGAATCTGTGCCATAGTAGAGCCAAAAATAGGTGGGTGAGTGTACTTACAGCACCAGTGGAGCGTCGCTAACCTTGTGTGACAGACCGAGGGCTAGCACGCTAGGAATGTGTTGTGGAGAGGGAGTGGGAAAGCCCCGTCTGAGCACAGTAGATCAACCTCTCCTCATGGAAAAGGTGCTGGGTTCCCTTGTCAAAACGTTGCATTTTTTGTCTGACTTGACCCTTTGTGTGTGAGGTTTTGGGCTCTGCTTAGGATTGTAAGCCCGTACCTTCAGACATTCTGGGAGTTCTTCATGGTCTGGAGATGGAACTGGGATAGCAGAAAGGGCCAGGCCTTGTGAAACACAGAGCAGCAGAAAGGGACTGTCACTTGTTGGCCACAAGTCTGCAAAGAGTAGTTAAAACTGGCTAGAGTACAGTTATTCCTTATGTTGCACTACACCTCTAATTTAAACTTCCATGTGGAAATTATTTTCAGTGAGTAGTGATCTGAAGAAAAAAAATATTGTTCTACTCGGTATTATAAAAGATATGTCAGGCTCTCTGAGGCACGCTGAACTGTGCGCTCCCCCTGCTTCATGCATTGTGCATTAGTCCAGCCACACCTAACAGAGACATTTGCATGAGTAATTAACTGCCATTTCCTGCAAATCAAATTACTTGGAATTAGAATTTAAAATTACTTTCCAATTACTGAATCATACTTGTTAGTGAGAGCAATGTTTTTACTGTGCCACATTTAGAAAGGGCAGAGGCTCTTAACTCTTTCAAGAGAGCAATTATTTCTGAGAAGCACAGTGTGTCCAGGGATCCCAACCTTATTTGCTTTACACTGCTAACAACCGCTAGAGCTGGTGATGCTGTTCTCACAAGAGAGACAAATTAATTTGCTTCTTAAACTTTATGAGTAGAAGAACATAAAATTTCCTTTATTAGCATCACGTTTCAAGGACGGTGGTATGGGCTTCAGTACAAAGTTGGTTTTCTGTTTTTAAAGTGTACAGCAAAATTGTTCAGAACCTTTTCATGACAGGCTGTAAAACTCTATGTGCAGATGTAGATATAATTCTAAATGAAGATGTTCCTATTATCACTTAATAGTATCAACTTAAATTGCCAATGGGAATGTTGCACTAATATTAGAGAATAGTATTTCCTAAAAATATTCTTTGAAAATTTACAGACCCTGAATTTCCTCATGTCTTGTGTTCAACAGTGATCAGAGAAATTGTCTGTCTTTCTGTCTGCCTGAAACACACCTAAATAATTAAAGGGATTATGTAAAAATGAAGAAGCTAGGATATCGTATTTTCAAGTTTTGCTGTGGGGATTTTGGCTGGCATCAATGCATTGAAGAAAATAAATGTATTCATGTTTCTTGATTCCTGCAAACCAAGTCTTGCATGTAACTTAAATGACTTCCTGGCTATGTAGCATGGTTTCACAGAGTCAAAGCCTCATTATTAATGTCTGCTTGAAGAACATAGTGCCCTGTTAACTGTTAATAGGAGTCAATGAATCCTAATTGATTCAGTGACCAGGGAATATTTGATGTTCAAGATCATAAAATATTATGAGAACAGACATTAATTTTTGCTATCTGCTGCCTAGAAAAGGAAGGGATTTTGTTAAAAGGAATACTAGAAATATAACTTGTTTTCTCTGTATTATATAAAAGCATAATGACATTGTGTAGCTAACTTGAACTGACAAGAGCAATGAAATGTAAGGTTAAGATTCTTGCTACCTTTAATCTTGCTGAGGCTGGAGGTACTGCAGTGCACTAAGCAGTAATACTATGGAAATAGAGAGACCAATTATAACTGTAAACAGGGGGCTGGAAAAAGGAGAGCTTGACTCATTTCTTATCAGATTTATTGGCAGACTGTTAGAATAATCATAGAAAAATCCCTTCTGAAACCAATAGAGGTCCTCAAATTAACAGCAAAAAGAGAATTTGCCTTAAATTTGTTTCATTTCATCCCAAATGTAACCTTTAATTTACCCTGTCATGTTAGGGGATGGGTTTAAGGAGGAGTGATGACAGGAAAGCCATTTCATTAGTGCTGCCTTCTTTCTTTTGCTCAGGCCAGATGGTTCTGCTCTGGGGAACCTGCCGTGCTTCCTAGAGGGCAATCATGGTATGGGAGGTGACTGCTGAAGGTGAGCTCCTTTCCCAGAACCCAGACAACTCAGGTTAGGGTTTCACTGACTCTTATGTCCTAATTGTAAGGAAAGGCAATATTTGTGCGGTTAAAGGGTGTTTGGACCCGTGATGGAGGCTGAAAAGGGAAGCGTGTTAGGAAGTTGGACATGGGAAAATAAAAGGAGAGGGAAGAGGTCAGGGAAGCGAGAGGAAGACAAAGCAGGATAGCATGGGTGCACAGAGCAGAGGAGCAGGCTGATGGTAGACAAACAGAGCTGTTTGCTGCCAAGCAGCTCCCAGAAGGCAACACTGGGGAAGAGAGACTTGTCTCTGTGAGGCCTGAACTTACTGCCCCTCCCTGGGCTATGGCTGCGCTTGTCAGCCTGTGTCAGCATGTTTCCAGAGCGTCCTCAGGAGGGTTTGATACAAGGGTAATGAAGAGTGTGGAAAAGAAACCTTTTCTTAAGCTGCCTACTAGCACAGGAAGTTCATCAACCAGAGGGTCATGGTAATTCAAGCCTTTGCCTTCTGAAGAGAAGGCTGACATACTTTCAGAGATCACAGTGATCTGCTGGAACCATTGCCATGAAAGGACCTGAAAGGTTTTGAAAGAGATGAGGACTTAGCATCATCTGAGGGATTTTTTGCCACCACTGTCAGGATGCTGGAACAGCTGAACAGTTGCTTGGATCTGTCAGTTTGGTGTCTGTTCAGAGGCTCATCACACTGTTTGGCTGGGCAATTAGCTCCCTGAACCTTCTCTAATAGGAATAATGCTGGGCAGAAACCAGACAGGACAGCGCTGTGCAATATATTTAGACAGTTAAATGGTTAACAACAGAGCTCCTGTTGTGATTCAGTCATGCCAGTAGCACAATGCCAGCTTCTGTCCTCATCTGACACTTTCATGCTGCTTGGAAGGAACCACTGGGGAAATACGCTTTCACAGATTGTTAGTTGTACAGCCACAGCCCTCAGAGCCTTGTATAATAAGGCATTGGCTGAGGAGGGGGAAATAACCAAGTCCTGGTCACATACCACCTCTATTTTTGCTATCAGCACAACCTCAAAAGCAGCTGATTCTGGGTGGGAGGTGAAGCTTCTCAGAGGTCACCTCAATTAACATCAGGGCTTGCACAGGGGTCCCGCCTGGTTTCACAGATAAAGCTCTGCTGCTTTTTCATTTACTGAGACAAACATGACTAAAATGAGCAATTGGGTTTTCATGCTGCAAAAAGCCACTGACAAAGCTCTAAAGCAGGATCCTCTGTGTATGTGTGTACCTGCTGGCAAAGCACAGGATGACAGACTACCTCACAGTTAGCAGGGGCAGGGTGAATCTGCAGCACAGAGAAAGCAGTATATGGGTCCTAATTATTTTTTATTTTGGAGTGAAATCACGCTGCAAAGCAAACAGTTGCAGTCAATATTGAAAAATGAGCTTACTTATCTTTTTGGACACAGAAGATGCTCCAGCATTGATTAACTGTAATGGACTGCAGGGCACTGATTGCAAGGTAAGATATGATTGATCAGTGGTGGGAAGACACTTGGTATTGAGGCAGCACCTTGGAAACCTTTAAAAGAGCATCAGCCACGCGTGCAGAGCTGTCCCAAGCTGAACTCCACGTGCAGTGAACAGGAACTCTGTTGTTGCTGCAAGATAATCTGAGAGCATCAGGCAGGGCAGAAGTCTTTTCTGTCTTTGTGTTGGTGACAAGGCAAGGTGAGGGTAAGGGTGCTGGCAGAATGCCTGGATCTCTGCATTCACTCATTTATGGTGCACATTGTATTTTCTAGAAATACCCATTCATAAGTTTTTAAGTGAAATAACCTCTGCGGAGTCTGAGTTTCTTCTTCCTCATACCAATGACTACAGTCATAATATATCTGTGATGGGGCAGCATGAGATCCTCCAATCTTTCAGATAACGCCATTATTTCCCTTTGTGAACTTTTCCTCTGGGGTCAAAGACCATGTTCCGATTTTAGAAGGAATGAGAGAATATTTTTTGTCATTCAGAAAGTAGATCTCAAATGGCTGTCATGGCCTGAGATTTTATGGTTTTTTTAGTGAGACAAAAAAGGCAAGAGTTTCACGTTGGGTTTTGCTTATGTAGTTAGTCTGAGCTTTTCAACAAATTTATATCCCAAAGATCCAGAGGAAAAATTTCAGATAAGCCCATTTCCAAGCTCTGAATGCCTAAATCATATCTAAACCCACTGGAGAAACCACATGCCAAGTTCACTGGCTGGTAGAATAGCAAACTTCAAACAGTTTAATTGTCCCACACAGTTGTATTTTTTAAACAGTCCACTAATATACAGTTTCAATTTCAGAGAGCAATTGTCTGTAAAGAAGTGTTAGCTGAGTAAAGTGAATTGTTTGAACAGTGCTGGGATTTTGAACTGTCTTAGCGACAAGAAAGGCTGCTTTTTCTTTTCCAGACCAGCCAGGAAAAGCTGCAGCTTCTTTCTCTAGGAGGGAAGATGGTGAATATTAATCACTCCTTGGCAACCTGTCAGATGGCGGATTGCAACCCGGGAGAAGTGATTTGCTGATTATCTGATGTGACAGGTTAATAAACAAATATTTACACACAGGGTAAAAGTAACAGTAAAGTTGGGCAAGAGTTCTGCATCTCCTGACCTCCTGGGTCAGTGATTTGGGTAGAAAAAATGTTTTCCTTTCTGGCCTTAGGGAAAAGGGTGGAAATACTTTGTCAGGTTCTTTGTGGTGATCATTTAAATTCTCTGTGTGCTTGGGATTTCTCTTTAAAAAGATCATTCGAGATGAGAACAAGGTTGGCAATTCTGAGTTCCTTGGCTGGCTTTCCAGCCTCAGGACTGCTGTGGAGCATGCTGACCTGACCACCTAGCTATCCCACCCTCTCTGGATACCAAAGTATTTGACATTATCAGACACTCTAAAAATGTCTCCCATGGTGTCTGATGTCTCCGTGGTTTACCTGAGAGCTGGCTCAGCACATGTGCTGTTCTGAACTTTGTGCATTGCATGGCCATTTACTTCACAGCTTCCCTTCATAAGCAACAGGAGCTGGAGCACGGGAGAGGGAAATACTGAAGAGCATCATCACCCTTGATGCAGGTGAACCAGAGTCCCAGTGGCAGCTGATATTTGGCCGCTGATTCTACTGTGAGAAGGGAGGAAGGGTTTCACTTAGGGATAATTCTAGGGGGCTGCAAAGTCCCCTTAGGGAGATGCTCCCTGTTAAGCAGGGTGAGGAGCCTGTGTGGCAACTCCACATCCAAGCCAACCCTGTAGACAGCAAGGTACGACTCCTGTGAAGGAGAGCAGTTAGAGAGGGATAGAGCTAATGATGGACAGACCCATCTTAATGATGAGACGAGGCTGTGGATGCCCTTGGTAGTAAGGACAGGGCTTAAGCCGTGTGATAGATTTCTTCAGGGGGCTGGGAGATGAAACTCATTCAAAGCATGTAGAGAAGAAAAAAAATTGAAAACAACCAACCCACAAAAAACCTGAACCCTTTGAACACTGCTATTTATGATTACATAGGAATTCAAGGCTTCCTTCATGTTCATAGCTAGAAACTGTTTTCCTAGATAAAGTTTTAGAGGTTTAGATGTAATCAGCTAAGGAACTCTTCAAATAAGCTTAGCCGTGTTTTGATTTGGTGCAAATAAGAAGTGAAGTAATAGGAATAGCTATTCCTGGAACAGCTGAAGCTTTGAAATGCTGATTTAAAATGCTCCATGCTGCCATTCAGCTGTCCTGTCACAACAGTATGGAACGAAAGATAGTTTTCCTCTCTGTGAACCTACAAAAAGAAGGATACATTAGCAACTGGAAATAAAAATGCAGCTCTAAAAAAACAGGGGGGGTAATTTTTGTCCTCTTTTACCTTTTACTTTTTCTTTTTATTCTTTCTTTTTTCTCCCTGTGTTTCTTCTTAGCATCAAAAAGACAATAGCCATGTTTCTTACATCAGCTACAAAGGACATCCATTTCAGTTATCATTTCTCTACTGCTGTTACCTCACTTGACATCATGATTTGAAAAGTCTGCTCATGTGGGGCATGACTATAAATCTGCTATAAACACTCATTCTCCTGCATCGTGAGGTGACAGGGAAGAGAGATGATGCCTGTGCTGCAGTGAGAAGCCCAGGCAGAGCAGGTATGGGCTCTGTGACCCTGGGGATGAAGGCTGGGGAGCTGCAGCTGCAGGGGTGCCAGCAGGAGCAGCTGCCAGAGACTTTGCCCAGGGTCGTGGGTAAGCCTTTGGCATGGTGAAAACTGGGCTGGTTCTGATAATGGAACTGGTTTAGGTCTACCTATACATATGCTTCAGCCCCACACCTTGGGCAGTATGGTCATACAGAATCTGCCTTTTGAATTTCTGCCTCTGCATTCTGCCCCTGCCTTCCCCTCTTTGGCCCAGTGTGCAGAGAATGTTTGCAGTGATATTTTATCTGAAAGAGGCTATTCTCAGCTTGCTGGCCATTGGGAGGGGGCCATTGCTACCCCTCCTTCCTGTTCCGTAAGCACCCCCATTGTGAAGAGGTTGTAACAGTCTCCATTAGGCTGTGTGCTCCCATGTGGCTGTTCAGAAATGGTCCTTACTTTTCCCTATCAGCTTGTATCAAAGGTAACTCAGAGAATAAAAGAGATTTGAACATAGCCTATAATGAGTCTGTGCCTAAAAGTGATTGTGGAAAAATAATATTTTGTCTTCATGTATTTATGTGCCCCCATACTTGGGGCAAATACCTTCATGTATTTATGTGTATATCTTTGGGCAAAGTCTGTGTTATCTGCAGACCCTTGGGGTTTCCATTTAAGTTCAGTGATGTTTTCAGGATCTTTTTTTAGAGTTTTAGTGAGTTTCTGAAAACTCACCCATGCAGCTTTACTTCAGTGAGTAGCACTACTAATGTCTACCAGATTCCTGCCACGTGTAACCTCAGTCCTACAGCTTCATGGTGGTAACACTGGTACAGCAACAGAAAATTTCTTGTGCTATGAATCTGGGGGCAAATTAGTCTCTGGGTTAAAACGTAAGGTTTTTTCTGAAATCAGAAATATTTTTAGGAGCGCTAATTGTCCTGTTGAGCGCAACTAATGGTTTATCTGATAAGACAGATCCTAATAAATGGATTATTCTATTTAGAAAGATATTAATGAATCATATCTATAGTTAGGTTATTTCTCCTGCCTGTAATACATAACCACAGGGAGTTTGCAAGTGAAGGGCGCTATACTGAGGACAAATGGAAAGAATTGCTCTGTTGCATGGTGCTCTGTTGTCTTGTGCTTTCGTTGCTATGGGATGTAATTCTATTACCCACTGTACTGTTAGATTTCAAAAGGGTAGTTCATAAGCACTAATAACATTTGTGGCAATCTGAGCTAAGTTAATGAAAAAGATAATCAAATCTAATGCTACAGGGCAAGATATCTGATATCTCCAGGGGTCATAAAGGGATCATACAGCTGTCTCAGGGCAAGGGGTAGTTGTATGTGCGAGTGCAAGAAGAGGCAAGAGGCAGCAGAAAAGTGAGGGTCACCTTGCTCAGAAGCACCATGTGCTGGTCACTGGCAGAGGCAGGAGGGGATTGCTGGATATGTCACAGAGATGGAGACGCTTATTAAGCTAATGATATTTTTAGTAATGCCAATACCTAATAGATAAGTTTCAGCTGATCCCAGACATTTGTCTCAATGTGTTGATTGGGAAATTGGATTAAGTAGTTCATGCGTGGTTCTGCCTTGCCCATAGCAGGCATTTACTGAGCTGGGAGCTGACCAAGGATGGCATTGAAATAGCCTTCGGAATTTTTGTTTTGGTAAACACAAGCTTCAGTCTGAAACTCACTTCTGAAGAAAATACAGTATTTTATTGCATCTCTAGACAATACCCAGTGGCAACTTTTTCTTGGTTCTAACTGTAAACACTGAGGTTTTTTGTGGACCCTTTCATCACCACGTACTGGTATATCACTTGAGGACCTGAGCAGTGGCTTCTTGTTCCTTGTAGGTATGTAACCGATAATGTTCAGCAAGGGACACTTGGAACTGTAGCCAGCACCCAAACCCATGTTTTCTTTCACAAACTCATGCTGTATTTATTGCAAGTACCTCCTTCATCCTACTCTGCACTTTTGTACGTTCACTGTGAGCATTCTTCTATTTCGACTGCTGTTCTCTTTAACACAGATCTGCTTTTGACTACAGTAAGACTTCTGTCATAACTTCGGCCAAGGACAGGTTAATTTTTAGCAGTAGCCATGAGGAGGTGGAGCCTGGAGCCGTATGGGTGTGTCTAGGTTGTTACTCTATTACTATGCACTTCAGCAGGGGGAGGCAGAAGTAAGAGATTCTCACATCCAAGGAGGATGATGTGGCTTATTGACATTGCCAATGCATTTTTCTCCATTCCTCTGGCAGCAGAGTGCAGGCCACAGTTTGCTTTCACCTGGAGGGGTGTGCAGTACACCTGGAACAGACTGCCCCAGAGGTGGAAGCACAGTCCCACCATCTGCCCTGGACTGATGCAGGCTGCACTGGAAGAGGGTGAGGCTCCAGAACACTTGCAGTTCTTTTACGACATCATCGTATGGGGCAACATGGCAGAGGAAGTTTATGAGGAAGGGGAGAAGATGACACAGTTCCTCCTGAAGGCCGGCTCTGCCATAAAACAAAGTAAGATTACAGGACCTGCCCAGGAAATTCAGGTTTTAGGAGTAAAATGGCAAGATGGACGTTGTCACATTCTCATGGACATGGCCAACAAAACAGCAAAATACCAGCTATGTCCCTGCCAACCAATAAGAAGGAAACACAGTTTTCTTAACTCAGTGCTCTTTCCAGTAAATTTTTCCTATCTCAGCTCAGGATATCTGCCCTTTGTCTGTCCCACTGGAGGGAAGGGGAGGAGGGGAGTGGCTCATGGTTTTCATTTTAGTGGAAACACTAAATCAGGGAATTCCATTCCTACACCACAACAACTTCTCATACCAAATCCTAGCCATGTGAGGACATCCTAGCCTGTGTGTGGATATGGCCAAAAGTAGATGATTAGGAAAAACAAGAAGGCTAAGGACTGCATGAAAGGGCCCCTCCTTCCATATGCCTTCCTAAGCCCCAGGGACTTCCTAAATTAGGTGTGTTAACTACCGTACGTTGCCTCTGATAGTTAATCAATTCTGAATAGATGTGTTGGATCCCTTTTTGAACATCTAGATCTTACTAATATTCTGTAGCACCCAATAATAAGTCCTAAGAGTTCTCCAATGAAGAGACTTCTCGAAGTAAAAATGTGTGATGAGCAGATGTCATTTGTTGTCTCCAAGCGTCCTTGCAGCCTGCAATGGTGCAGGTGCCCAGCACGGGACAGTCTCGTGCCCGTGGGTGTGCGGCCGCCGCATGATTGTGTGCGCGATCGCTGTGTGACTGTCCCACCGTGGGTGCGTGCCCAGTGCATCCGCTAATGGCATTTGCTCATCGCAAGTTTTTACTTTGAAAAAAAAAATAAAAAAATACTAGAGTACTTTTTTTTTTTTCCTTCAGAAGAACGACAGCTATGCACAGAATTTAATGGGAAATACTGAAGAACGAATTTTGGGGCCAGAAGCTTTAATACGATGGTCTGTACCTTTTAGGAGCGCTTACATGTTTTCATGCAGTAATAGTGGAGTACTTTGATGTTCTCAACATTTTCTAACTTGTTTCCATGTTTGTCAGAAAAGCTCCATTAATTTCTAGGAGTAGGGTTATTTGTAATGATTCTCCGGACTTTTTTGAGACTCAAAAAAAACCCCCAAAATTCAGCAGCTAGTCTTTAGTGTTTACTGTGGAATAGAAAAAATAATTGGAATAAATTTCCTTGAATCTGTCATGATAATAAAAATCACATTTCTATAAAGCTTGAATTGAAAAAAAATTTAACAGAAAAACTGATTGAAATATACCATACAAAAATTAACTGCTTCCATCCACCCCTTCCCACAGTTCCTTAAGACATCACCATTTTTCTGTTTTGAATGTCTACAGCATAGAGTTATTTAAACTATATCAAGTTTTAATTAAACAAGGTAGTGTGGGGTTTCTGTGGGGCTGAAGTTCAACCTAACAGTTTTCAATATGTAACACCAAATAGATTTTGATTAAGTTAATACCAAAGGAACTTTTACTTAGCTTTGTTTCTTTCTCTGTTCTACAAAACAAAAAGTAATATCACCTCTAAGGAAGTCAAAGTTATTCTGGAACAGTGAGCTATTACAAAGTTTCCAGCATTGCAAATAGAAGTAATTATTTTAAACATCATTCAGCCTTCTATATTGCTTCTGTCACTTTCAGCACAGACCTGTCTCTTCATAGGATGGATTCTCAGCTGCGAAGAATCCAGATCCTAATTTATGTCTGCGTGAATATTCAAGGTTAATATACTTCCCATGGGAGAAACAGTCAGTGCCATTCAGACCACATTCTGTTTTCCTCCTTTGCTACAGAGTACGCAGTTGAAAATATGTCTGATGAAATTGCAGGTTCCTTCTCTAGTCTCATGAATTAATTTAATGTTTCTAATTGGGATTAGGTAAAGTACGTATCCCCATGACTGGACGGCCAGCAGGCGGGACAAATGAGTTTAAATATCTACTCTAAATCAAGGAGAGAGAGGATAAATGTAGAACTTTTTTTTTTCTCCACATGATAATTGTTTCTGTTCCTGTAGAGTGTATGAGTTTTGGGTTTTTTGTTTGTGCAGTCCAAATCAATGACCCAAACACGTGTCCCAGGTCACAAGCTGACTGGAGAGTAGGGAAGACAAGATTCATGGCTTGGATTTTCAAGTGAATTGTCCTCTTAGCCACAGGTAGGTGGAAGTTTATTTCCAACTTTACTGGATTAGATTAGATTAGGATCCTAAGTACAACTTTAGCACGTCCTCATTATTACATCTCTGATGGATTTGTGCAGTCCCTTGGCTGGTTCTGGGGCTACCCTTCTTACACAGATCCCAAACACTGCCTATAAGGACCGGTACCTACAGGGACTGAGGGCCCGTGTGTTGGAGTAGGATGCAGTGCAAAAGCAGTAAAGTGTTTATTCTGTATCTGAGCTGGGCAGCTGAGAAAGCCCAGCCTGGGTACAAGCTTTGAGGCAGTTTCATTTTGCCTCTAAGCACGTCTGGACAATATGTGCACAGCTGTGCAATTTGCTTGACCTTGCCCTTTTAACACAAGGAGCTTCTATTAAAAGAGGATACGCGTCTGGAGTTCAGCCAGACTTCCATTGTGTGTGGCCAACCAGTGTGGTCTTCTTGTGCAGCAACCTGGTCATTAATCTGTGCTTCCCAACACACAGACCAATCCTCAAGGCAGCTGGCAGTATCTGCTGGAGCACTGGAAGGCAGGGAGCCCTTGGAGTGACAGTATCAAAAGGGACCAGTAAGGGTGTGCTGAGTGCTGCAAAACTGGTGGGGTGAGAGGCATGAGTGGTAGGGTATGGACTGAGAACCCGTCAGGATGAAACCTGTGCATACCCCAGCTTCTCTCTCCCCTTTGCATCCTGGTTTTCACATTGAGGAAGCTGGGGGTGCCCTAGGCAGGGACTGCAATGACCCCTGCAAGTGCCAGCTGCAGTGCTGACGTGCCCTGGGACTCACCATCTCCTGGCATGGCTACACTCACAACTGCTCCTACTTATCTTGGGGGGGGCTTACTCAAAATGCAGATTGACTTGCCATGGATGCTGGGACATCAGGAATGGCCCTGTATGGCGAGAGATAAGGCTTGGCAAGGATGGTGCTTAGCAGGTGCTAAGAAGGGCACTGGTGACTGATGCAGTCAGTACCCGTGCACCCTGGCACCCTGCTCTCCAGCACAGCCCTCAGCACCTGCTGCCATCTTACATTTCATTATCCAGTGTGTCCCAACAGCCCCAAATAAAGACAGGAATTCAGTGCTGCTGTGTTGGTTCAGTTCCCAAGCAGCTGGCTGAGGTAAAAATGGGTTAAGCATTTAGACATTGACCATTATTGGATTATAACAGGATCGTATCAGTTTTTAATCTTTGATAAGATGCTGAAATATGGCTTTAAAATTCACTGCAGCCTTTTACTTTGATTCCTTGAATTCTTCTTGTCAGTTCCCCCAGAACATCCAAGATGAATATAGGACTCAGTGAATTGTCTCATTCGTGTTTTATACAGAGGCAATGCTGCCCCTTTACTTAACCGTTCTATTGACCTGTTGACTTAGCTGAGGGTGGTGCTGCCAGCTGATTTTCAATTGGTGATATTCTGAATTCCTGGGATACATGTAAAATGCTATTTTTATGAGTTAAACATTGAAGAGGTGCCATTAGTTTTTAAAAGTCATATTCCCACTTGGCTCTTCTCATAATCACTGTTACAAGGAACAGTGATTTATGTGTTATGGCAAGACCGTAACAATAAAAATAAGAGGGAAGAAGTCTTTTCCCTCAATCAGGAGTTTTGAATGACCTTGGGGTTTTTTAATCTATTTTGCACTTGACAGCATTTCTATGTATGGTCAGTGCATCTGCTTGCTGCTTATAAGCTGTTTCTTCTCAGAAAATATATAAACCTGGCTCTGGAGTTTTTTTTTAACTGCAGGAGCTGTTTATTAACAGCAGGAGCCCATCCGAGATGAGATTGTGGGGGCGGTGTCTGAAAAGTAGAAGCAAGATAGGGTGGAGGACTGAACTTGAGTCCGCCCCTTTTTGGTTACTGCCTTGCTGCTCTTCCCTGTTCAGCCTCTCCTTTTCATGAGAAACTACTGAACGTGGAAGAAAGGCTCCACATTTCCATAGCCATGGCACTCTTTTCTTCCCTTACCCCAGTCTTTATAGCCATTATATGTGTTTTGATTGGGGTAATAATGAAGAAGACTAATGGGGAGAAGGAAAAACGTGACACTGAAAGCAAGCATCCATCTCGCCCATGGGTGGATGAAGATTTAAAAGATGGCACTGACCATCCCTTAGAAGAAGAAGGTAAGAAAAATCTTATCCCAAACACTTTTGTTGTTTGAATTTTATGTGCTGATATGAATAAAGATGGTGCAATCTTCTGGACTTCTCCACAGTGACAGCAATGCTCAGCGCAACACTGCTGCTGTGCCCTGAGCTTGCCAGCTCCCAGGAAGGAGGCAGTCCTCACGTCATGTCACTCTTGGTGTAAATCTCTATTCCCTCCAGACCCCACAGATCAGAGTGAAAAAAAAAAAATAGAAAATTCTCAGAGACTCCTGTCTGTTCCTCTGTACAGCAGATCTCAGACCAGTGGGGGACTCCATTGACAGTGTAAGGAAAGGAAGGAGATCCTGCTGAATTCCCCACAGTCTCTTCCCAGGCCTTGTTAGTGTGAGCAGAGGAAAGACCTCAGCAGAGTGTTTCTATCTGCAAGTCATCCCACTTTATCACCCAGTGCCACATATTTCATCTCAGCACTGCTAAAAAGTTGGAAATGGGTTTATTACTGTTTTTACAAAGGTCCTCCATTTGTGGCTTCTGCGAATGTCAATGACAGCTGTGCTGGGAGCTGTGTTGATCAAATATTTAAGAACAAAATGTGGTGATGGTGATAATTTGTTCACTCAGCTGCATACTTGAACCCATACAGAATGCCCTTTATTTTCAGTAGCTGTTTCTGATTCACAGCTTGGACAAAACTCTGAGTACAAAATGTACCCTTCCTTCTTCTTATTTTCTAACTATCCTCCATAAATTCACTTTATTTCCTTGTGAAGTAAAAATCTACAGAGTTCTGTTCCTATGAAGTTTTTAAAGTTGTAGTTAATACAGCTCTTTTTTTTCTTTTTTCTCCCTCAAGTTGGTTTCAAAGGCTTTTTGAGGGGTTTGTCTGGGTTATTTTTTCCCCATAATGACATTTTCCCCCAGTCTGCTTCTAGGAATCTTAAAACTTGCATTGTTCTTCGGCACGTAGATCTATTTCTAAGAACCATTATAGCTCTTTACTCACTGTTCAGTGTACTTTGAGTTACTGTTGTTTATCAGTTTCTGAAAAGAGTTGACACCAGGAAGGGTTTAAACCCTGTTGACTGTTTTCCAAATATATAAAATTTCTTTACAAATTAGTTCACATGTTGTATCCTCCTTTCTTCAATGCAAAATAGATTCTGTATAAAATTATCCCATAATTTTTTTGTCACTGATGGCTTGCTAGTTCAGTTAAATTGCTGCAAATTAAAATTCCTGTAGGTAGTTCAAACTTGTTAACCCTGTTTTCACTGTTAAAATTTTCACTGACTGCACTACATGCTGAAATGGAAACTTGGATGTAAACAGAGATTTTTTTAATTGGAAAGAATACTTTACCTGCTCTGTAAATTCTGCTGTTTTATTAATATACCTTACTTTATCAGACAAGCTAATTTCTACTTAAATGTCTCAAGCTGGCTTGTGTTTAAAGTTCCTCTGACGAGAATTTGAGTTAGGTAGCATGAA
Organism: Gymnorhina tibicen; assembly: GCA_013399875.1. Classification (NCBI taxonomy): domain Eukaryota; kingdom Metazoa; phylum Chordata; class Aves; order Passeriformes; family Artamidae; genus Gymnorhina; species Gymnorhina tibicen. The sequence continues at coordinate 387,063 of VXAZ01008968.1, read as the reverse complement.
ACATTCTTAAGGCCTTGTCTAAAGCTAGAATCTAGGGCTGCCCTAGGTGAAGAAGCTGAATTTTCAACAGTCCCCTGAATAGGAAGGGGCAGCTGAAGACCAAGTCTTTTGATTCATGTCCCTGACCAAAGCAAGGTCTATTTGCTGAGAGTGAAGCACTGCTATAAAAGCACTGACCTTACTTGTAGACATGAGCCCCACGAGTCTTCCCTGAAGTGGAACCATTAGGGATATTTCCCATGAGAAGGACATACCTTTGAGCAGCAGAGCATTCAGTGTAAGTAGCTGAACTGCTTGGGCAGACTCAGTAGGGTCACTTCTTGGCAATGAAGGGTAGAATGGTGAGGGCCGAGTGCTCCTGAGGTTGCCTGTGTTCAGCTTTCCATAGCTGAAGAGATGGATGTTTCTTGGAGCAGCCAGAAAGCCCGTTCTGTTGTTAAGTGCAAAGCACTCTATCCATTTGTTTAATGCTTTAACTGGCAATACTTCAGATTTGTTTGCATGCCTATCTATCCTGTAACTCTTCTTCATTTATAAGATCCAGAATGAGAGATTGTTGTGCTGTGGATTGGCAAGGATGCTCTGTATATGTGTGTATCTGGCTGTGCCTTGCGTTAGACCATGTCTAATTAGACCAGTTAGATACAAATGAAAAAATGCTTCTTCAGCCTTGCCTTGAATGATGAGTCACAAGGGCTTCTATAGTAGCAGGCATCTTATCCCAAAGTGGTGGTACCTTGTCTCCCATTGCTTCAGAATAGACCTGGGCTGTTGCAAAAACAACTGCAGCCTTTAGCCAAGGAAGCTTAATATATATTGACGATTTTTTGGTCATGCATTCAGAGCCATACAACTGATGGATAGGGTAAATACAGACCCAGTTTATAGTGGTGTGGAAGATGAGGTTGAATTATATTTGTGTCCTTGTTATCACTTGCAGAGATTAATAGCAAAGGCATTTTATTACTACATATTTAATTGTCTACATATTTATTTATTACTACATATTTAATTGGGGACACTGGTGAAACACTCTACTTAAGGACTACAAAGCAATGCACAGAGTCCCAAATATTCCATTTCTTCTGAAAATGCACTGCTGGTTGCTTGTGATACTCCTTCTAATAGACCTGTCCCACTTAAAAGCAGTTCTCCTCTCCCCAACTTCAAAGACTTCCCATATCTTAGTAACACTACTACTGACATGAATGAAGCAGGAGCAATTTAAATTTCCTTTTCAATGACAGTTCATGTTTTGTATCATTTAGGAACACAGGACCAGATGGACATGATGCATTACTGTGTGTATCTTCCTGCTGCTGCAGATACACCCAGCCTTTGTCATCAGCTGAATGAACATGAAAACTGGACTTTTGTGACCCTTTTTCTTTAACCTTGCTCGACGGCTGGTCCAGAATTTCATGTTATGGGTTAAAAACCCTCCTCTACCTTCCTACCTGCCCAAACTTATTTAATACTACTGTATACCTATTTAATCTGTTCCATCCTCTTGATTTTAAAGGATCCTCTTCCAGCCCTGGTATATACCCTCCTGTGGTTTATGGATAGCAACCAGATTACCTCTCAGATTTCTTTATACTAGGTTTTGTCTTTATTTAACAGACACTGTTTCTCTTGAGATCTTAAGAAACCTTCTGCTACTATATTCCAGTTGAGGTAATTTTCACAATATTTTGATGCTGGGTTCTTTCTTCCAGAGTCTGCGCCTCTCCAACTTACTACTTCTTTTGCTTAAGATCCCTGATCCAGTCTTGAGAGTTTCCAGGATCAGCCTGCTAAGCACTATTCATAATCCCCTAGTAGGGTAATCCATCTCTTTTAGTTCCCTGTTAGTCATACTCAGTTCAGGGTTGGATTCACTACTGGCGTTCCCATAGTGGCCCATTTTGCAGCAGTCTGCCATTAATCAGACGAAGAACCCACAGGGTCAGTTATCCAGCATTTAAGTCCAAAGATCTGAAAGCTTTCTTTACATACATTTAATTTTTTTCCTATGCATCATGTCTTTACACTGGAAAAGAGAATTAGAGAGGAATTGTATGCTTAGGAAGCAACTCCCTAGAGAAGAAACTTGTTTGGAAAGCAAATGCAGTGGTCTTGACTGGGATTTCTCAAGGATCAGTCTCAGGACCAGTTGTTAATATTATCTAGTGGTCTTTGCATAAAACCAAGGAGGGTACAAGTTAAATTTCTTAATGACATACAACTGGAAGCCAGCAACACGGAGAAGTGTCAGTGTAGGTAAAATAAGTGGCCAACAGAAGTGAAATGACAATTTACTGTTCTCAGTGTGAGTTTGTAATTAAGAACTCATGCTTCAAACTGAGGTAAAATTTATTACATGATTTGCAGGCTGATTATAACCTCCCATATGGACTGCTGGGAATAACACAGTCATCGTCCTAAAATGTATCCAGAGAGGATTTTCTGATTGAGATAGAAAAATAGTACTTTTAAAATGAGATTCCGTTTGGGATGTCTGAGCCAAAACCATTCCAGATTTGCTTAAAAAGCAGGAAGCTTGATGACTACTGTAAATGGGCAACAGAATTGATGGCAATCTTGAGAATGTGACTAACAAGATAATAGACTTACTAGCAGGATGTCTGTTGTCCGTCAAGTGGTGGATTACGTAGAGATATAAACAAGACACTTGTGGTATTGTATAACATGACCATACCAACAGGAGTATGTCTAAACACAGCAATTAAAGATACAGAGAGCATGCACTAAACAGATGGTGCTGATAATGATTTTAAGTTAGCATATGGATAATGTTAACTGCTAAGAAAGAATGGTAGACACATGGTGGAAGAGAATATGTAATAGATGAATTTATTAAAATAAAAAAATTTGCCAGGAGAGTTTCGGTTTTGTGTGTGTCAGTTCCCACATTTCTGGATTCTTCTGCTTCAGCCAGTATTCCCATGTTGAGTGTATTGGGGTTTTCCATTCTCACTAGTTGTCTCACCTTTATCCCATGTTCAAATATCTTTCAAAGTATATTTCTTTTTTCAGCTTATTATTAAGTTGAACTATCTTGATCAAACAGCAGCTTCACTTCTTCTCTTCTACTAATATGGGAAAATCCCCCCACACCACAAAACAACCAAGCACTCATCACTATTTTCCTGAATGTAAGCTGCAAAGGGAACATTATCAAGAGGCATCTTTTTACTTTTTGAGTGTGCAAGATGATAAAAAAAAATTATTTTTACAAGGGGTCACTGCTTTCCATTAACCTGGAGCCAGGTCCCTGCAGACTATGACCAAGAGTGCTTAACACAGGCATGAAATGCTAAACAAAACATATTCTCAGGGTGAATTCTTTGTATGCAAAATGAAATGTGTGTTGTTTGGGGACCAGAACCATTCCGTTTAGGTTCAGTGTATGAAACTGGATTTATTTCACCCCTTTGCACAGGCTGAGCCACACTTGTGAATATTTCACTACTTTTAAAATGAACAAAAAGTCAGCCTGTTCTCTCAGGCAACTGCATACTACTAAAACACAGAAGTAGTTGCTGTTTGAGTTTGTGCTGGAGATTGCTATGATTCCGGAATAATAATCTAATAGCAACTGAAAAAGAACTGGAATATTTCTTCCTGACTCAGCTCTCTGTAGCAGATTGCTCAATACTATTGAGTAGTCAAAATGCAGCATTTAAATGGCTTTAACTTCCACATCATAGTTGCAAAAAGTTGCTATCCCTGCTGATTCTAGGAATACAGGGGAGAAAGAGACCTCAGAGACAACAGAAGATTCATTTTGTGATATAAACAGATGGATTTCAGTGAAATGGGGAACCATTTTGAGTTCTTAAATTAAAGACAAGAAACACAATATCCTACATTTGGTATGTTGTTATCCTAAGTATAGATGCCTGGCATCCATTTCCTCTTATGCTGAAAGTATCGGGAAACCAAAGAGCTTAACCACAAAGTCATATTTCTGCAGAGCCAAGGCTTGCAATGCTTCTGCTATGAAACATGAATATGGAAGAAGTTGACATTCAGCTCTACAGAGAAGATTGTACATGTATTGGTAGTTAAGCTCTCTCCTTAACTTCAGTAATTTAATTGATTTTTTTCTTATTAAACTACTCAAGAAGGAACACACAAGTTCACATTTACTTGCTGAGAAAAATGGGCTAGAAGCCTGTCCACTTTTTCAATGCTGTTTCAGCTTGTAACCCATTTTTACAGGCAGGCTTGCAGGCTGAAGTAGAGAAGGCAATGACTTCTTTGTGGATCACACTTGCTAGAGCCAGCCAAGATCCTCCTGTCTCTTGGTATTTAAACAAGGCGTTTATTCAGTAGCTGGAGCTGGGGATCAATGAGTTGTGTCAACTGGAACCTCAGACTTTGCATTACCAGTGCTGTAAAAGTGCAGTCTATGCCAGTGCAGGACAAAGTGCATCATGGTGTGTATGCCAAGGATATCAACAGCGTTCTCCAGCAAAAAATCCCTAACCACTTGGATTTTCTTGCAGAGGGTGATGAAGAGTGGCAAGGACTTGAAGAAAATGTTGCCCATGTCCCCTTTACTGGCGAGCGCTACTCTGAGGCTGAAATGATTAAAAGGTCGCAGACATTCTACGAGCTTCTAAATAAGAGGCGATCAGTCAGGTTTCTCAGTGATGAGCCAGTCCCCAGGGAGGTTATCGATAATGTCATCAAAACAGCAGGTAGGTACGGAGTGGTTCAAGGTCTGGGGAAAAAAAAAAAGATCAGCATTGCTGTTCAACTGTGTAACTGTGAAAAAGTGGTGTGGAAAGCCAAGGGAACTGGCACTTTGCTTATGGTTTTCCTAGATTCACCTGCAGCTGGAATGAATTAGCACCCATTGATTGATTGGAAATTATTCAGCTTGAACAACTGTATGTCAGAGACTGGTTTGGAGCACTCCCAATTCCTTTGTATTTGCAGTTCACCCATAAAGGAAAAAGAGCATTTCAACAGCATGAAACAAATCACTTCATTTTCAACCTTCAAAAGATGTTCTTTAAAATAAAATTTATGTGTGGTTTATTGAGACATCTTTCAAATAGAAATATTGAAATGTTTTCTCAAAAATGTCAAGTCATGTGTGCTTCACATGCTTTAAAATTTAATGCATTATGATGATACTTATCATGTGTGGGTTTTGTTTTTTGGGGTCCCCCCTCAAACAAATAGATGAAATTGTCTCAGTCATGCAAAATATTTCAGTTGACATAAATGGTTGGTGCTTAATAAAGGGTCAGTCTAGACCCTTTTGTTCAGACTAGAACAAAAAACCTTTTCCAGTCCTTCTGACAGCAGTGCCAGACCCCTGTTGCATATGATTGGAGTGTTATGCTGAGGACCCTCACAGAGTTCATTTGACCCTCACAGAGTTCATTCTAAACAATGTCAGAAATTGTTTATCTTTTTGTTGTTGTTGTTGTTGAGAATTTATGTGTTTCAAATCATTACTTTCATGTCCTGGCCTAATCTCATCTCTGCTTTAGTAACATCGACTTCAGCCAGGAGTGGTTTTGACCCTCATTGTTTCTCTTACTCTATGAGCCAGCTGCTGCTACTATGGAAAATATTCCCAAGCTGCCTTAGAGAAAAGTTCAGTAGCCTTTAACAGGCTTAATAATCTAAAGATTCTCCACATTTGAGGTGCATTGTTTTCCCTTTAAAAACTGTAAGCAGCTTTGTTACTGCACTGTAACGAAGTCTCCATCTCCCTCTAATTAACTAGGAGTCATTAAAACACTGAGCATGTTTTGGCAAATGCAGCAAAGCAAACACGGCTGGCCTGCAGATGAAGTACTTAGTAACCCTGAAGCTTTGGGCTGTGTAGAGAAAAAGAAAACAAAGGGAAGCATGAATGCCAGTTTTTACCCAAACCTGAGGAGAGGCAAGGTTCACAATATAAAAACATGCTCATATATCAAGATAGTTCAAGCTGCTTATTCAGTGTTTCTCGAACTAAACTCAGTCCTTAGTATTGTATGTGTTCAAGATCTTCAAATATTTTTAAATGTGTATGAGGGACCAGAGAGATCTAAGCAGTCTTCTTAACCTATGTATCTGTGAACTTGTGCAGATATATATTCTTCAGCTTCTGGCTTTTAACCTCTAGGCAGTTAAAATATTCTCCAGTGGTGTTGGTGGGTGAGCAATTACAGATTTAATATGTGCACACCTATAAACACCACCCACTGTCTGTGGGGCAGTGAACTCAAACCTGTACGCTCTATGGCAGATGTCTGTACAGCTCCTTATTTTTGTCAGTGACAGGTTCCTGCAGGTGGTCACCTAGCCTTGTTTTCCTGAAAGCCATTATTTTCACCCTGTAGCTAAATCCACGTGTCAGAGTTGACTGTGTATTCAGACAGTGCTCTGCTCTTGGTACAACACTTTGCAATAACATTACTGCATTCATGTATATTGCAGCATATTACTGCCTCATCATAAGAACCACCAAAAAAGGAATTTTTTACTGATCCCTGACTCTGGCTTCCTGTGAGATGGCAGTATGAAAAGACTAACCTCTGTTCTTCAATGGGATTTCACATTCTTTGAGAAAGAAATGAACAGGATTGTCTGCCAGAACTTAGTTCTTTTCTTCCCGTCTCATCCAGTTGCTTTCCCATTGCTCAGTTGTTCAGCCTGAAAGCTCACAAGGAAGAGCTGATACCTCTCACTGCCCACCCTCCTTCCTGGGTTTTCATCTTTTCCTGTTTTTGTATGAAGGTACTTCACCTAGTGGAGCACACACTGAGCCCTGGACCTTTGTGGTAGTGCAAAATCCAGATTTAAAACATAAAATTCGTGAAATTGTAGAAGAAGAAGAGGAAATCAACTACAAAAAAAGGATGGGAGACAGATGGGTTAATGACTTGAAAAGATTGAGGTATGAAAAGTCAATTACTTAAGGGGTTTGAAGAGAGCTGTTGTTTCAGTGTAGGAAAGACTTCTATAATTTTCCATTTCTTTCTCCCTCTCACTTTTAGTATTTTTCTAAGATTCATATAAAGAACTTATAAATATGTGTAAAATTGTGCCTTGGTGGCTGGTTCATAAAATTGCTTCCAGTAAAAAGAATTACATGCTCTCCATTTTGAAAGTTTTCCAAGCATTTGGCTTTATTTTTTGGCCATTATTATTTTTTCCTATGTAACCTCTGTGACTGAAACTCTTGTCCCAGATTTCTCCTGTTGTTTGCCAAACAATGAAGCTCCCAAACTCATTGGAAGCTTTGCTACTGACTGAGGAAGCCTCAAGGCCTGTCCCTATCCAAGTGCTGAATTATGCAATATTTAATTGTTCCAAATGCCCTCCAAAGTCTGACTGACTCGCTTAACTTCACACAATGGGAAGATGTCTGCTGAGTCTTGGCTTGTCAAATGGAGCATGTGCACAAAGCTTTGTAGGGTTGACTTGCCCTACTTGTTTGAGAATGTTACTGTTTTTCAGGTGCTAAGGTGCTATGCAAATTTATGTGCTGCGGAAACAACTAAATGCCAGCGGTTCCTATGTTTTGAGTGGGAACAGTAGAAAGCACCCATTTTCTTGTCTAAATCCTGTATCGTGGCTGTCATTTAAGAAATTGGGTCCCAAATGAAGTGTAACAGGGATGAAATGCCTAGGAACAGAATAACAACTTTTGCCATCAGAATATATTTAGGCTTAGACCTTAGACAAAAAAAGTTTTGAACTTTTCTGACAGCAGTCTTCCCTGCAATGACAAAAACAGCAGTCTTCCCTGGCACTGCTGGTAACAGGCAAATCTGCAAAATTCCAGGAATTAAATAATCTCAAAGGCAAATGCTCATGAGGCCAGTTCATAGATAAGAGGTCAAGAACTGTCTCTTATTTGTATGCAATTCCACTCTTCAGAGCGAGCACATCAGCTCCTCAGCCAAATCTGTTAAAATTGAGAACTCTATTCAAGCTTTTTTTTTCTTTCTGAAATGTTTCTCTTTAAGCTGATAATACTTAATCCTTTGCAGTAAATGTTTTAAGGTTTGGTCTACTGCTATAATTGTCATGTACCTTTAGTGCCCCTTTGCAGACAGTGAATGTAACTTACAGGAAAGTGAAAAGGTTGCAAAATAAATGTCTTAAACATTCTTTTGCAGAACAAACTGGATCAAAGAGTACTTGGACACTGCTCCGTATTTGATCCTCATTTTCAAGCAGGTATATGGGCGGCTTCCAAATGGCAAAAAGAAGACCCACTACTACAATGAAATCAGTGTTTCTATTGCCTGTGGTATCCTGCTTGCTGCACTGCAGGTACGTTGACAGAACTGACGTACTGGGATTCAATATATTAGTTTGGGTTACGTACCAAGATTATTCTGCCCAAATGAGGGTGGAACCCAATTTAGATTTTAACATTTTCAGTCTCCTGGATTGCTCTGATTCCTGGCAATATGTCTTAGTTTTGAGTTTTAAAGTTATTCTACTCAGGTCTACATCTGAGAAGGTGATTCCTATCCTCAGTACTGGTTAACAGGAAGAAAAATATAATGTAGCTTCCAGAGTTGTCACTCTTCTCTCGGCACAGGCTTCAGCCCCTGTGGTTTCTGCCTTATGCTAACAAGGCTGACAGGCTTTTCAGACTACCCAAGCATGGCTGTGCAGTGCCACACTGGCCTTTTCTTTTCAGTAATCCCTATAAAACAGCTTGACACCAAATCACTTTTAGTATACAATGCTGAAAAAAAAAGTCAGGGACATGTTCCACAGGACAGGCTGTACTATTTCAATCAGTCTTTCTGAGGCATTTCTGAAAGTGAACTGATTTCTAAAGCTCAGCATGTTTGACACCAGCCAGTTAGATTTTCTCAGTGGTTTCTCAGTGCTCAGTTCTGCTTCTTGTATCTGATGTACTCACACAAGTGTTAAATAGAGAAGCTATTCTGGTAGTTAACCTGGCCTGTCAGCAAGATAGCAGCAAGGTGCCTCCTCTTATATTAGGCCAATTTCCTACCAGGCACTGGCATTTCTCCTCCATTCTGTTTTGAATGACACTTCCTTTCGTGCATTGCTGCTCCTTGGGTACCATTCAGCACCACCACTATTAGCTCTTCTCCTCCTGAGAAGATAGTAGAGATTACTTAACATGACAGGTGCATTTCCTGGGCACCTCTCCCTGGCTGACTTTTGTATCTCAACGCCTCCTAAAATGCTTGTATTACCTAGACAGAGACACTGAAATCCACATGTGCAGCTCTCAGGAAGTGACTCAGCTGTGTGATCATACCTTGGATGATGTCAGCTCTTTATTGTTTGTCAGATTTTTTAGGGTTTTCGTGAGATTTTGTATGAGAGGAAGAGTGATACATAGACTTATTTTGGGATTCTGATGTAATCCATAACAATGGCCACTGTGAGAGATGCCAACAGACTCCTGAGACACTTCTGAGGCAGAGCTTGTGGCCCCTGTCCCTGTGAGGTACAGCTCTTGAGGAGGAGCAAGTGTTCACAAGGCTGTAAGGCATCTTCCTGCCCACTGTATGGAGGCAAGAACTGAAATATTTCTCTGTATGAGCCAGATCACAGAATCATGGAGTAGTTTGGAACGGATGTTTCAAGGTCATCTAGTCCAACCCCCAGCCCCATGGAATAACATTCCAGTCATATCCCCACAACTGCCTCTCAACTTCCCTGTGGCTATGGATCCCCTATCACACTGAGCACCGCAGGCAGGCTCTGGCTGTACAGCACACAGACATGGCAGGCAGACTGGGCTGTTGTTGTGGGGGAGAAATGCTCTACTTCTCTGTAAGCAGAGCGGGCATCTTTTATGGTACCACTGAGGCTCTCAGTAAATCAGGCATTCTAAAGCCTGCAGCAGGCCTGACGAAGCAGTATTTCTGGACTAGCCAACAGAAGGATGTGTACAGGAGTGGTGGGAACAACCACTACAAATACAGAGCACAGACCTCTGTCTCACTCTGTTGCTGTCTGTCTTGCTGCAGAACGCGGGTCTGTACACGGTGACCTCCACACCCCTCAACTGCGGCCCCCAGCTCCGGGTGCTGCTCCAGCGCCCAGCAAATGAGAAGCTGCTCTTGCTGCTCCCCGTTGGCTATCCCAAGAAAGATGCCACTGTGCCTGCGCTGACCCGCAAGCCGCTGGAAGACATCATGGTGGTCATGTGAGCCCAGTGCCAGGAGGAAGGAGTGCATCCCTGCTGACAGCTGAAGTTGTCACTGCTGTTTCTGTGCATTGTCCCCCTATGTCATTGTTGCTCTGGCTGTTTACACCTCTATTTCTTTTAGTGCTAGTAATCTACTAACAGCAGTGAGCAGTCAAGCACTATGCCTTTGGCAGCTGCTGTTACCTATCTGACCAGGGCATTGTTCCAGGGGGTATGTACAATGGCATTTAAATGACCTTCATCACTTGATTTTTCTCATGCATTGCGGGGACAAATCTCTCCTTGAACTGGAATATATATTTTCCTTTTACTTTTGTGATTGCCATGACACAGTTATTTTAACTTAAGAATTTTAATGAAGGTTGTGTATTAAAAGATACAAAGAGGTCAAACTCAGCTGTCCTATCTTGGTCAGTGCGTGCTGTTTAAATGCCACTTCCCCGTCACTGTGTTCAGCTATGTGTAGAAAGATGCTATTTTCCTCTTCCATGGTAGGATTTCTCTACTTGGTTGGTCTCAAAAACTTTCTCTATACCAGGCTTTCTTAAACTATTGTGGCTACGAGTGTCTTAGGTTGGGGGAAATTTAGTAGGAACAAGGCATACAAGTAATTTTCTTGTTACCATTTATTTATACATGTTCCAGGCACAGTTAGATCATGTGGTAGCTATGAATCGCGTCCCCGGTACTTGCTGCTTCCACTGGAAGCAGCCCAGAGGGAACTACTATTCTGGTTATCCTGTTTACCTGCAGCTATACCAGTTTAACACCCTGAAACTGGAACTGCTTTAGAGACCTTGAGAGGTGCTTTCACGCCAGCGCAGGTCAGGGGTTTGGGAGCGGCGTGCTGGAAGGGCTGGCGCTGCCGATGCCCGCGCGGGCAGAGCCCCCTCGTGGGGCCGCGGGTGCCGCCGGCTCCGCCAGCAGCGACAGCGGAAACGCTGAGAGACGCGTCCTTCCTGCAGGTCTCTCTGTTCTGGGGAACGCTCTCCCACCCTCATCTCTGCTGCATCTAACGTCAGGCAAGTTCAGCCACATTGGCTTCAGCCGTCCTTGAGGGATGAGAGGCTGGAGAGCAGTGCCGCGGAAAGGGATCTGGGGGTCCTGGTCCATGGCAAGTTGAACACGAGTCAGCAGTGCCCTGGCAGCCAGGAGGGCCAAGCGTGTCCTGAGGGGCATCAGGCACAGCATCGCCAGCCGGGCAAGGGAGGGGATTGTCCCGCTCTGCTCTGCACTGGGGCGGCCTCACCTCGAGTGCTGGGGGCAGTTCTGGGTGCCACAACATAACAACATCAAACTATTAGAGAGCGTCCAAAGGAGGGCAACAAAAATGGTGAAGAGCCTCGAGGGGAAGATGTATGAGGAGTGGCTGAGGTCACTTGGCTTGTTCCACCTGGAGAAGAGGAGGCTGAGCAGTCTACACCTTCCTCATGAGGGGAAGAGGAGGGGCAGGCACTGATCTCTTCTCTGTGGTGCCCAGTGACAGGAACTGAGGGGATGACCTGAAGTGTCAGGTGGGGTTTAGGTTGGATATCAGGAAAATGTTCTTCACCCAGAGGGTGGCTGGGCACTGGAATAGGCTCCCCAGGGAAGTGGTCACAGCACCAAGCCTAACAGTTCAAGAAGCATTTGGACAATGCTCTCAGGCACATGGTGTGATTCTTGGCTGTGCAGGGCCAGGAGCTGGACTCAATGATCCTTGTTAGTCCCCTCCAACTCAGCAGATTCTGTGATTCTAAGTTAACTCACTCCTCCTTATCTGAAGTCTAACCTGGTCCAGTGGAAGGCTCAGCAGGGGGATTGGAACTACATGATCTTTAAGGTTCCTTCCAATCAAAACCATTTATGATTCCACAAGTGATGTCTACATGACTTAAGTCAAGTTACAAGGTACTTACATAGCTTGAGTTATAAGATATCTATGTAACCTAATATCAATATAACCTGAAGCATAGCTTTCTATACTTATATAGCCTGAATCATAACTTCTATACCTATATAACCTGATACTTACGTGACCTGAATCGTGACCTGACTTTTGATACCTGTATAAACCGATATGAATAACCTTTTATACAAGGTAATGGCTAGTATATGGTTAACTAGTTGCTTAAATGCAGAATAGACAAAAGGAGAGAAAAAAACCTCACCAGGTGTATCGTTTCAGAGATAGATACGTGTAGTACTAATGAGAAATTGGCAAGTGCAAAGCCAATTAGCCACAAAACAAAGAATTTAGGCCGGTTAAGACCAGATAGACCAAGAAACACTGTAACTACGCATGCCCCAAAGACAAAGTTGAGAAGTTCGAGTGTGAAGAAGACTTTAGAAGCCTTCATCAAAGACCCTCGAAGACCCCTGAATTGGGGAAGCACAGGCGCAGTGAAAAAGATTATCTAACAACCATGAGATCATGCTATGTAAATGAGTTCCAGCGCGTATGTGATGATGTTGTAATGACATAGCAACATTAAGCAAAATTTACTGTATAGATATCCCACAGCACTTGACAAGGAGGGTTGAGTTAGGAGGAGAGATCCCCCTCGCCAGCAGTGCTGCAATAAACAAATACCTGCTCTATAGACATTGGTCTATGGGGATTTATTTACAGCCTATCTTTCGGGCATCACAAGTCAAATCCCGTTTACCATCACTTGTTGTCAGCTGAGCAAGTGGAGGGGATAATGTTTTGCAGAGGTACAGATTTTGGCCATGTCAATGCATCTGTCACCCAGTGGGAAAAACTGTTTTCCTCATTGACAGACCATTTTGCCAGTATTTAGCAGATATGGCTGTGTTCATCTGTTGTACTAGCCCTGTTTCACATTCTCAGTGGTACAGCTATGGCAGGAAGTTTCTTATGCAGGCCTAGTCTGAAATGAGCTCTTGTAACTACAGTCAAATAAAATAAAAATTAAAAAAAGGAAATCTTGGGTCTACACACTTTCTTTAGTTTCTAGAAACTAGTAACACAGATAGGGATTACGTGAATCAAGTGAAGGCTGATCAGCTGCAGGAGCCCAGTTATCAGGAATACATATTAAAGTCACTGTTGCAAGTTTTCCTTCTGTGCAGATGCTGCTCTGCCCCACCGTCTCCCTTCACAAGCAGTTTGTACCTGCTGGTACTACTGTTTTAATTCAGAGTTCACATCAACAGAGGGAGGACTAAATCCCTGTCATGTTGCAATCTTTCCTACAGAAATAAACTCTCAGCTACAGAAATAAATTGTTTCTGCCTGGTCTCAGTCTGCAAAATAGATGATGTTTCTGCCTGGTCTCAGTCTGCAAAATAGATGACACTCAGAGAAACTTTACCAAATGAATTCAGTTTCAAACAGCAGGAGCTTGCATATATAAGGCTATTTCTAGGGTGGTTTCATAACTAAAAAACAAAGAACTAAAGCAGTTTAAGAAATATACAAGAAATTGTCACAATAACAAGCATTGGTATATACCAATATACCTCTTCACACCAAAGAAGATTAATGGTTGTTTTTTTCCCCCATGTCCTAATTCTAGAAACAATATACACATAGTAGTTGAAAAACTCAAGCTCTCATACCTACTGGATGGGAAAGATTCTATCAAAAAGGCATTTCTGAAATCATGAAAAGTCAGTAAAATAAGCTGCTTTTTTTTCCTTTTTTTTTTTGTATCTCCCATACAAATGCTTATTCAAATGGAAATACTTCAGTAGTATTACAACTGCTGATGATGCTGCAGTCTCCTGTAAATCATGTTAGTTCTCCTGTAGTGACAAGCCTACTTGGTATTGCTGTTCTTTAATAAGTGCACGGTCTTTACTTAAAACACAATTAAATAACAAATTTTGCCTTTCCATGCAGCATATTCTTGAATAAAATAAAGGTTAGCTTTTAAATTGTTTTACATTTAAGTAGGGACACCTGGTTGGCATTTGTTCAATTTCAAGGTAAAAAATGTTTTTCTGCTATCTAAATGGAGTTTCCCATGTTTCCACTAGTGCCCATTGCCTGTTGGCCTGGTGCCACCCATGTCCTATAAATGTCTGGCTTCATCTTCTGTGTATCTTTCAATCAGGTGGCTGCAGACAGCAACTGGTTCTCCCCATTTCTTCCTTGAACTGTGGACAAATTTGTGTGCATTGAGGGACTCTCACTGTCTGAAATTTGCGTGCATTGAAGGACTCTCACTGTCTGAAATTTGTCACACAAGTGCTCTTGAAATCAGGTGCAGCACGGTGGGTTGCATGACAGCCCAGATAATTAAAGGAGTAAGTATCACATTTGTTGGAACCACAGCCAACAGCCCATCTCCTCCCACTGCATGGGTGACTGAACTGGTTTGGTTTCAGTCTGCCCTTGAGCACGGAGCTGGGAGGGGTTGCAGCTGGTGCTTCATTAGCAATCCAGCTGGCCATGCTATGAGGCAGGGAAGCATTACTTCTTGAGCAGCACCACCTTACCCACTCCACCATCTTCCCTTCAAGACAGGTGAGCCAGAATCCAAATGATGCTGCTAGAAAGTATTTTTTTTTTTAATCTTAGTGATTCAGAGTGCAAGGTCTGAGGACTCCACTGGTATATGTGCCCATCTCCTCCATAGCTGTGTGATGGAGTGTAAGATTCCCATGAATTAGCTGGGCTCTAGTACCCATATAAGTGCTCTCTGCTTGATGAAAATAGAAGGTTGTCAGTATTTAGCTTCTTCGCAAGTAGTTTAAAGCTAAGTGCTGTTACCTTGCATTTGACAGAAATAACTGTTCCCAGGCACAGTTACTGGGTCTGAGCTGGTGCACAGGGATGTAACAGGCTCCATTTTATCAGCTGTGTATTTGAGCATTTCTTACCACACAAATTCACACTAGTACAATAAAAGTAAAGCAACTTCTGAGTGTGAGGAAGTGTCAGCTTGGTGCTGTGTATCCCAGATGAACAGAAGCACACAAACCCCTACCTCAGGTTGTGGTTTTGCTCTGATTAAGCTGCAGCACTTCAAAGACATTTAAACAAGTAGATGTGCAGTCAACATCTGATTGATTTATTTCTTTAATTGCTACATAGATCTCATGGGCCCGTGAAAAATCAATCTTGAGAAATAATCCAGCTTGCACTCTGAGGCAGGATCAGCTATACTTGAATGCCAGGTACTGACAAAACATGAATCCACAGCACTAATAAATTGCTCCCAGCAAAAGACTTGAAAGAAATAAAAATGCAAATGCTAATTCTGCCAGCACATGCAAGTCCTAAGAAGTTTTTGTTTCCAGAAGGGCTCAGCCTTGGCATCATGTTGTGTCGCTGATGAGACCTCCATGGAGATCATTACGAAGAGGTTGGGCTGCTGTATTGTTTTTGAAGATTTCCACCCACCTGAGCTTAGTCAAAGTAAGAACTGCAAAAGTAGAACAGACATTGTACTCATGACTTACAACTCTCAAGGAATTTAATTTTTTTTAGCTAACATTACTTATATCAGGCATCTTTGAGAGCCAAGTCTTTTCCCATATAGATAGAACTCTCCTGTGTTTGTGGAGTGTAAATAATGAGAACACTTAATGGCATGAGAGCTGGGCCACAGGTCATTCAAATTTAAGATGGAAGAGAGTCATTGATGAGGAGGGTTGAGTTAGGAGGAGTAACCACCAGCACTCCAATAAACAAATACCTGCTCTATAGACATCGGTCTATGGGGATTTATTTCCAGCCTATCTTTCAGGCATCACAAGTCAATCAGTGAATCAGCTGGATCAGTGCAGCAGCAAGTTACCAGTTAAATATCACATCCTGTTCCAGGTTGCGTATGTGTATTAACTTAGCTACAAGATTGGAACTGAGTTGAACTAGTTCTGGTAGAAACAACAAAGGCATTGCAAGACCCGAGTAACACAGTGTAAGACATGGGAAAACAGTGCTGATCAGTGAGATGGATAATGACCATGACCTCAAGGCATCAGTTACCAAGTTTTTTGAGACACAGACTTGAGAGATGGGGTGTTTGAAGGATTTTTAAGAGAACTCTTGGAATTTTTTATGAAGAGCTGCCCTGTGCCTGAGGGTAAGTTCCTGTCTATTACTTGAGGGTAAGATCTTGTAACTGAGATCACAGTTAAAGGGTGAGAAAGTCCAACAGCTGGACCAGAGTCCAACAGTTTTGCCCTACAATGTGACAGCGTTGGTGAAGTTATCCCGAGGAGCACCTCTTACAAATACCAAGTTCAAAATATGAATACTGGGAGTCAGATAGACAAAAGCACGCCTGTGTAGACCCACAACAGTCACAGATATGCTTCAAAGAGAGGATCTGCTTTAACAGGCTGCCTTTTTTTTTTTTTTCAGTTGGATATGCAGTAGGGGCATGGGTCTGTAGATTATGCACTGGATTTTAACGAAGCTTTTGTGTCATTGTTTTTGTAGTGAAAATGGTCCAAATGTCAGAATGCTTTTAACACCTTCAAACTATTCCTTTAGCTCACCCATAGGATGGCAATTACTCATTCATCTTGCAGAAGGCTGTCACAGCCAATTCTTTGTGGGACCAATGCCAAAGTACCAGTCTTGGGTAAAGAGAAGTATGTTCCCTAGCAGCTTGCTGAGAAAGATATCTCTAAGCAAGTAGCATTACCAAGTGGAAGGGTTAACAACGACCTGCTGGTTTTGCCTTCCTGGGGCAAATAAATATGAGATGTGATATAAGTCACCCCTTTTTCAGTCTGAAGATCTTAGTCTGCTTTCAGTACTAGTGTACCAGTAAACTTGTTCTTTGTGGTTTATGACTGAGGAAAAAAGAAACAGAGGAAGACAAGTCACAACTACCAGGCAATGTGTAAATGTCCACACAAAGGGTCAAAGAGCTGAGGAGAAAAAGAGCTTTCCTATGCTGGCCATTCTGTTTGTTCCTGTTTGTGAGCTGATATGCATTAAATTTAGAGCTGACTAAATTTCAGGAGACTAAGTGACCCTTGAAAAATCTGTGTCACTCCTGGAATTATGTGTTAAAAGCTACTAATGAATGATGACTTAGCTGCTGTCAAGCAGGACAGTTGTGGCACCACTCCTCTTTGGTATAGGGGCTTTTATTTCTCAGGGTGCTTTTTAGACTTAATACAATACAGCAGCTCATTCTTTAATATTGGCCTCCATTTTCCTTTTTTCTGCAAAATGAAAATGAGGCACATGATGGGAGAAGAATAATTTTAAATTCAGTGAAACATAAATATTGGTCAAAGCAAAAAGGTGATGTAATCAATAAACAAAGTGATGGACAGCTATATGTAGCTTTATACATTTAAATGTTAAGTAATCACATATTTTACTGTTGTGCAAGATGGTATGAAGTAAGAGTGTCCTCAACTTTAAACTAGGGTGAATTATCAATTAACTTTAGTAGTAGCTGGGCCTGCAAAGGGAAGAAAAACAAACTTCAAAATGAATACTTGAAATATTTATAAATGTATTATCTATTCAGAAATCAAAAGCCACTGAAAATACTGACTCATTTTGATTAACTTTAGAGAGGCATGAAAAGAATTGTGATTATTCATTTCACTGCTTTGGAGACCAAAGCAGCATATGCAAGTGTAATCACTTGAAAAAGATTTAGGATCTGTTTCATGCTGAACTATATTTCAGACTGCCCTTGAAATGAGAAATTTTATTTCCAAACTGCCTACTAGCCACAATGTCAAGGCAACAACTGATCTATAGGTAGGATTCCAGATTGTGTTTCAGCTTAAGGATATGTTATGCACAGAACAGGGCATGGTGGCTCATTTCAGTGCCTCAGTGAGATCTGAGAGGCAAACGTGGTGCACAAACCTTAAATACATTGTGCTTCAAATGTCTCAGTTTGCTACAATGGCATCATAAATCAGAGGCGGGCAATGGATGGTACCTGACGGGGAGATTTCTTGTTGTGACCACTAACTCTGGCTGTGCAAGTACGTGTGAATGAGTATGGATAAGAGGTGTATGTATACATATAAAGCATAGATAAGAACTGTGGCACAGCAGAACGGTTCTTGCCTCACATGATACAGATCAGTGCTCCTTAAGTGGCTGCAGTTTTGCCACTTTCCCAGGAAGGAAATCTTAGGCAAACACCAAACACTGCTGGTTTTGGAAGGAACAGAATTAAATCTTGGAAAAAACTCTTAAGTCCAGAAGGATTCTTAAAAAGTGTCTTGGTTCTTGTCAGAAGATAGGAATGTTTTATACAGGATAACCTCTAACTATTGCTTCTCCCTGATACCTAGTACAATTTGAGTGCATTCATGATGAATGAACAGCAGCAAAATACTATCTGCTTCTTTTTTATCCATTTTCTTATGTTTTTGACCTCAATTTCTTTTCTTCATTTCACATCTGTCACCTCACAGTATATTTTCGCCATAGGTACTTTTTGAGCTTTGAGCATGGTGTTCCTATTCTTGAATAGAACAAGCAGGAGTACTATGCAAAGTGTGTTGAGCTGGCAGAAGGGTCAGGAAAACAGCAAGCACAGGTCAACAGCAAGATCTCCATCTTTCTGTGCTTATTTTTACTGTGATTTTTATCTGTGTGGGTATAGCACCCGAAATCCACTAGATGTGTAACAAAAAGTGGTTCTGACTCCAAAGTTTGTCTTCCTTTTAGCTGGATTTGTTATACTATCTGTTTATAATTAGATGGCAAAACACAAGTAGAAGTATGAATGAGGTAATAAACAAAGGTTAGAGCAAACTCTTGTAAACTGCTGTCTATTTTAACTGCCAGGGGAAATCTGGTAGGCACCTCCTTTCCTGCAAATCAAAGTGAATAAACACTCTCTGTGAATATTACCTTCCCATTTAATTTAGTAAATTGTTGATGAACAAATTGCATAGTTCGAGAATGTAATTATTTGGGATTAGTAGAGAATTTCTTTAGCACGTAATTGATATTCTGTGGATCATTTGATTAGCAGCTGAAAACAGTTTGTAATTGATGCTGTAATTAGCCAGCACAGTGCTCACTCCATATGAGACTGCTGTGTTTTAAGTTTGGGTAGACCCAGAATACAGAGCAATGCAGCTTGACTGCTAACTAACTTACAGTGGACGAATGTTTTGTAGAAGACTACACTGTCACCTGTAGGAATGGAATACAGAAGGTTTGCAACCAGGCCTGAATCAAAAATTGCCTCAGAATTCACTTACCTTTAATTCTGTGCTGATGTCAGCTGTCTGTGGATTCAGACTCTGTGGGTTTCGCATCTCACTGGTGGTTCGGGGCAGAATGGACTAAATGTGACTGGTTTATGAAAATCCACATGGAGAGGAGCCCTGTATGGTCAAAGATCCTCGTCATAAATGCCTACTATCTGTGGGGTGTTCCTTCAGAGCATGAGGGTCCCTCTTGACTGGAGGCTGCGTATTTTCACCTTCACAATCATGCAGCAGACCTGTATCATGAGAGAAACGTGTTTCCTTTCTGCCCCTTAGATCCAGGAGAGCAGAATCCTTCTGTGATGTTGTGGTTTAGCATAGCTTGATTTTTAGTTAAAGGAGAAACTAAATGGGGAAATACTATTTTCTGCATGGATTGTTCAGAGTCAACTGATGTAATAGGAGACAGTGTTGCCTGCAGGCCAGTATCCCTGTCCAAAATTAAAATACCTTTTGTAAGGAAAAAGTAAATGATGTTTTAAATAATCTTTCTTTTTTTCAGTTTGTTTATGAACTGCATAACTAACCTGGCACTCCTGTTCTGCTCTCTAAGGGCTGGATATATAAATGCAATTCTATTTTTTAGCTTCTCAGAGAAAGTCTATTCATATTGAGGGAGCTTTTCCCTAACCTTTTGTAGATACAATCTTTTTTTATCCCCAGCTGCTCCTGTTTGGCAAGAAAACACATGAAGTGCTCCATTACGTTTGCTACCATTGCCTTTGTACCACTAGATGGCACGAGAATACCATGTAGGAAGAGAGGACCTTTGCCTGGAAATAGGTTTGCTCCTTAAGTCCTCTTACTCTAGTTACCCAAATCACAGATCTAGGAATATTCATCTGAGAGTTAAAAGCTAGAGTGTTACCTGTGATCAAAAAAGGACTGCACACAAAGACTAAATTTGTCGTGCACTTTAATAGCTTAAGAGTTGACTGTAAATGCAAAGGGTGAAACTTCATCCAAGCTCTGACAGCCTTGTATAGGTAGGGTTTTCTTTGCTGTAGAAGAGACCCAGTTTTATCTAGTTACCTAGTCACACCTGCTTTGCAGTGGCACAGATGCAAAGTTTCCCATTAATCCTGCAGCAGACTGTCTGGTTCACAGATGTCTTCAAATAAGAATATGGTCACTAATTTTCAGCCATTTCCTTTCATTGAATTAATTCCCCATGTATTTCCTTTCCTCCCCTGTGGGTCTTCATACTCCAGACCTCTGCAGTCCTGGCTGGCCAGCAGCTAAGGCATGAGACACAGACACTTGTCTCTTGAGAAGCAGATCCAACTCCAGTCTGCTCAAAGGCTTTTACTTGCTCATGTGAAACACAAGGAATGGTTGTCCTCTGAGTAAAGCTTGTAGACTTTTTTTATTTCTGCTGTTTTCCTGAGAGAAAAAGGAGATCATTCCTTCTTTCTTTCCCTTCAGATATGGACAAGCCATGATGGAATTACATAACATAAGAATGAGAAAGCTGTGGAGAGAAAGCTTTCCCTCCCTCTTCTCCCAGCTTATCTCTGAAATAAATCTTCATTTACTCTCTATTTAAAGGATTTTGGAATGAGCTATGTATGAAAATTAGAACTCTCTCTATTTCCATGACTGATGGGAAAATTAAGCCTGGAATTTTAGATAACTTGTGAAGTAAGTACAAGTCACCTTTTAATATGAAGCGTGGTGACCTTAGAAGCCTAATGGGACCATAGAAAGGCAAAAAGGTCTGGGAGTGGAACACAGATTTGAAGGCATGTGTGTAAGGCTGTGTTCAGGCTAGATCTGTTGTGTTAAAACAAAAATTGTGTACTAGGGGAAGGTAGGTTTGGATTTGTCTGCAGGTGTGGAGGAGTTACGTGGTCGCCCAAGCAGTGAGTCAGTCAGATGCCAACATCAAGTGACGGAACATTCTGCTTATGGAAGATTCAGTCGTGTACCTAAGAGACAAGACTGGAACTCCTGCCCATGTAACACTGGATAAATCACTTCCCGTATTTTTTCTGTCAGTGCATGAATGGTGGGATTTGTGCTGATAATCTACAAAGGAAATGAAGGGGGAAAATTACTACAGCAGCCCATGATAATTTTGTTCTGATAATCTCAAATTTGCTGCTTGCATCTGTTTTCCAGATTTCATATTCAGCTTATCTGTAACTAAACCTTATCTGTACTTGATCATTAATCACGAATGTATTCGGCCTGTAATAGTTGTGAATGCTAAAAGGAAAGTAGGAGACCAAGAAAGAATAGATAAACAGAAATATTTTAACACTGGACAGACTGGCAGCAATGAACTTTGTACACTTGAGGAAGAAAAGTGCTTAAACTTAAAATCTGTCTTGGATGCTGCTTTCAGCATTTCAGTTATTCCTGAGGAGGATTCCAGGTGTCTGCTTGAAAGTAGAAAGTGTTCCTAGGCAGGGGTTTCTGTCTATATTCTGTGCTCCTGTACTCACAAAGAAGAAGAAAATTTCTTACAAAGGCAAGGCACTAGATGGAATATACAGTGTTGGGGTTTTTTTAAGATAGATTCATATAAGTTTAATGAAAGCCTCTTTACTATGTTGTTTGTATAATGGTTATATAGATATGACTGAAATTTCTCCAATTAATGTGATTATTTTGTTCTTCCTAGCTGTGTAACCTAATGTACACTGCTTTGCACTTTTTCACTAGAGACAATACGGAGCAGTTGATGGAGAAACTGAGTTTGACAAAATACCTTTAATTTTGCCTTGAAAGAGTTGCTAAAGGGAAAAACTGAAATAGGGGGAGCACTGAGAATTAAACAATGAGAGTCTTGTGAATTCATGGCATATGCGGTAGAGAGTGGTTACTGTTTTGCAGAACTGCATTACTTGAGAGGTGCAATTCCACAGCAGTTTTACCAGCTATTCTTTGGTATTTTCATAAATCACAGCAATAGGAAATTATTAGCTGTACATGCCCTTGGCAGCCCCCCTGCATGCATCCCCTTACTGACTGCACGTGGAGCTGAGCAGCAAGCCTGCCTTGGGTAGTGTGGTTAAAATTAGCCTGATTTAATTAAAATCTGAATTTTAATTAAAATTAAAATTAAAGCCTGATGTGGTTAAAATTAAGGAGTAGAAATCAGAGTGATGCTGAGGACTGCAGGGCTGACCACCACCTCACCCAGACTAGCCCGTGGCTCTCGCTGAGCTTGCATGTGCTGGGTATTGGGCATCTATCAAAGCCTGTGGTGGTGCAAGGCAGAAGGAACAAGTGAAGAAAGCAAAGTGTTTGGCTGAAGGAGGAAATAAAGCACTGATCCCACAGTCTTTAAAGATAAACTCCTATGAAAGACTGAAGTGTTGATTACTTTTAGCTGGAGAGAGCCTAAGGGGAGGGCTTGTCAAATAGATTAAACCATTGTTAGGAGCAGAGCAGGATTCTCCTGCAGCACTTTCCTTTCCATCACACCTGCATCCTGATGTGAAATAAAAAGCGTGTGCATGGTGGTGGGGGAATGTGGAGGAGGGAAAAGCTGCACTTGGGAGAGCTGAAGTGGTAGCAGTTAGTGATGGAGTCATTGTTTCCTGTCACTGCTTTTACCCTATTAGCTTCCCTTATGCTGATTTCTTTCTGTTAATCCCCAAGATAGCCTCTGAGAGTTGTTTATCATCCCGGGGCAAAATGATTTCAGCCTGCTCTCACCACTCTTCTCGCCTGCATGCAGTGTTGCTGATGTGTCTAAGTGTCCAGAAGAGCCTGAGGACAGAGTGGGAGGATGTTTTCTCATTTTTGTAATCTCCCTGGGCCCGTGACTCTTGCTCAGCACTATTCTATTTCCCCCTGCTTTTCCCAGGCACCCAGGCTGTGAGAAGCAGTGCTGTCATGCTGCAGCAAACAAGGTGCTGTGCAGCTGCTGGGCTGCTGGGCATTCATCCGTGCTGGGCCAGGTGCTGTCTAACCTTCCCTTTGGGAACATGTGTTTGAACATTGTTCAGAGCAGTCTGGTCACGGTGGGATGGCATGGGTGCATTGGGTAGGGCGGGGTATTATTCAATGCTGCCCTTTGCCAGCTAGGTTTTACTAATTTCCTGGTTCTGCTGCATGACTTATTTCCCAGACAGAAGGAAGAAAAGGCTGTGAGAGTGTGTTTGCTCCAGAGAAAGAAGGTATTTGGGAGGACACCTGGAGGTTCGGCCAGGTCTTGTGACAACAGAAGCTGGCTTTTTTTATCTAGAGCAAGAGTGTGAATATGTGAAGTGCCTTCAGAGACTGAAGGTTATGGTATAACCCCATCTGAGTCTCTCTTCTCTTCTACCTTTCTATTCAGTTGTTTAGATCAGCCTTCTATAGAAGAACATCTTTTAGATGGCAGTCCATCACAGAAGACTTCTGTGACTCTTCAGTCCTGGTACCATTCTCTAGTTTTGTATTGCCCTACAGATTCTCTGCCTTAGGGTCTTTGAGTCTATCTAGAAGAGGAGGCTTGTACATAAAACAGAACCATGTATTTCCTAATAATGAAACTTTGGGGGAGAGGAATCAAAGAAATATATAAGCAGATAATCCAAGTACAGACCCGTTATTTTTAGAATCCTATCAGCCTAAAAGTGGAATCTACTGGGATTCCCAGCTTTGAGTAGAGAGAACATGGGACTTCTCTCTTAATAGTCTTTCTGAATACTTCAGGAAATGTACCTTTAAGCCTACTCAGATACTTTAAGCCAGCTCCTCCACAGTAGCAACTTCTTCTTACATAGCTGGTTAATCTGACTTTGGGAAGCTCTCGTGCCATCACACAAAAACATTTTTATGCCTTGTCCTAGAGGATTCCCTTACACTACTTTATAATCTGAAAGGAGAGATGAGACCCCCTCCATAACCTCTGAAGGGCCTGGCAATCCTAAGCGTGAAAACCCTCTCCAGAAGTGGCAGGTAAATGGCTGAGCTGTATGAAACTGAAATATGTTCTTTCCTGCCTGATGTAGGCAGCTTGCTTTTCAGTTTAGCCCCGTGTTTTTATACAGCAAATTGCCTTCCAGTAATCAAACAAACATTTAAAAGATTATATATACAATTTCAGGCATCTTCAAATCCATCACAGATGTCCTTGGGGTTTTGTGTGCTCAAGGGAAAGCTTTGGCTTTTAAAGATGGAAGAAACAGGAAGAAGATGAGAGATGAAAGGGGAGAGGCTAGATGCTTTCAGAAATATGGGAATTATCAGACTGAGCCAGACTTAGACCATGTAGTCTGGCTTGGATACACTGAGTGCAGAAGGGGACTCTAATTATCACTCAGCACACACTGGTGGAGTACATGTCTTCAGTCATGTAGGCTTCTGGTGTCTGCATAGCTGAACTGTCTCCCTTTGGCACTGGGATCTCTGCAAGCAGAACTAGAACTTAATTACTCTGCTGTTCCTCCTGGGAAGGGATCCACACGCTGATGTCTGATATCAGTCTGAGCTAAGGGAGGAGCAGGGAAAGAGGAGCTATTGCCTTACTGTGGAACAGCTGCATTTTGGGCTCAGTGCCAAAAGTGGGGGAGGAAAACTTCTGGAGGCCTGAAGAGATAGAGAAAGGCAAATCCCTTCAGGTCTTAGGCTTCAAGAGACCAACGCCGTGTGTGGGCAGGAGCTGGGATGCTGTATGGGAAAGATTTGCGGTTTCAGTAGGAGTTCCCTCCCAGGTCTTCATGCAAACCAAGTCCCCTAAATCCCAGACTTTATCACAGATCTAGGCTAGTACTCTGGGATGGGCTGCAGAGCTACAGCCTCTACCCCTTTCCACCCACTGGCATCAGATACTGATAACCTCTGGATTTAAAGATGCACTGCTTTTGGCACAGGGGGTCTCAGAGCCAAAACCAGCAGTGTGGCCATCTGAACCCCTCCTCGGTAGCATGAAGCAGCACATTACGGGAAGCTTATGCTCAGGGCGCAGAACTTGGCAAGTCTGTGTAATGTAGCTGCCACAGCTCTCAGCCTTGCATGCTTTATGCTCTGCTGGGTGCAAGACAAGGGCGTTCCAGCAGGGCAGGCAAACGTAGAGTACAGTAATGCTGGGAGCTGGCTGCGTGCTATGAAGTGAGAGCACAAAGGCCATGTATTGTTTTTATTTTAGGGTGTTTGATATCAGAAAAGCGCTTTGCAACACTGCACACATTCCTGGGCGTCCAGTGACTTCATTTAGAAGTGTCCAGCCACACCTGGAGGGAGCTGTAAAGTGCGAGTCGGGATGACAGCATCTTTTGTAAACAATGGGATTTCCTGGGATTATGTTTGAATGGTTGGCCCTCTTGGAGAGGGAGAGAACGTATTAGGTCTGACAAAGCAATGAGAAGACTTTCTGTGTTATGTAATTTATAAGGCCACTGGTTGCCATTGAGCCAAAAATCTGCTTCAAATTGAATGGGTTAAGGTTACCCACACAGTCCTGTTGAAGAAATTCAAATCGCATGGGATACAATTACATTAAAAACGTTAGTAAGTTTAAAGCATGTCTCTGTCATTCTTATTTTTGATAAGCTTAAAAACATCCTGTAGTGAAACCAGCTAACTGTGTGTTCCTTGCAGGAATGTGTCATAGGATTATGTTGTGAGCAATGTAAGTGCTTTTTCAGTGTTTCACAGCTTTCTGGTATATTCTCCATAAAACTTTTTTTTCATTTTTTGTATTTAAAATTTATCCTGACTGTATGATCAGGACAGGATAAATACATCTTAATGAACCCTATAATGAATATGAAGCTACTCTGGCAAACCAATTTGATTTTCATTAATCTCATTGTTAGATTAATATATTAAAAAAAAATTAGTGTGGGTCCTCTTTGAGGGAAAACGCTTCCTTTGAAATTAAAGCAATATTTTCTGAGCATAATGCTTAGCTCTTGTTCAGTGGCAGTGACCAGGTAAACCATGCTGCTGCAGCCCCGTTTGGTGGTATGTATAAGCTTTCTAATGTACACTTTAAATCTGGTATCAGCAAGTAATGTGTGTAGTTTTAAAACAAGCTTTGGCAAGCAATCAGTCTGGCAGCATTTGACTAGACTTTCAGTGAAGCAGAAACAGGAAAGTACACACTTCTTTAAATTTGCCCTGTCTGTTGGTGGAAATAGTCCTCATGGTATTTGTCCACTTGTGTTACTGAATCAAATCACTGCAGCAACTTACAAGCATTTTCATTAGCTGGAACCACTGGATATAATTCCTGAAATTCTGAGAAGCGGTTTTAAGAAAAATGCTTTTAAAAGAATCAGTCTCACTTACCCCAGCGACTGTGGCTTCAGTGCATTGTGGTATGATTGCTATCAGCATCAGTCCATGCTGACAGGCATCAGGAGCTAGGAGATAGCCAGGATCTGAAGCATTGCCCATAATATTACTGGAAATCTGTACTCCCTAGCATATGCACTGTCCCATTCTAAGGAAGGCTGCCATTTTTGACCTCCTGAGGTTTTGCTGCTTCTGAAGTGGAGGGACCAAACTGTGCCACAGATGGAGTTCAAGTGGTTCCTTTTTTTAAGCAGCCATTGGATCTCAGCAAACATCAGAGAATTTTGGGGTACCAGACATCGCCTTTGCTGTCTGAGCTGTATCTTTTCTGGCATGGAATGGTAGAGATAAAATCTTCTTTTCCAATATAGTGAAAGGAAGTATATTTTGGTTAAGGTTGGTATTGTCAGGAGAGAACATTTCCTTGAAAATGAAGGTGTATTGTTCTAGCACAATATACTGTAATTTAAATCATTCACAATGCAGTTTCTTCTGTGGTTCCAGTCTGTAAACTAAACCAGAAACGGACATTTTAGCTGGTGCATTCAGTTTCAAAGCATTGAATACTGTACATAATGTAAGCAAGAATTCTCATTTTCTTGTTTCATGTCATTTTCGTACGTAGTGGTGCTACACCTCTTTTCTTCTCCATCTCAGTAATGTCTCTGACATTTTTTTTCCTTCATTTCTCTGGAAAAATACTGTAATATTGTCATGTTCAACATACTTGTCTCAGTTTACCTAGTTTAACTGTGCCAGGCAGATAAATGAGTTAGAGTTTTGTCTTCTGAGACAGAAGCTGCCTGAGGGAACTTGAAGCTCACTGCTTTGCTCTGTACCTAGATGTTCACTCAAGGGTAGTTTTCTTCCCTGAAAGCATCTTGTTTAGCTGTACCAAATTAATCTTTGTCATTTTTGCCTTAAGGGGTTATGCCCTTCCTCACTGTTGGTTTAAACTTGAGCATGGGGACATGATAGCAGAGTTCTATGAATCTGAGCATACCTGGGATGTGCAGAAGGAGGCCTCTGAATGTGGGCTTTGAGTCAGCAGAGGATATGCTGCTTGGGGCACAGAGGAGACTCCCTGCTTTTACTCTTGGTTCTGCTCACTGCAGAGAAATGGACTGCCTGTCTGCCTTCAGGTAAGATGACTGCCACTCAGTTCTGCCTTCCTGGCATGGGACCATGGAGGCCAAATTCTCTTTCAGCCTGTGCAAGTCATGATTCTGCTTGTTTGCTTCTCAAACCCACCCCAGCAGAAAGGAAGTAGAAAAGTAGCAAAATAAGCTAAAGAGAGCAAAATTCAAAGAATGTAAAATTCAGACAACTGAGAATGTGTAGCTTTAATGTGAATTTTAGTAAAATTCTGTGCCCTTCCTAGTATTTAAGAGTAGCATTTGCTGATATTTTAGTTTCCATTAATGACCTGCAATGGACATGACTGCTATGTCTCCTTGTGTACTTCTCAACTAGTAATAACTCTGAAGAAAGTGGTATATGAACACAGGTTTCTTCAGTGTGAAGTCATGAATGATCCTGTTTGCGAGAAAGAACTTTATGTTTTTTGACCCTTTCTCCCCCAAGTTTTTCAAGTGTAGGTTTTTCTTTCAGCCCCATCTGCTGTCCTTTTACCTCTTCCATGATCTTTTCCAATGTGTCGTTTGTTCTTAGTGCCACCTATTTGGATCTGGTGATTCATGTGTATGCTCCCCTGCTGAATAACCAGCACGAGGCAGGAAAGTCTACCTGCTGACTAGTGACTGCTTCTTTCCTACTTTGCCTTTTTCAGAGTAGGTTAAAATCCAGCTTTTAATGGAGAGAAGGGAGAAGAGTTATGCAGTGCCACCAAATTAAATTCCACCTGCACTCAGCTTTTGTGCAGGCTTTAAACAGTGTTAGAAAATAATATGAGGAGACATGAAACCTATCATGTTTAGGCCATATGTAGAGGTTTTCTGTAGATCTGATTATCACTATTATAGCCCACATTAACAAACTACATCATAACTTGGTCTGCTTGTTTTTTAAACCAAGGTTTAGCAGTGTTTTGTTTGTTTCGTGTGGTGACATTTGAGGGATTTCCACCTATGGCTGCACCATATGAAAAAGATGCCAAGGCTAAAATGGATCTCATGTCACAAAGTCCACAGTTTTGGTAATGTGGATTTCTCCCTCATCACTGTTCTGCTCAGTGCATGGTACAATGGATTTTCCTAGTAATGGTTTTGTGATGGTACAGGCTAGGGATAAACAAACTGGAAGCTGGGAGGGATTCCCAAGTTTTGTGTAAGGAGCTCTGTTCAAACTCTGTTTTGACTCCGTTCATGAGCCAGCTTCCACATCCTTCTCTCCATGCTCAGGCTTTCAAGCTTCTAGAAATAAGCTCAAGTGCATGGGCCTGAATGGGGTTTCTCCATGTTGCTGTCAGACAGTCATGAAATCAAAGCTACAGAACATGCCGAGGAAAGCAACCACCCCACAGGCTAGATGTGGAAGCTATGTATTTTTTGCAAGAGGAATTTCCCCTCCAAGTAATTCTTTACTTCAAAACAGAAACCTCAAGTCCCTTCTGAATGGCGTCCACCAGGGTTTGGGCAGGGACAGAAGATGGGAGCTGCTGTGCCTTCAGGGAGATGGCTGTGACTTCCAGGCATTCTCTGCTCCTGAAAGATGGAAAATCCTGTTGTACACAGAGGTGATGTATAGCTTTGAGCATATGGAAGGTGGGAGCTTTTTTGCCTCTTGGAGAAGCACTACATGATTTATCTCTAGTTTGGTAGGGAAAAAAATTCTGGCGTGCCTTTCTGGAAAGGTTGCTGAGCCCTGACCTTCTTTGACCTGATTTAATTGAGGATTTTGCCAAGCTTATTACATGGGATGTTCTTTGGCAGCACTGAGAAAACAAAGCAGGCTGATCACAAATTATCATTTACACATGCACAGAATGAAACATAAAAATAGCTCTTAAAAAAAATTAATTTCCTTTTCAGCGACATATAATAACCTTCCTTCAGTAACCTGTCATAGACCTCAAGATCTGTATGACAAAACATCTCAGCTTCCTCAGTTTTTTGTATTCCCAGACACATCACTAACACAAGGCTGAAAAATGCAAAAAATGCCCATCCGATTATTTTTATTTTTTTTTTCTTTTCTTTAAACTACATTACTGGTTCTACAGCTGTACCCATTTTGTGTCTGCCTACCAGCAATGTCAGCCAATATTTACTGATGCACCTGCTGTGCTTTTTACATATTCCCACATATGAAATACATGGGACATATTAACATATTTCCTCATATTTCAGGAAAAATTATCCATTGCATACACAAAGCATTTGCTTTTGAAGTATTAAACCTCAAGCTGTTGTCCTGACAGCTGCTTGCAGTACAGCACATTTCATGACGTGAATGAGTGAGACAACAGGATAGATTAAAAAGGAATTACAGGTGAAATTACTTTTCCTTACTGTTTCTAGGCAAGATGTCATTTTTTTCAGAACACTATTCATTAAGTGAAAAGGTGGTTCCACACCCTGACAAGTAATATTTGAAACTTCTCGGTGAAAATGAAAACCATATTACAATGTAACTGGCCTTGGTTTTATTTGAAGAAGCAGTCTCAAAATTCTCCTTCTGTAACTCATCACCTCCTTGACAACAGGTATGTTTATGGGCTTAGGACAGGCAATAAGAAAGCAAGTGACAGCAATTTTTATTGTCCCCATAACAATTAAAAAGTGATAAAGTCTCACAGTGACTCCCCTGCTGTTAAGAGTTTTTCCATGTTTGAAAGCTAACAAAACTAGAGATTTTCCCCTTTATGAAGTGTTATTAGCTACAAGACTGAATAATTTGCCAAATCTGTGGAACAAAAAACCACTGATGACTTAACAGCTCTTAGGGTTTGTTGCAGGATTTGCTTTAGTTTTCTTATTTAAGAGGTGTCCACATCTGACCTAAGGTAACTGCATGCTGTCTGTTGACATCAGCAGCATTCCTGTGTCAGGAAAGGAGACTAAACCATAATTAATCGGCTGACACATTGCTAATGACTCATATGTGAGCTGGTTATTTTCCCTTTACCTTCTTTTTTTGCCATCTCCTGTTTTCTGTTTGGCTGTTTCATGTTTATGGTATAGAAAGAAACAGGTAAAGAATCACATACTTAGGATCAATGTAAGATCCGAAAGAGATCTAGAAATGGGAAAACTTGCATGAATATGAGGCTTATGTATTGCCCATCAAGCTCTGCAGTTTCACCAATAAATTCTAAATTTCAACCAAATTCAGTAGAAGTGGAGACTTCTAAGATGGTAAGTCCCTAAAAAATGTAATGAAAATTCATTGTGAGGAAGAAGACAAAAGAAAAGTTTGAGTTCAGACCTTATCTTACTTCTGTGATGTGCAAGTGTTGCTGTCAGCACTCAGTGCTCCAAATCAGCCGTGACCTGTGCTATCTCTTGCCCAGTCAAATGGGTAACATGTATGGCAGGGAAATATAGAAGTGCTGTGAGGATCAGGGCTAGAGCATGGAATATGGGATACTGAGAAACTAGGATGATTACTGCAGAAGAGATTCTGGGGATATAAGAGCAATCTGATGGTTCAGTGGCAGCTTTGATTAGTATCATGGAGAAATAAAAGCCTTTAGTGACCACATGGATATGCAGAAGATAGGAGTGGTGTCTGGATAGCAGCTGTATCTGGATTGGATCTGTAATACTATTTTCTTCTTTGCACGTCTACCCCCTTTATCACCCCACCCCCTTATCTTTTTTCTCCCTCCTCTGCTTGACAAGCTTCCTCACTGACATCACAGCCAAGGTAGTCGTAAGTCAGCTGAGAAATGAGGAATGAGTAATTTCCTTCCCCTTGGGGCACTAGCACGTCACTCCTATAAAACACTTAGGTCACCTGTCTTCCCAGAAAGAGAGCAGCAAGGACACCGTGTAACCCAACAACTTCAGTGTGTCTCCTCCCTTTGGAAGAGCCACTACAGTGGCTACAAGGTCGGGGGATTTATACTCTTAGTGAGTTCTGCTAGCTTTTACCTGCAAGATTTCTAAGTAAAGTTTTCTCACAAACTTCATGTTTTCAGATACCTCTATAGAACCCTAGGTTTTTTTCTGAAACTCTGCAACTCTTCTGGGCTGAGAATTGCATAGACATTAGATATCAACAGCTCCAAAACGATACTAATTTATAGAAGCAAAATAAAATACAGAATCACAGAGGAGTTTTAATGCAAAGTGAAATGAGAGTTCTGAACAGAGCACAAGATCACAGCAAGGCTGGTAAATGTAAGAAATGTAGGCTGCATAGCAAACCTGGCCTTGAGATGACCCATCCTTGAGATGACAATTTGTCATTCTGTGCCCAGTTTCACCTACTTAAAAAGAGGTTAGCACTTCTGGCTTTAGAAATGCAGTGTTGCTGACTTATTCAGCTCATCTTTTCAGAGCACTTCGTGATGCACAGCTGGAAGGCACTGTAGAAATATAAATGACTGTTTGGGAAGTAGTACAGTTCTGTTACCATCTATTCAGCTCCTGGGAGAGCGCACCGAGGTCTCTAAGAGAAAATGGAGTTATGTCAGCAGTTGAATGAAACAAAGAAAGAAGATAATGGCAGAGATGGATGAGGTGAAGAAGGAAGTATGCAAGGTATAAAGAAAAACGTGGGTGAGTGGCATCTGCCTGAGAAAAAGAAGTTGGAAGTGGATGAGGGAGGGCAGTACAAATGGAAGGGCTGTACCCACCCAGCGGTACTGTCTACCTGTCCTTGCTGGAATGCAAATGTGAAGCTGCATCTGAATGCAGAAATGGTGCCAGCCCTTGTCAGAGAGAGGAGGCTCCAAGTTTATCAGCTGCTGGTACTTTGTGTGCTCTGTGGCTGACATGCAGCTCATGTGCCATGAAACAAGAAAATTGTTTTACAGCCTTAGGCTGCTCCTATTCACTTCACAGCGAATTTGACACAAATCTGTTCCAGCGTGACCAAGCTGGAGCAAGTAAGCAACAGCACTTGTTTTCCTGCCTCTGTAAACTCATCCTGCTTCCCTTTCTGACTTACCCGGTAGAAACAAGATAATTAAAAAATGGCCCTAAACTGTAGCCCCTGAGATTTGTGACAGACCCTAAGAGAATTTCCTCAGTGTCAGCTGAGGTGATTTAGAGAGATTACCTTTCCTTAACTGAAAGTGTTTTAAGAATGTGTTAACAGCATATAAATTAAAAAGGGATTGAAGGCTGGAGCTTTAACACCAATGCCACAGGAGGACAAGTCAGTGCAAGATCAGGCAGTTGTGGAAGTAAAATCAAAGCAATGTCAGACTGATTAAGAATAAACCACATCAGAAGTGCAACCGGTAAGAATCTTAATCATTCAGAGTCAAATAAAGTAGGGAATACGGTATTCCTTAACACCACTTCCTGGAGAGATTTTTCTGACCAGGTTCAGAATGGAAGAAAGTCCAGTGTAACAGGCTGTAGTCCTCAGTGGAAAGATGAAGACTGGACTTTTCTGGGCTAAATGGGAACATATATGAGATGTCTAGTGGCTGCTATGTAGTTTACTCTTCTGTAGCATGTGTTCTTTCTTTCTTTTTTTTTCTTTTAATTTCTCCTTTGCATCTTTTGCAGGAAGTATCTTAACTATAGCAGTGAACTAGCTTGTATTTGTATTATTCTTGTTTCATTCTATTCCATAGAGGGCTGCGTTGTCAAGGAGCTCTAAAACCTGTGCTCCACATTTTTCAGTATGGAGAACACTTCTATTTGCTGGGCTGGCAGCTGCTGTGTAAGCTTTTCAGTGCTTTTTAATCACTCTGCCTCCCGTAGAAAGCTACTGTGAATTAGTTCTTTGGGGCTCATTATCCAGACTCCTTTACCACTCCTGAGAAGGAACAAGAGGTACTGAAGAAAGCCCAAGGGGATATCCCCTGCTTAATGAATCTCTGCTGTGCCTGTAGAGCCACAGTGCCAAGAGGAGGATGGAAGGGTCATGGCTGGGATGTATCGTGCTCTGGATGATAGTGCATGAGAATGGATCAGAGCAGCTATGAAACTGCTTTGCAAGACACTGGAAGTCAAGTTGGCTCTGAATGATATCAGGAAACAGAAGGATAAGGACACTGAAAACTTCCTTTACCCATGTCCTCACTTAGACTGCAGTGCTGAAGTCACTGACAACTGAAAGATCAGTAACTGGAATGAGGAAGGAAAAAGTCCAGTATCTCTGCTTTTTAATGGTGTTTTCTCTGATTCCAGAGAATCTGACCTTAAGCAGCATGACAAGGCAGGGAGGCAGGGCTCTTCACAAGCAGCAGTCACCCTAATCGACAGAAAAGAAATGTGATTGTATGCCCTTGTACTTCCATCCATGGATTTAACTTACCCAGATGCTGCAGATTTAGAGTGAAGAGCTATCAACTGAGATTTTGAATGACGGTGTTTACCCCTCTTGCTCGGCAGATGTGGGAGCAACAAAGATCCTAAGTTTTACAACGGAAAAAGAACTCTTCCTTGTTCTGCTTTGTAGTTGCTGCATGCTGATTGGAAACCTGCTGAGAAAAAGTTTTATAATATAAGGCTCTTCTTCCTCATTAACTGAATCATTTAGGTGCAGGAGATAGCAGGAAACAAAGCACAATAAATGCTGAAGCTTCAAACTCCACCCAAACCTCTCTGTAGACTGGAGGTGCACACTACTATTCCAGGCTTTTACTTCATTAAAACTCCAGGGATTTGGACTCATTAAACCTACTAATCCCAGTATTACTTTTTAATTGCAGTTTTAAACTCATCTGTTGTGCTACCTGTTGCTCCATCAAAGTTGTGCTCACAAGGAAAAGCATGAGAGAAGGAACCAAGGGAAATTTGTTTCTGTGGTCAGTCGCTGCCTGGAGCTCTCTCGCTGGCTTTTAAATATCTTGTGAAAGCATGACTGAAACAGATTGAAACAGTTACATCTGAATAGATTAGGCTGTGAACACCTTTATGAAGATACGGAGGTCCTCTTACAGGTACAGTGTGTTCTTGCAGCTAGCTGCATCAATATTAAGGGTGCAGAGAGGCACACCAGCTGTGCACAACTGCACCACTTCAGCAGCAGAGCGTTTGAATATGAACAAGGCTCTCATTTTGCTCTCAGTCCTTTCCTTCTCTCCCCGTTGAATGAATGAATAAATCTGCTTCATTGCTGTTTATATGAAACTAGTGGGTGAGAATTAGCAGTTTGGAATTACTGGTTTGGGTTATTAACTTGGGTTCATGAATAAACAGAATGGCTGCTGCCAGGGAATCATGCATTAATTATCCTTGAGCAATGCTGATGGAAGAGTGATAGAGAAACAGCAAATATACTAACAGCTTTTGACTACTGTATTATTATTATTAGAATTGCTAAAAGGAGAAAACTGGAAAAAACTCCTTTTCCTGTCTGCCTCTGGACTGTGCAGGGGGCTGCACTTCAGGCACCTCCTCTAGAACATGAACGACAGGTGGGTTTTAGTTACTATTTATTTGGTGTGATCATTACCAGCCACTCAAAACATACTTCTGGCTCCCCTGCGGAGAGAACAGATCCACTCTGATGTCTTTTGCCCTGGACATCCACTTGGCTTCCATAAAACTGGTAACTGGCTGTTCGTCTTGGTGCCAGCTCTGGTAACGAAGCAGTTAAGCTAGACCTGCAGAAAACCCCAGAGAAATGCACTGATTAAACACTTTAGTTTTATCTTCTACTGTTCTTCTTGCCTGGTCTTTTTCACCTTCTTCCGGCCTTGGCAGTGCGTGCTCTTGTGTTTTTTTGAAAAAGCTGGATGGGAAATTAGTAAACACTTTATTTGGTTCAACATATGTTAAGGAAGTGGAAACAGCTGGGGGCCAAAGGGAGAATGTGGCTGGCAAGGCAGGTTGTTATTTTTATACAGAGCTGTTCAGCTGGGTCTTTTTGTGTAGAGATGTCATTCCACTTGGCCCAGTTTTACCTCGATGCCTCCTATTAATCCTCCTGCCTTTGAGCATTTTATCTTAGTAATTTACACACCTGCATGTTTATGCATTGTGATCCATTGCAGCTTCTCCTTATCTCTCCCTTTCCTCAGCACTTTTCTCTTCCTTTTCCTCTCCTACAGCAGTTGCCACTCCTACAGATACCAGGGGCAATGGGAGGGGAATCGCCCGGTTTTGTCTGTCACCTTCCCAGCCCTTCCTCTTCCCAAGGGCAAGAGGGCCTAGGGTGAAAGCCGGTCTGCAGGAAAAGAGACAGCCAGCTTCTGCCAAGTTTGAAGAGACAGACCAAGGATGAGTTGAGAGGAAATTA
This sequence comes from Gymnorhina tibicen, assembly GCA_013399875.1. Taxonomy (NCBI): domain Eukaryota; kingdom Metazoa; phylum Chordata; class Aves; order Passeriformes; family Artamidae; genus Gymnorhina; species Gymnorhina tibicen. Next base: position 351,167 of record VXAZ01008968.1, on the reverse strand, counting down.
TTAGGCAGGGGAGAGGATGGGATTTCCATGGTGCCCAGAGAGATGGCCTAATTTCAGTAATTTGCATGAAGTCATTATGAGACAGGACTTAAAACTTCAATCATATGTGTAATATTTTCTACTCTGTATTATTATCTATAATTATATATATGTATTACTTTATTATATATTCTAGAGTGATAGGTGATAGAGCAGGAACTCATAACCATCTATTTTGTGGCAGGAGAGAGCCTTAAGTTATTCCATTAGGAAAACAGAGATGTTACTCTGTTAGAAGAGAAAAAAGTAATGTAGTAAGTGATGTTGTATCAAGGCAAAGAATAAAATTGTCTCCTCCTTTTTTCCTACCCTTTCCCTGTATATTTCAAAAATTGCTTTCAAGTCTATTGCCACTTATTTCCAGTAATGAATTCAGCCGAGCAGACTCACACATTTTTGCCTGTCACATGGAGATCTTGCATAATGTGGGTGAAGCAAACAGATACAGTTGGGCCTTGATTATACCAAGGCCACTTTATATGGCTACAGGGATCACTCTTGGTGTTTTTATTCAAACATCAAAGACCAAGGCTATTCTGTTATTTCTTCCTGGTTTGCTAAGGAAAGTGATTTAGTTGCAGAGTTCTTACTGCTGTTTTGTTACTGTTATGTACAAACCCTTATAAATTCCTCGTAACTGAAAAACACTTCCAAGCAAAACACGATATTGATTATTGGCTTCTGTGTGAGAGCATTGTAGCCTAATTCCTATGTCAAAGATCACGTAAGACTTACTCAGAGTCAGCATGGCAAGACTTAAGTTTTTTTTTGCATCATTGACTCTTAAACAGGAGTTCAGCAGCCTTATGCAGAGAGTAGAAACGAGGCCCAGAGCCACCTCTCTGACTCTTGCCACAGGAGTCTTTAAAACAGCCTTAATTCTGATAACCTCCCTGACATAATTTCAAACTGTTCCATTAAGTGTGTCACTGACAGTATTTCTCAGAATCCATTTTTATGTCTTCTAATAGTTTATTTGTTGAAATACATTCAGTATCTTCTAAAGCTCAGTAATGAAACTACTATTTTTATGTACTTTATGTGCAAGACGGTAGCCTTTTGGTTATGCAGTACCATTAACTGAATACAGGAACATTAAACAAGTAGACATGGCAGTTGCTTTACCTGATTTCTTTTTTATTAACGCTTTTGAAGTGTTTACTTGTTATGTATTTATCATATGCAATAAAATGCTCCAGGGGCAAAGAGCAAAAGTGTTAATCTAGTGTAATAAGTAAAGCTAGTATCAGTTATCTTGCCACTGCTTTCTCCCATTAAGCTGGCATGGATCTTAGCCCTGGTTGCTGCACTTTTTTTTTTAATGTTTTTTTTAAAGATCCTAGGTTGCAGACAAACTTTTGTCAGTAATGATAAGCAGTTGATATTGATGCCAGCTAATTGCTTTGTTTCTACAATCAGATGTTTTCCATTTTAGAATCCTTTGATTTCCTATCAGTCAGATGGTAAAAAGAGGAGAGAGGTTCCGTAATAAAACTTTCAAAGAACAAACAGAAAATAAAATCTATTTAGAGTCTAACAATGTAATTCTTGCCTTCTTTTGAGTTCAAAGGGACAAATTACCAGCAGCCTCCGAAAAACCAGAACATGTACAAGACTTCATTATAGCCAACGATTTCAGGAAATATTGACAGATCTAGTTCTGAGGCAGAATTTCCTGCTTCCTGCCTTGATGGATAAAATACTGACACACACAAATTCATCTGTTCATTTTGAATATGTGCTGACAGAAGCAGTCTGACTTTCAGAGCAGTATACACTCCAGGTGTACACGCTCGGGATGTCCCTGACTACACAGAGCAAGACTCTTGCATCCTGTTTGACATCCCGGGGGATTTACAAGAGGAAAACATAAGCTGTCATGGACTCATGATGGCAGAGGTATGAAGGTGACACCCAGTGTACTTGCAGGAGAAGGAGCATTGTCTCCTGACAGGCTTCAGACCATTTTTGTCTGGATGAAGAGAAGTTGGCTCAGTGGCTAAACTTTAACAGCGGTAGTTCAAAGTGGTTTCTGTCACTTTCTTTATGTTTCTGCTCATTTGTTGCTAACTGTCTCCTTCCTTTCGGTATTCTTTCTGGAGAAACTATATGAAAAGCCTTTTAAAGGAAAAAATCTAAACCTGACCTGACTGTGCCAGCATAATATGCCTAAAAAATTTTTTTTCCTTTTTTTTTTTTCTGTTGTAATTCAAACAGTTTCAACTAGTCCTAAAAATATCAGCCAACTTTTTAGTACCAAAAGATTTTGGGTTTTTCAGTAATTTGGAGCCAGTAGCATTGGTCACACTTACCAGACTGTCTCACCCCAAGCTGTCACAACTTGCAGCAGTTACTGCATGTTGGAATGATGGACCTATTGGTGGAAACTAATGGTTAAAGCTGAAGTGAACAGGCAAGGAGAGACATCTCTCAGGAACATTTTCTGTCTGTATGCCTTTAGAAACCTTGATTTATAGGTAGCAATACACTGGCATTTAAGCTGTCTAGACATAGGTGCCTACTTTGAATTAATTTTGATGGGAGTTATGCCCAGGGGTGCTTTCCAAGCGCTCCAAGTGCCAAAATGCCATAAAAAAATGTGCTATGATTATCTTTCGGGGGCCACTAAAATAAATAGTTTGTACAGATATTGTGCTGATAAAGACAGTATTTAAAAAACCAAAACAACTAGACAGACTTTGATAAAGTAATATACAGCAAATGCAGTTGCATGCATTAGGGGATTTCATGCTAGAGGAGTATGGTTCTAGCCGTGACCATGGTAGGAGTGAAAACTTCTGTGAGAATATAAAGAAGTAGCAAAAGTTTGGGGTATGGCTGTGGTTCTTGGCATTTAACACAATTCTAAGCTATGCATCTGAAAGCCATTCAAAAGGCCTAACTTGCCTAAGAGTGCCAGGAAACACTGCTTTATTTGTAGACATCCTGGGCAGCTGTTGGCAGACTATAAAGAAGTAGAGAAGGCACAGAAAGGAAAAAGCCTAGATGTAATGGATCTTTTGGTGACAAATCTGCTTCTGAAACATTGCAAGCTTAAGGAGACTTCAAATAGCTAAAAAGCTGTAATTAGAGCCTTCTTCTGAAACATGCATTTGTTTCCCTGACACTATGAGGGAAAGTTCCTGTTTTCCTGTTGTTTCCTGTAGCATAAACATTTATTTTAAATTTCTTTTGTCATCTGGGGAGATGCTGTCTGGAGGAGATGTGCTTTCACGTGACATTCTTCCTTCCCGCTGCTGTTTTTGTGGCCTCAAAGGCAAATGCAGGATATTCCTCTTCCAGTTCCTTCAGTGACTCTCCTTATTCCAGTATCTCTGATCAATCAATTTGCAGTGATGTCAGCATTTCCGAAGAGCTGATATAATTGTGTGAAAGAAATGTAGAACAGACTGGCACTGAATTTCCTAGAAAAGGCTGAAACATTCTTCAAGCTTGTATAGATTACACAGGATTGAACAATAACGTAAGTAAAGTATTTTAAGTACTGCAATGTAAGTATGATTCAGTTGATAATAAAATGAGTTGAGGATGAACATTAGATTGACATAATTTATCTAGACCCCTTGGGGTCAGAAAAAAATTTGGCAAAACCCTTAGAAGGCTTTTTATCAATTCACACAATCCAGATAAAATTGATCCTCTCTATGCATGGCCCTCATCTGCACTATCTCTCACGTCCCTTCCTTGCTATACTTCCGTGACAATTACATGACTCAAGTGGCTTAGCAGGTGATATCCAGTATCAACACTAAGAATTAGAAAGGTGGGAGGACTTCAGTTAGCTGCTGGTGGGCACTGATAATCATATTTAAGATTCTGTGTTGCCTTCTGCACATCACTACTTTACAGCTACACAGCACTGATCTGGACTGAGGAGTCCAGTGGATAAACTGTGCTAACAAAGCATTAATGGGAAAAGTCTCAAAAGTTCATAAACTGGGAACTGCAGAGAACCCATTTTAAAATTAGCACACAGGTGTATTCCTACAAGAAGTGCTTGGCCTGATTTACCGCATGACCTAATGACTCATGACCACATGGTTAAACACTGCTGGATAATCTAGCTTAACTTTTTAATAGTTGCAGTAAATCATTTCAGTAAACCTTCAGAAAGGCAGGTGAGAAGGAAGGAGTTGCTTGGTCGAGACTCTTATAACCTCAAAAAACGTGAGAATGACATGAGGAATCCTAGCTTTTGAGATGACTCACGAAGTCCACTTTATTTAGGATTAACAAGGGAAGTGCTTTCTGAAGGCTGTTACTGATGAAAGCACAGAGGTTTCTGTTCATCAGGACAGAAAACAGGAGGCAGGTGTGTGTGTGTGTGTTTTACTCTGAAGAAATGGGCAGGAATTATACTTAAAGATCATATGGGTTTATCTCCTGCTAGGAATTTCATGGCACTAGTTGACCTCGGCCTTCATTCAATAATGTTCTTTCTTCTGTAATGCTGTAAATAACTCTAAAATTGGTTTGCTTCAGCATCCTGTGAAGGAGAGAAGGTAGAAAGGAAATTTGAATAGTCAAGTCAATTATGTAGCAAAGAGAAAACAAGACAGGTTTTAGACAGGTGTGCCCATGATCATTTGAGAAGGATTTAATAGAAGGGCTAGTGATCCAGTGATTTGTTATAAATTAATTAGCCCTATGAGTAATTAATTTTTTTGTACAAAGATCTATATTTGAATAGAAAGAGATGCAGTCTGTAGAACAGTGCATTTTGTTTGTGATGCACTTGTCTTGCAACTGTTTACTCCATTATTTCATCAAGACTGTGATTAGGAGAAAAGGTTTTATCTTGTCTCAGTGAAGGTTTCCGTATATAGCTTTGGTTGTTGGCAAACCAGCCTGTGAGATACCTAAGAAATGTTGGTTATTTGAGAAATCTGTCTTCTCCTTTCCTCAAGCAGCCTTCATCATATTCCCTTCCTCCTTCTGACCATAGCATTGTCAGCATGTTAGCCTGCCATTCTAACTACAAATGAAAGTTTTCTTTGTGTCTCTCCCCATGAACCAGATCTTCTGTCCAGGTAAGGACAGCTGATATGATCACAAACCAACCATAAATATCATTGTCCATAAAGATCTTTTCTTAGGCCCTGGCATTCCTATAGAGGTTATAGCAACTGGCAGGGGTCTGGGTATGTCAGTAGGGTCTGTTTTGGGGGAGGGTGTGGACACCAGGCTCTGGCGGAGGAAGGGTAGGGAGTTGGGGGTGTGAGTGTGATTGTGAGTGGCGGTGAAGAAAGGGCTGCCTACTAGTCTGCAGGTTGGTGCTACAGCTCAAGGAGAAGAGGCAGTGGAGAATGGTGGAAATGGTTTTGATGGCTGGGATGTCAGTGGGCTGTTTGACCAGGCAATACCACAGCATCTCCAATCATGGCCCCTTCAATTTGGACTAGGCCTGAGTATTGACAGCTAAAGTAAGGCATAAATACAGCGTGGGTGTCAGCTGCTCCTTGGTACTTGCCTGGGTATGCGTTCTTACTACCTGATAAATTCTATCTCTGTTTCAATGATGAGTCACTCTCCCTGAAGGATAATGTACTTCGTGTTTACTACAGAGAAGTGGCATGTAAATAAGCGGTTAATGCAAGGTAGCTGGCACAAGTGCGCTACTACTTACAACCTGAAAAATGTGACTTTTCTGATGACTTAGTGTATTTTTTGTATGCTTACTCTTCTGGTTGAAAGGTGTCTCTTCCCTTCCTTATGAGGCTTCTTTGCCAGAAGCAGCTGGGTGTGGTTTTGTAGTGTGAAAGATGGATGTGGGAGGAGGCTTAAATTAGATGTCAATAAAATTCAGAGTAGGAAGGAAAAAGTCATTATGAAAGAGTTTATCTCTGTTGCTTCCATTACCAAAGCAGGTGAGTGTGCCATGAAACCATCAGGTGTCAGGTTCAAAACAAACAGGAGATAACGTCTTCACAGGCTGCTGCATGTTGAAGTTATGCAGTCCTTGGCCACAGCATGTCTTGGGGTCCAGAAGTTCTCAGAGGTTCAGAAGCTGGCTTTGAAGGTTTGTAGATTAAAGATGCCTTAAGATTTGACAGGCACAAATATACCTACCATGGCTTAAGGTGTCTGTCATACACAAATCCCTGGAAACAATGTATGAAATCTTGCAGAACATCAGTCTGAGCTTTCCATGCTAATTTATTCCTCCCTGATATCCACTGCTGGCCACTGTCAAGCACAGTACATTGTGCTAGATGCCATTTTTGATCCACCATGAATTTTTTCATGTTCTTAACTGTGCTGTTAGAGGGCACATTTGTACCAGTACTACTGCAACTATACTTGGAGAAGATGGGGATATCTTGTACTGCTTTAACTATTGTCAAAAGGATATAGTCTTTCTGTGTGGATGAGGCAGCAAGAGGCATTTCAGTAACAACACATGGAGCAATGGGCTGAATCAACAGCTTTTCCTAAGCTCTGAAGACAGAAATGTAGTAGAAAGTATTTTTGAATACAATATTTAATAACAAAAAAAAGGACGGATGTTTAAATTCCATATGACAAAGAATACCTCTTCGGCAGAATTGCCTTTTTGAGAGTTCAGTTGTTTTGAGTACAGAAAAACACTGTTTGGATTTTGAAAGCAGGGGGGAAAACAGAGACATTCAAATTTGTTATAAGGGAATTTTTATTAATCTGTGGATACCTGCTAAGTTAATTTAACTGGGACTTCATATCCTGTTTTCCCAGTTGTGCGATTAGGAAAATGACGCTGCTGTTTCTAAAGACTGACTGGAAATTTATAATTTTGGCAGGAGATCCTAATGGTTTACATACTGCAGGCATCAGGCTGGAAGAAACTTGGGTGAAGCTTCTCACAGAGGGAGAAGAGGAGGCTTTCCAGTTATTTTAATTTCAGAGTAACTAGGATGAAGTAAGATATTATCCTTTCTCTGATAGTTTATGGGCTACAGGTCATTTGTTGTGCACAAGGAGAGGGCGAAGTTGCACAGACTAACTTTCTTGGATACTCTGTTGTGGTGCAAGCAAGAAAAATGGCAGATAAGGCTTTGATCATATGGTGGAGTCAGTTGCTGGCCACATCTGCCTTCAGGCTGGTCAGAAGGACAAGTATACACTGCAGACAGTAAATCTCTAAGATAGGATATTGAATATCTATGTCCATGCTATAAGTCAGCTAAGGAGAAAGAAGCCAGGGAAGTTTTCCTCGGCTCTAGAGGCCTTCACACCTCCTGCCCAAGACTTGCACAAACACCTTGCTGCCCCCTTGCCTCATGCTCTGGTGTATCCTGTGTCCTAACAAGGACATGGAGTTCTAAGGAGGAAATTCAGCGAACCTGCACCCAGCACCTTCCCTAGTATCTTGGCCTCTTTTCTCTTAACAGCTTCTCTAAATGGCTTCAAGGCCCTTTAGTGCCAAGATCCTGCAATGTGGTGTCCTGGGAACAACTTCTAACCACAAGAAAGAGCCTCCCTGTCTCAGGCTAATGCTGTTGTTGGTCCCTCACTGTAACAGGGTGGTGGGAATAAGGTTCTACCTTTTTTACCTGAATAGGCAGCAGAGACAAACACAGCTGTCGGGAAGAAGGCCACAGATGCAGCAGTGACAGCTGAGATGGGGAGTTCCAGTGTCTCAGTAGAATGGGAGTGCTGCAGGAAGGTGAAGGCTGCACCATGGTCTGTTCAGCTCCAAGTCTCAGAGCCAGCAGCCTTGTTTGGCTGCGATCTGAACCTATTTGCTCCTGTGCAACACCCACCTCAGTTTGGTGTCCTACCTATGACTCTGCTGCTGCTCCTGTTCTTCCCAAAGCTCTGGATGCAAGTGTAAGAACCAGGGCAACCGGGGACAGGACACAGTTGAGGGCTCACAGTTTAGGGAAACGTGAGAGCAAGGGAAAGGAGGAGGAGGGGGTGACTTGTTCTCAGCTTTCCTATATGCAAGGTTGCTAACATAGCCCTGGTGCTAATGCAAATGATGAGGTTCTCAAACCTTTTCTGTCTCTCTCTAGCTCAGTACATGGGTAGTTTCAGCACAAAAGCATCCGCATTAGCCTTGGCTTGGACCATATCCTTCAAGCTGCAGAGTGAATTTGCGATGAAGGAAGACAACAGAAAGCAGCAGTTTCTTGTCGGGAGGCAACCTACAACTGGGAATGTCGCCTTGTGAGACATTGATTGTCGTGATTCAGAGGAACCCTGATGGGAAATGTGCAGGTTTGGTAAACAAGCCAATAGCACTAAGAAAACACCTGACTATGTGTCACTAATTTTGACTCCCAAGGGAAACTCATTTCCAAAACATTGTCATTCAGCCCAACTCTTAGAAGCTGCACGAGTTTTGCTTGGTAAACACTGCCTTACTTAACAAAGGCAATTACTAGTGAAGAAAGAAAAGACCAGATATACAGTTGCTGTGAAGTGAAAGCCTGCAGGCAGAATAGCTGACATTCACTTAAAACCCTATAATTCTGCTAGTGAAGAAAAGAAAATGCTCTCAACCAGCAGATGAAATGTACTCTTTTCCTTGTCTTCATGTAAAAGGTCAAGCAAAAAAAAATAAATCAGGAGGTCAGAAATAAATCAGGAACAGTAAAAATAGTCTTTAAGACACTGCAGTGTTAACAGTGTTTTTCTTCCTGTAGCCAGATCTTGCTGCAGAAAAAAACCTGGAGAACATGCCAAAGCATTAAAAGCAATACAATTGCGTTTTGAAAGGCAATAAAAGCAGACTGTGTGGGTAAAGAGCTGTGCCATTCACCTTTCATCTCTCTGATGGTCACCCAAGGATCTCCTTTGTGATTATAAAGGGTGCCATTTTAAGACCATTTATGTTGCTTGGGATAGTTATTTGAGCAGTATCTATGCATCGCTGAGGTAACTTTAATTGGGTTGCTGTTTAGGTGATGCAATTAAACTGTTGACCTTCTGATAGCAAAATATCCAAATGAAATAGTCTTGTTTGGGTAGGGGCTGTTAAAATGTATAGTGGCTTATTGACATACTTCAGGTTTATTGACCTAACCTTCTGAAGTTACCTTTTGCAATGCAGAAAACCCTTCTGTGCCTTGAATTAATTTCACAGACTTTTTCCCCCTGATTTGTCAGGGGCAAGAGCTCAGAGCATCCTTTACTTGCTGTGTAATGAAAGTTCTCCTGGAACTGTGCATCTACAAAGAAATTCAGTTCTCGAATTGAACCGTGCCATAGGGTTTCAGTTTTAGCTTGCAGAGGTTCAGCCGTCCGTTCTAGGAGGAAACGCAAGTCAGACACAGGGCATTTGATTCCCAGTTTTATGTAAAGAGTTAACAACAGCTGTGGTTTTTCCACATATTAGACATGCATAACTAGAATAGCTTCTCATGTCACCTTGCTATTTTATGAACACAGAAGGATTTGTGCATTTATATTGGATGCTCTGATCAGACATAGATTATTTTGTAATAGTTTTCTGTTTGGAGCTAATCTCCAGGAAGGACAGAAGGCTGAGACCTGGAATGCAACATCACTGTGAAGAGGGTCTGTCACTTCATAGCTGTAACCAGCACAGATTAAGACAAACTAAATTAATTGACCTTTTCTTCCCTGATATCTAAGGGCTACTTTCCATTCTCTGAATTTTGACTGGCTTTTTTCATCACCACCCTGAAGATAATGTCTGTATCTCTGAAACACACTACACAATCTAGTCTGCTTTCAACATCTGTCTACCGGCACTTAACTCTCCATGGGTTGTATCTGTTAGCAATCTGACGGAGAGACTTCTCCTTGAGGTCTTCTCTCTGCTAGAGCAGTTTATCCTTTGTGGTCCTTTTTCATATCCTTGGATTTTACTTTCGAAAAAAAAAATTGTGGTGACAGATGGCAGTTGTTTTCCATACTTCAGATACTGATCATTTTTCTTGACCTGACCGACAACTTTGTTTCTTACCCTGTTTTCCCTGCCCCTACCCAAAACAACTTTTCTTGATAATTCAGGGTGCTTTCTGACTTCTGAATAATGCTTATTCCTTTTCCTGCAGGGCAACCAAAGCTGGTCCTTCCTGGTTGCTGTGAGTAGTCAGGACATAATTTCAAGTTCTACTCTGAAGAGCACAATTATGGGAGCTATTTATTTTTTTTCCTCCTCCACCCCCTGGATTTAGCACAAGCCAAAAGGGAAATTAATCTGATGGCTCTTAGAAACAAATTTGTAAATTTTTTATATCATACTTTCGCCACAACAGAGTTTCAAATCCTGTTTTTATGAAATCCATGGAAGTTTTCCAGTGGATCCAAGTTTGAGGTGGGTGTCTGTTAAGAGTCAAAAAACAAAATGTGGTATGAGTTAGAAACAGAGATCATGTTAACTGTTTTCTATCCAGTTTCCTCTCAACAGAAAGTTCTGTTGTCCTACATGTGAAATTTCTTGTATGGCTGTTTTCCTGGAGAAAGTCTGGATGGGCAGTAGGTTAGCAGTTACTCTGCCCTGTAAGTTCATGTTTTGTCAAATCATTACCTGTGAATAAGGTATAAAAGGCGTGCTTTTACACCTCTAGTTTCCTACCAAACCACCTGGCCTCAAGGTACCAACAGTGACATTTCCAGAGGCCAAAAGCAGTCCCCATAGTAAAAGACTCAATTGGGAGACTATGGACGATGAGATTAGAATGTTTTTTGAGTTTGTAACATGCCTAATTTTCCCTAAAAAGCTAAACAAGCACCAGGCTTGTTAGGATTATTCATCTTTTATGTGGTCATTTTTGCTTAATCTATGAAAGTTATTACAGGCTGGAATACGTATAATTTACACAATATGGTATTGGGACTCCAGGGAAAGGTACTACTGTTTAAAGAAGAACGGGAAAGTGGGACATCTGGAAAAAATCTGATGAGGAAAACCAGAACACAAGTTGGTAGAATTGCCACAAAAGTTTTATTTCGCTAAAATTCCTAGGGTGAGCTTGTGGCATTTTTCATTTTACATGCCAATTATCCTTGCCTTTGCATCTATTTATAGCTGGCCTCCTATGGAGGCCCAGACTGAGGAACATAGTTTTGAACTCCTTCCACACTCCAGTTACACAAACCCAGTTCATGCTATTTTGGGGTCAGACACCTGCAGCCAGAGCAGTGGAAGGGCAGTGTAGAGGAGCAGGCCCTCAGAAAGAAAGGAATTAAAATAATTTCTGTACAACATTTTGTAGGATGTTGACCACTGCCAAAATGGGATTAATCAATTTTCAGTAGCCCTGAAGAAATCGTGTGCCTGGGGCCTGACCAGTTTAACCACAGGAACTTGTCAGGGCAGGGGGAAGGCCGGGCATTAACATCCAGAGTCAAACCAGCAGCTCTGGCTGCAAGCGCCGCCATTCCCCTGTGCTCCGGCTGCTCCGGAGCAGGTGTACGGAGCATATGCTCCTGATAACAGGAGACCCAGAGGTCTGGCCATCCATTATACAGTCCCAGAGGGGTCTCCCCTGTGCTGCCGGTGCCTGGGTGAGCCCCAGGCCATGGGCCTCACACAGCCCAGCTGGCTGCCCTCCCGGAGCAGGGGCTCGTGGTGTGCGCTTGGGGAGTCCGGAGGCTGTTTGGCACTGGAAGCAAACTAATGCAAAACACAGTCAAAGCACTTTCATGTGAGCTCCTGAGGAGAGGCCAGGGCGGCTGTAAAGGATACGCACAGCCTTGGGTTTGTTTACGAGGGGAGAGAGAGGGCTGCTGTGGGAAATGGCCGCGTCACTGCTCCTTGTGGTGTACTGTATGTTGTTTATACAATAGCGCCAAGTGGCAAGCACAAACACACTTGTGACAGAGCACCTCAGGAACTGCAGAGCCTCCTTTTGATCTTCTTCAAAACCAAAAAAGGGAGAGAGTTGTTTAAATTTGTTCTACTGTCACTGCTTCTCAGCTGTTTGAGCCTTTTTTCCACCCACTCATGTTTACTTCTCTCTGCACCGGTGAGTTTCTAGAGCACATTAGAAACATCACAGGCAATGCCAAAATTTGAAATTGAGCAGCTGAGGTCACTTGTTCAGCCTGGAGAAGTGGAGACTTGACAGGAGACCTCATGGTGGTCTACAGCTTCGTTGTGAGGGGAAGGGGAGACACAGGCACCAGTCTCTCCTCTCTGGTGACCAGTGACAGGACCTGAGGGAATGGCATGAAGCTGTTTGGGGGGAAATTAGGTTGTGTATCAGGAAAAGGTTCTTCTCCCAAAGGCTGGTCGGACACTGGAAAAGGCTCCCCAGGGAGGTCATGACAGCAGCGGCCTGCCAGAGTTCAAAAAGTGTTTGGACAATACTCTCGGGTCCATGGTGAGACTCTTCAGGCTGTCCTATACAGGGCCAGGAGTTGGACTTTGATGATCCTTTTGGGTCCCTTCCAACTCAGGATATTTTGTGATTCTATGAAATCCATGCTTGTCTCTTTGGATGGATGTTTTATAACACTGAAGATCTCGGTAGTGTGATCATAGTTGTATTTGTAGCAACCTCTGTTGTCTGCAACTTTCCCTCTTTTAATGACATGTTCTTAAGTACTATTCCAGACTCAAATAAAAAGTATTTCTATTATTGTTTCATAAGAGGTTAGTACAAGCAAGGTTAGTACATTATGTGAGTCCAGGAGCGTAAGAACTGCTGGCTTTTCTATCCATACTTTGTAAATTTAATCTACATTTTCAGATTAGTTTTATTCCCTGTAGGTATGTCCTGAACTCCTCTGTAGTAATTATTTTTGATGACTCCACTAACGCCTACTTCTGAAGACAGAGATGATCTATTTCAAACTCCTCCGCTGAATGAATTTAGCCAACAATCCACTCATGACTCTGGCAGATGTTTTTACTTTCTTTCTTTCCTTCAGGCCAGTAAAAACTTTATAAAATCTTCCCCCTACCATTCCAGAAATATGAGTGCTTCCCCCTTGACACCTGAAATACCTCACTGACCTTGTCTGCATCCAGTAGGATACATTTGTAAATACTGCAGACACCTAAGTTTAAATAAACAAAACCCCAATATTTACTCTTATAAAGGGTTGAGCCAGATTAGACTAGTATCCACAAAACAAGGTTTTTCTTAAGAATACTTACTCCTGGGGCTCATATACCCACAATTCAAGAGCTGTCAGCTTGATTACCTACTGTAGCAAGTCCAAATGTCTATGTCGGTTGCCCCGTTGCCCCTGTTGTTTAAATAACAACGTATCTCCCCTCCTTAGTATGCACACCAGTAGCCATTAAGTTAATGGACTATTTCCACTGATCTCAGGAAATGTTAGCCGAAGGTCTGTAGAAAATGCATGAGATCCTGCTCCAAATCAAACCTGAGGCATGTTCATTACAATCTTTCCTTTGTCTCCATTTTGAGATGCTAACCCATTGGTCTGCTCTCCCGTTGAAGAAGACCTGAGAGTTCAAAGAACTACTTCAGACTCTCTTTCCATGTGCTCTTTAAGGCTTGTCCTGTTTGGTTGGAACTGGAAAGCATTCAGATATGTTGATTATTTCCAGGGAAAGAGTGAGGTGAACTGATTATTGCAGTCCATCTCTCCCTAGACTAGGGGACACATTATTTTTTGGAACTAAGTTTTGCTAAGAAGCCAAAGATTAATTGGCTATGGAGACTAAATTTTCCTTTCATTCTATAATTTATTAGGAAACGTCATGGTGTTGTAACCAGAGGCTACTAGAAGCCTTCATGATGATGAATAATTATGACATGATGAGACATGTCTGAGGAGGAATTTTTGAAATCACTCTGATGCGAATAAATAAAATAAAGATTAGTATTCCAGGGAAAATACATAAACTCACAAAACTGCAAATGAAGATTAGCATACACTTTTGTGGTTTGGTTTTTTGTTTTTTTTTTTTTAATTGTGGAATTGTTGGAGTTTTTCCAAAGTAGTAGCATAAGAGGGGGTATTTTGTATCTTATTAGCTCTGTGCTAATTGCAGCTTATTTACAGCCACTTTAAAAGAAAATTCTCATCAGGGCAATACTCTATTTCAGTTTTCTTCATAAAGCAGTGAGATGGGGGTCTCTCCCTTGTCATTCCTATGTCAGTGCCATTCTTTTTCTTCTGATTCTCAATGAGCCTGCAGGTTGTTTATGCAGAATTTGCAATGTTTGACTCTGAAATTTGTGTTGTACTCCCTGGACATCTTGGTATCTCACACCTACCTGGGTATTTTCTGCTTTCTGTACATTTTCTGCAACAGCAAATACCAAACGCTTGCATCAGTTAAAAGTTAGTGTTAGTGGATCTACGGGATGAATTCACTCAGGTTCTATGCTGTGTTGAGGAACAGCCATTAGTGTAAAACTCACAGAAATGAGATAAAATTATGAACACTTTACCCAGAGAACTCACCACCCCACAAAAAAGTAAGAATGACTTGGTTAGGACAACTATAAAATTTGCACTTCCATCCAGCCACAACAGTAAAGTGTAATCAAAATGAGATTTTTTCTGCCTTCTCTCCTTTTACCCTCTTTGAAAGAAGACATTTAGGCCTGTGGCTTTCTATAGGATTTTCTGATAATTCATATAAGCCAATGTCTGGGATCTGACTTTTAGATGTACTGAGTATCTGGAACTCAGGTTTTAATTTGGAACAGGTATGGGAAATACCTGCTCGTGAACAGGAGGCAATGTAAGTCAGGAGCTGCTTTGTGAAACCAATGCTGTTGTCCTGGTAATGATGGAAGTAGTAGTAATTCAGGGGACAGCTGTAATGAGAGTGCCATTTGTTTATAAAATGCCAAAAGGTGGAAATAGCCATTACTCACTTGCAAAGAGGACTGCAATGGGGTGAGATAACTCTGTGTGCTTATTTAACCTTGAGCACCTATTTTATTAATAATATTGCTGCAAGCGTTGTGTTTAAACTATCAATCCTTTATTTAAAGTTTGAGAGCAGACAGCCAAAGCTGTGGGGGTCTTTCAAATCTTGAAAGGCACATTTTGCAGGACAGTATGCCCACTGGGGGACACGTGGGCAGCTAATAACCTTCAAATTGTCCACTCTAGGTCCCCTAACCAAATGTCATGACTGCCTTAACTCACCTCCTCATCAATAGCCTGACTACTTCCACCTGTAGTAGGTTTTCCTAGGAGTGACTTGCTGAATTTGAGAAATTTGATTCCATCTTGGATTAATGGGAGTTTTATCTCTGACACCCATGAGGCAGGGTTGTGGTTTTGATGATGTGTGAGAAACAGCAACCTAGCTGTATTGTCCACCTTTTTGGAATGATAACCTAGAGAGGGCATGGGAGCTCTTGACAGAGAGAGCAGGTACGCAATGTCAAAAGGTTCTGCTTCTTTGCATCTACTTTTCTGAGAACGCTCCTTTAATGATTTCAGACTTAGAAACAATGTGTTTACCAACAGCAGAAATAATTCCAAACCTTTAATAGATGCTCAGATTTTAGACTGAGTGTTTGGGAATCTCCTAAGCCTCTACAAGTGTTTTCTGTGTCTGTCTGGCATAAGAAGCAAGTAGTATTCTAGCATTAATACTGTTACTGTAATCCTGTATTATTTGTCCATGTTTTACACAGCATTGTTCTGCTCCCTAAGGACTAGACTTTGGCCAGTGTTGCATTCTCATCAGTGAGGGATGGCTTGTGCATCTGGGTTTTACATCAGAAACGCTGCCTCGTTTGTGTGGAACTCATTCAGAAAAGTGACTGAACTGTTTTTCAAAAGTGGGATGCTGTAGTTTAATGCCAATGGAGTGCCAAAGGACTTAAGTTTATGTGTCCTCGTTTCTGGCTGCAGGAAAAGACATCAATACAGAGCACATATAAAATTCTGCCTTTGTAATGAAGAATATTCTTTGGCTACACTGTTTCCAGTGTAAACTACTGAACATGCAAACACAAGTTGCATGGGAGATGAGCCAAGGTGATGAAGTCCAAGCAAGATGAGGAAGCACAGAGACTGTAAACACATTATCTTCTATTAAAGGAAACATATGTTGTAAAGATATAGGGTCTTGTCTTTTACTTTGGTAAGAATAAGTTGTTTTTTTCTGATACAGGTGGCAAATTCACCAAGGAAAACATCCGCCAGAGAGCAGAGGTAGGCCAGAACATTTAACAAAAGCCTCCTTATCTGTTGTTCTGTAAAACAGAAGACCGAACGCTGGTCTCCTGAAGTTACTGGCAAAACCAGCTTTTTCAATGTCCTAGGAGTTTATCCCAGGTGTTTTGCTGCCATAGTGACAGTCTTATCCACATGTGTAGAGAGCAGTTGGTTTAAATTAAGAACTGCTCTTATCAGGGTGCAATTTTTGGAACTAAATGACAGTTACAGTTAAATGAATTAAATGTAAGTATTATGAAAACTATTTCTCAGTACACTTTTTAGATGTAGACTAATACTTGACGGAATACTGCAGGCATCATTGCAGTGCTAACAGATCACAGTAAATACAGCAGAAGCATATATGATACAAATAAGTTTTACCTTCAGAAACTTATGCCATCTAAACCCACAGAGCTCAGTGAGCACACTAAGAGGAGCCAAAATGGATGTATAAACTCACATACCTATACCAACTAGGCATAGGGCAAATGCTGAATAAATACGCTGTCAGAACAGTCCATTTGTTATAAAACTGTGCCAGGTATCATCCACAGCAGATATCCCTGTAATTTCCTTCATGAAGAGACTGCATACAAAAAAAACCTGTTTTGACTTCATATTGTGGGGGAATAGCCTAAGTTCTTGTTTCTTTGTGTGCTGATTCAACATGCACTAGTGATCTGTGTTGATCTTTTTCTTTACTGCTTTTCAGAAGAAGGATATCCTGAACTAATTTATGCTCTTCATTTGAAAAACTGATGCCTGGTATTGAGAGTAAAGCAAGGAAGCTGGGAAAATTTGAGGGCTACTGGTATCTTTGATATATTTCTAGCAGTGCCTTTCATGAGAATTTTAGATCTTCGTGAATTTGAAAATAGAGGTGATAAAACAGGTAGGTATAATGAAAACTTGATATAAAAATGAAAAAAATTAATTTAGAAGTGATCATTTAGACTAATATATTTTAAGTTCTTGTATTAATTCAGATTTATTGTCATGTCCAGCTCTTATTAATTATACGTAATACTGAGATCCTACAGCATCAACATCAACTTGTAAAGCCTAGGGAAAGTGAAATTTGCACTGGTGCTGCTCAGTTCAACACATGAAAGTAACAGACACATCCTAAAATCACAGAATATTCTGACTTGGAAGGGACCTACGAGGGCCATAGAGTCCAACTCTTAAGTGAATGGTCCATATGGGGATTGAACTCAAAACTTTGGTGTTATTAGCACCATGCTCCCACCAACTGAGCTAATCATGTTTGCATCACCTTTTTTTATTATTGTGGTCACAGTTATAAACTGGGCAATTATTTTTTGGAGGTGCAGTTTTTTTGAAGCAAGTGAGCCTTAGTGACAGATCTGGTTCAAATGATGATCTGACAGATGATTTTGATTCACAGTGAATTTGCACATGCCACTTGTGACTTTCCATTGCAGTTACTGGGAACTGATTTTTAATTCTTTGTTGCTTTTCGAGACAGATATTTTGTTTCAATTTTTAAATAAAACTGAGGTATTTATATGTTTGAATATGTTTACTGCATCAGTTATGAAGTCACTTAAATGGCAACAGTGCTAGGGAGCATACTGGAGTA
Organism: Gymnorhina tibicen; assembly: GCA_013399875.1. Taxonomy (NCBI): domain Eukaryota; kingdom Metazoa; phylum Chordata; class Aves; order Passeriformes; family Artamidae; genus Gymnorhina; species Gymnorhina tibicen. The sequence goes on along the minus strand of VXAZ01008968.1, from coordinate 333,445 downwards.
CCAAAAACAAAAACATATTTTAATAGATAGATCAATAGAGTTTTTTAAGCTCAAAAACATCTATTTGATTCAAATCAAACGATGTGTGGCTGTGATACAATTAAAACAAATATCCCAAATGAGCCATCTCTCACCCTTAATACCAGAGGGGTGACATAATTTCTGCATATTGTATTGATAGTTTTTGTCATTCAGTACAGAGGTCAGACAAGTAAGCTGGGAAAGCAAGCTGTGTTCCAAAAGGCCACACCAAGTCCCAGCATGAGTTTTTTATCTTCTTTGAATATAAGCTCATAAGAAATTAACTTTTATTCTGTTTTTCTCCACTTGTGTTTACTGTAGCTAGGGGACTTATTGCTTTTCTATTTGGATTCCATTTATTTAAAAAGCAAAATGAGAACAGGAGAGTATGTGGGAAAACTCCTAATAAGGCAGATTTAGCAAAAGGAGCCTGTACATTGCCACTCCACACTGTGGTAGCCTTCAGACCAGGCTGCTGATGGTTTGCCTGGCTAATTTTATACTGTGCTTCCTACTGTAGGGTATGGCTCCTACAGCATCAGTCTCATATTTTAGATGTTATGGAAAATGGTATTTGCACTGAAGTCAGTGACAGTTGAGTGCATACACTGAAGAAAATAAACATTGCTTTCATTGTCTCTTCCTTCCTCTATTATGTATGCTAAACTTTTGCTATTGTTGTTTTTTTGCTTACAGAGATACCAGGAATACCACTGTAAATTCTGTCTTCCAGTTCCTTCCTTGAAGGAAGGACAAGGAATCAGGCTTTTTTATTTTTATGTTTTTAATAGTGGAAGAGTACCAAGTCACAACTCTGAAACTTGTTCTACTATGAAAATAGCCCTGCTGAGAACATAGCATGGCTTTGTTTTCCTATTCCTTAGAAAAAAATCAACAAGCTGATGAGCAAATGGAAAAAATATGTTGAAAAAAAAGGATTTTTTCTTATAAAAATTTGCACATGTTTATGCTTAAAAACATTTGCACAAGGTAGGTGTCTTTTGTTAAGATAGGTCCTAAAACAACCTATTCACCAAACAACACATTACAGTTGAGCTAAATGCTGTTGGCTTTTATCATTGTAGCAGCAGAATGGATGTGACAGTGCCTGTAGTACTGTTTGCAAAGAAATGTATGCAAATTCAGGCTCATACTACTTGCCAGACACAAAATGCTCTCTTTATGGTGAGATAAATTAGTTTCCATTTTTATGCAAATTTTCCTGCATATTGGCTATAGACCTCTTTTGTCATATTTGGAGGTACTGCATGTCAAGCACTGGAGAGACTTTGCATTATTTCCAGAAGTCCTGCTGAGATATGTGGGGATATGTAAAGCAGTCAGAGAGAGAAATTAATGCCATTTCTTTCTGCCTTCCCTGTATTTCATCCTTGATTGAAGACACGATGTGGGAAAAGAGATTTTTTGCATCTCTAATTGAAACAGTGTTATTCATAGAGCTTTGTATGTAAATGTGTTCATTGTTGTGTCTAGAAGACACAAAAACCCCAGCAGAGCCATCTCAGATTGCACTGTTTGGTACAGACTGTGAGGGAATGATGAACCAAAGTTGCCGTGTTCAACACAGAGTGAGTTCTTTGCTGTTGGAACATTTTATTTTTGGGAGTGGTAGAAGAGAGATGAGGAAAATAGGGCAGGAATAGAAAGTGTGGCTTTGAAAAGTCTATCAGAAGGATTTCCTGTTCCTCTTACAGCTCATCTGTTGGAATACTGTCCTGGGATGTGAATTCATGTTTTCCCTCCCACTGAAGGGATTCTCCTCAGAGATGCCATCCCCTCCTAATGTTTTGGAGGTTAGAGTTCTCAGGCTGTGGCAGATTCCTGGGTCCTGCCTACAGGAACTGCCCCATCAGCACTGAGCAAGTGGGACCTCAGTTTTTGCCTGCTCCTCTGAGAAGCAGGACTGTCAGGTTCCATGTTGCACATCCTACTTTCAATGGAGTATTGTCCAAAAATTCAGATAACTGTGCTATGTACACCTGTGGTCTGAGCCCTCTCTTGAAATTTAGAAATACATGTTCAAGCTGTCTCAAGCAGAGGAAGGAACTAAACTGAGGTTTCCAGTACCTGGGAGACATCCTCAAGTCAATGGGGAGAAAGAAGCTATGTGCAGTAATATGGTCCTGTGATACTCCCTGGCTACTCTGCAGCCACAGAAGCGTTAAGTGGGAGACCTGGAATGGGAATCTAGAACAGTTCTTTTCCTGCATGACTTTACCACGTGAAAGCTATTATTGAGTATCATACCTCTAATTTAATAAAGCTTGTGGGTTTATAATTATCTTGGAGAGTTTTAGCCTATGTCCATCTTTGACTGAGATGTTTCTATAGCCCCCCAAATATCTGGGAGTGGGAAATATGCCTGGCTTTCTGAAAAAAACAAGAACACTTGCTTCTACCTCTTCCACTTTTGTTGCTGTAACTCTCTTGTTATTTTTAGCAAGCCTTGAGCACTTTTGGGGTGAGGTGGGTGTGGGGAAAGTATTCATTTGGCTCTACGGTCCATAGAATTTTTAAAAAAGCTTCTTTCTTATTTTTAGAAAATATTTATAAATTGCCCATGTAGTATGTGAACTCATGAATAGTATCACAAGATGATCATTTCAGTGCAATGCAGAATTCCTCAGCGGTATTTGCATCTTCTTTTTTTGGCAGGCTTCCAACAAATGCATGATACTTAGGTATGTAATTCGTGCAATTTATATCCTCACTGTATTTTGGTAGAGAGTCTTTTTTCCTTGTCTATTATTAGTCAATAAATAAATTTTGATTTCTTAAACAAGATCTACTACAGTACAATTCTAAGATAATTTCCATTGATGAGAACTCCCCAGGTGATTGGCAGAAACCACTCATCAATACCGTCTCTTTATTAAATGTCTTTGGATTTCACTAGAGGTGCTTTATGGAGACTGCTTCAATGGAATCTGGCACTTTTATTTCTAAGATATTTGAATGCTGGAAGACCTATAATATGTATAACATTAATTCTAAATGACATAACACTTATACAATGTAATTAAAATGTAACTGGATAGCTTATCATTCAGTGCACTATGTTTTTGTTCTTACAATCTTTCTTAATTAAGAAGTCCATTTGGTAGGCGTATTTTTAATCCCTTCACAATTTCATATTGTTGTTTTTTCAAATTTGTTGAATGTAAAAGTAGATATAGAAAACATCCATCAGTTGGTTACTTTATATAAAGCTAGATTTTTAAAAAATCTTGTGTTTTGGCAAAAAGTGTGATCCACGTCACTCCTTATCACCCTTATTCTTATTGACATAATTACCATTAATTACATTTTCCTGCAATTTCAACTGATGATTTCCCCCGGGCCATATTGGCTGGGGTGTTTTTGCTGGGATTTTTCAGTTGGTTGGTTGTGGGGTTTTCTGGTAGGTTGAACTTTGCATGCTTGAGTAGAGATGGCAGACTGTCCACCATTCCACAGAAACTGGCTCAGCATATGTGGGAGATCTTAGGGTTCATGTCCTCATTGCATGTTCTCTCTTCTGAATTCTTTTCTATTTTTCACTGCAATTTGTTTTTCATTGGCTTTTCTCTCATTAATACCAGAAAAAGGTCAAACTGAACTTTTCATCTCATCCAGTTGTAGTTTTGGTTTTTTGTTTGTGGCTTTTTTTGTGAGGTCAAAATTAGGCAGAAAGAATTTGTCTATCCTTAACTGCAAACCTCTTTTTAATACCTACTCATAGCACTGGGACAAAAAAAAATGGGAGAGAGTTTTGATCCTTAAAATGCATTATCAAGTAAAACAAGCACAGTGAAATGTGGAAATAAACAGAAAAGCAAGAGGCATTTCTTGTCATTTGTTTTTGGTAACTGGAAAATTGTCAGAGCCCAGAAAGGCCATAAAGACTTCATTGTGTCTTTCAATCAAGTTTTAGAGCCAGATAGTTACAAGGCAAATTCATTCTCAGTATACAGCCTCTGGACTGATGACCATAGCATTCAACTAAGCAGATGTGACCAAAATGTCAAGATCCTCATAAAGAAATCTTTCACTCATCTGGGTTATTATATCAAGAGGTTGGGGTTTTTTTTGAGTCTGATAAATATAGGGCATGGGAGGAATTGACTTATTTATAGTTTCTTCTTATTTCATAGTGATAGTGCTTGCCATCCCTCCCATACAGCTAGCAGCCTAGCAGAGCTCCTTAGCTCGGAAATACATAGACTGAGTCATCATACTTGCTACTAAAAAGGAGAAAGACAAAAGGGTTGGATCCAAAACAAGAGCCAAACCCAGCTCTGGTGCGCCGCACTCTCTGTGCAATATGTTACCATTACTTCTTTTAAATGTAAGGTTGAAGCCCATTTAAGCCCAGATGTTGTCACTGGAAACTCATAAAAACACCAGTTTAAGCAGTCCCATGCTGGTTGAACATCCCATTGGCCTGTCTCGGACAATGGCCAGCACCAACAGCTCAGGGGAAAGAGCTTAAGAAACACAGCAATGATCCGTTCCTCTTTCCTTTCTTCTAGTGATCAGTGCTGCAGGCATTTCCTCCTCTTGATATCATATTAGGGCCATTGTTTAGTTATCCTCAATGGACCTTTCTCCAACTGACTTGCCTAATCCCATTTTGAACCTGCTAATATTTTTCACATCCAAACTTAATTTAGCAGTGAGTCAATATCTTGTTGTGTGGGAAATTGTTCCCTTTGGTTTTAATTGTTTTTAAACGTGTCATTGGATAAATTATTTTGTTTATATGGTAAGGAATAATGAAAATTGTTCCTTATGAATCTTTTCTGTCCTAGTTATAATTTTGTAAACCTCTCCCCACACACACAAGCCATCCTGAGCTGAAGAAAGCTTGCCTTTTTTGCTTGAGCAGGTGCTGAGCCATTCTTGCAGCCACCTTTATCCCCCTTCAAAATACTCCAAGTTCTACTGTATCCTTTCAGAGGGAGCATCATCAGTTATACCAACACACTTGCCAGATGTGAAAAATGTGTAACAATGGAAGGACTCCAGGACATAAAATAATAGGATTTGTGGCTTGCCTATAGATTTAATAGGTAACTGGTTTGGGAGTTTGGTTGGTTTTATCTTGAATGGAAGGGTGATTTTTTCATCTCTCTTTCTAAATGAGTTCAAGCTGCTTTGCATTTGGACCAAGCAAGCTAGAATGTGCTCCAGAATAGGAATGTTCACTCATAGAGGCAATCTGAAGCATTCAAAAATTTCTCCTTATCCTGTTATACATCAATTTTCATCCATCAACAAACCCTCAGTCTCAGAACTTTCTGCATTTCTTTCACAGGAGCACTGTATGGATTAATTAATGCACACTGTTAGTTGAAATTAATTAGTGACAATGCTTAATTACCTTTCACACCAGTTGACTCTTATCCACACACTGTGCAAACTATAATTTCCCATTCCTTTGAGATACATTTCTCATATGGGCTGCACATGTTTCATAAATTGTGTTGGAGGTTCTCCTTATCCTGGGAAATTTTTGTGGTCTGCAAACCACAAGCAGAAGCAAGAGTTCAAAAGGCTTCAGTAGAATACAGTCTGCTCTAGCACAGTAGATACACAGGTCAATAAACATCTAAGTAGTGCACCTAAATTGATACTAACTACTGTGTGTGCTATTTAGACAGACCTGAGAGACGAATTGCCTTCTAGTCCTACTCTGTTGAATATTGTCTACAGTTTTAACTCGGTAGCAGACAACTATTGTCCATTCAGTCCTGCACAAATCTGTAGTGAAACAGTTAAATGGAAAACCCCACAGGTATTTCTAGCAATTGACATTTATGACAAAACACTGTATTGTTGGAATCAAAACTGTCATTGAAACAAACCTTTTCCTTAGGCCCAGTGTCTAGTGTGCATTTTAAGTTCACTTCAATGGTTTTTTTCTGCAGGTTGATGGAGTTGACTCTTGACCAGTAACAGTTAAAGACTCTACAATACAAGAGAGTGGAGCTCTTACTAGATTCAAGGCATTGAGAAAACAAGAGAGATCTACTGGACAGTGAGCCAGGATGGCCTCAAGGGACCTGGATTTGAGTTCTGATATTGCTGATGACCTGTACTACAGACATGGTAATTTTTCCCTTCTGTTTTTATCTGGTTTGCTCAGCTGTAATATGTTTGCAGAAGATACATATTTGCAGTCAAACACAATGCAGTCCTCCTTCTCTCTTGGATGTCTGCTAGTCAGATTCCCTGCTGCAAACCTAATACAGGGATTTCCTAAACTTTTCTGCAGAATATCTTTACACACTTTGTAATTTCATGAAATTAGTAAGAATTAGTTAGCTGAAGTCAGCAGGAAGTGTCCTTTTTAGCAAAGGTCCTTACTCTTTGAGTCTTGTCGTACTGTTACTTACTGAGCAGTGTTTCCTTGCACAGCTGCTCAACCTAATGACTCACAGATTCCAAGATAGAAGAGTCTTGTTCTTGCCCATGCACATGCCACCCTGTCCATTCCTACTGATTCATTTCCAGGCTGAGGGCAGTCTAAGTGACTGGCCCAGCAGGATAAATTACTCAGCAGAAGAGCTAGGCAGTTTTCTGCTAGGTTAGGGGAGCATCCAGAAAAGTCCAGATGTCAAGTGTGTAGTGTGGGAGCAGGGCAGGGGAAAAGAGAGGCCAGGCAAGGAGTCACACTTCCTCTTTCTTGGCCACCATAGGACACCAGGTTTGCTCAGTCATCCATGGAGCTGCAGCTTAATAAACGATCAAATTGTCTCCAGTTGTGTCTTGTGAGCCTAGAAGATTCTAAAACTCTAGGCTGGCCCAATTTCTTTCTGAATTCATGCAGTATGATCACTTACTTCATTTACTAGAGGCTTTAATTCAAATTCTGTGTCCCCAATACATCTTTGTTAACAATGACACAGATTAGTAAACATACTTCACTGTTGGAGCGATGACTGTCTTCCGTAGGGAGGGAACAGTCTGTTTTGGTATTCTAGGAAACTGTTTTCATTTCATCAACAGACTTTGTTTTGCATAGCTGCATAACATGAGACAAAGTTGAACTAATGGTCAGGTTTAAGGTTACTACCGAGGATTTCAACTTTTCAGATACAGGGGAAAAGGTCTTACATTTTTTTCATCACAGTCTCTGTCGAAAATGTTTGCATCTGCCTAGAAATAATTAGTTTCCTAACTCAGTAAGATCTTCCAACAAATACAAAGAGCTGCCTGCAGTTCTGACACCATGCAGATCTGTTTTCTTGTTTGTTTTTCTTGATAAACCAGGAGTTTTGTTACAATAGGACGCATATTTTGGCTTTTGAAATGCAGCAAGGAGCACAGGAAATTATATGTGCTGACAAATGGATTCTGAACTTTTGTTAGGAGGAAACAATTTCAGAGCCTCCACTAGGAAAACTCCACCCATCTTGTTACATGGTGTTTTAATCACTATCTGTTTAATGACTTACACGTATGAAGGGCATGCATGTTTTCCCTTAGAATAGATTCTTATACTCAACCTGCTTATACACAAAATTTCATGGATTTCACTAAATAAAAATCACTTCTGTAAATGTTTTAGAAAAAAAACCCTACTGTATTTAACTTCACTACTGTCTGGTTCTGTGTTCTTTCAACATAAAAAACTCTTCTCCCACTATGTAACAGAAACACTGCTATTAACTGAAACTTTAAAGCAATGATGAATATTTCCATAATATATAAAATGTGGGTCTCTCCCTGTAGCATCCTGTAATAAGGAGAGGGTCTTTCTCAAACAGGCTTAACATATGTTTTTACTAATCTGTTTTTCTTGAAGTGATTTAAAGATGAAGGACAAGGCACTGCCAAGCACAGTGGAACAGAAGATTTGCTCTCGTGGGTGAGGGACAGTCAGGAAGGTTGGTGTCTCAGTGCTGGGATTTCCCATCCATGCTGCATACACTTGGCTGGGCCACTGACCATTGTTTCAAATGATACTCTGTGCTGGCTCCCACGCAAGGTGATTTTTTCTATGTCGCATTTACAGAACAAGCTCTTCTCACAATATCTGGGATACCAGCTCATTGTGGCTTCCATGAACACGGAGGAAATTCCTGGCATATTCCAGGACCAAGAAATTTGAAGGCCCTTCAGAGACTGAAAATGGGACTGAACCTTTCTTGAAGGTACATGAACTGTGAATCTCAGAGTAAAATTTACCCTACTTTGAACTGATGCCTTGAGTGGCTACCTAGAAACAGAGACTAGACAGGAGTAAGGGATTAAAGGTAGGTATTTATTTGAAAGGCCTTCAAAGGTACACCCTGGGGAGCCAAAGGCTACATCCAATAAATGGACCCCAAGATGGATGACAAGTCACGAGTTCTTCACACTTTTATAGGTTTGGTTCATTTGCATATCAGCATAAATTCACCAATTAAAACTTTAGCTAATGATGTAATTTCTTCAATTTTTCCACCTCTCTTGTGGCCCTAGTTCACACTTCTGGGCCGAGGACAGTCTGAGTGTCCTTGAATAGCAAGCTCAGAGAGGCTTTGTTGTGTCTATCCGGCCTAGGAGAGCAGGTAACGAGCTACAAGAAACTTCAGAGTTACACACTAGGCAATACAGGATTTGAAAAATATAAAAGTTAAAACCTGAGGCATCACCACTCTGGGAAAAAATTAGTGCTGTCTTGGTTTTCTGCATGGTCTTCTCTTCAGGGCAATGTATATCTCACGCATTTTTGTCATTATACAGTAGAAGTATGGAGTGATAGTGTCTGACATGGAGCTGTTGTTTCTGCAAGTTTTCCTTATTCTGGAGTTCCTGATTTATTAAGGAAGCTGTACCAATCAGGGCACCCCTTCTAACATTAGACTGCAAAAAAGAAAGAAAAAGGAATGCATCAGTTGATTTGGGACTGAGGCTTCTAGGGAAGAAGTATTAACTTCATTTAGCCAATCTTCTTCTATTACAGCATTGGCTTTGTCTCTTTAATTTTGGTATATTCTTTGCTATACCCCAAGGAGAGAAACCTGTGTGACAGAAGTGAAAAAAACCAGTAGAATAATGGATAAACAGTCTAAAACTTTTGGCTTTAGAACATCATTGCTTATTTAATCTCACCTCTGTCTGCTCTCTCTCCCTCCTCACATGACAGATAAGCTCTCAGGGGTCACATCTGTCATCTGGTTTTGGGGTGTTAATCTCCTAGGACAAGGAGGTTAAATATATAAACTACAATACATTGATCAATACAATGGTTGGCTGGTGAAGTTCAATTAATTAATAAAAATTACTAAAACTAGAATCACTCTCCTTATTTTAAGACTGACACGTCCATGGAACAGACATCGCCTTATATAAAGGTGGGGCTGCCTCTTGACTTGTTTCCTACTTCCAGATTTCCTTTTTAATCATGGCAGGAAGACTGGAATTGTGACAAGAGGAAGGGGAAACACAGAAGAACATTTAGTAGCAGTAAGTTTTCTCATGTTTAGAAATAGCTTCTGTGTGCAAAAACAATTGTCAGCAGTTTTCAACAATTTCAGTGATAGGTTTTGTTTTCTCAGACCTGACCAGCCCCCCCCCCCCTTCATCAGTCTTTTCACATGCATCAGTCATGAGTCTGAGTCTCTCAGCATCCCCATGCTGAGCTGTCATTAATCAGTCTGCACTTTGGAAACTGCTTATGACTCTGCTTATGGCAGAGATTGGGCAGCAGGGACCAGCTCTATTTCAGCTCATTATAAGTTCAGTAAAGCTTTTCACTGGCCTGTATTCTTACACACTTCGCCTGTAAGACGAAAGATAGAAATGTAAGTTCTCCCAGACCATTGGGAGAAGCAACGGCAAGCTGTTGTCAGCCATTCCAGAGAGATAAGTAACAGAGGGTCAAGTCTGATGTACGCTCTCCAGGAGTGGTATGTATACTCTTATCTGGTGTCTGAAGTCAGACACAACTTCTTAACTAGTTTCATGCCTTATAACATCAATAGAAGTTACTATGCAAGCTCACCAGAGGGAAACAGTGTAGTTCTGGTGTTAAAACTCATAGCTAAGATTTGAGACCAGTGCTCAAATTCCATCCTCATTACACCATGAAATTCTAAGTTACAATTTTCTGTCTCTAAACCTCTTCTATGGGTGGTGAAAGCTGAACAGCAGTGAAGACTCAAACCATTGTGTCACATAGTGAACCATGCTACACCAGGATAAAGTCAAACAATGGAGTAGTAAACACATCCAAATCCCATCTGTGTTAAAGTGTCCACCAGTGGGATTACAACTGCACCATGGGATCTTGAATTGCAAGTCCTTTTATTTAAGGGCAAGGGACACACATCCTGAAGAATAGTATAATTTTATCCCTTAATTTATTATATCTGTCCAAATTGCTGGCATGAGTGTGCAGATCATTTATGCTTTTTCATAACTGCCATCTTTTATAGGGTAGTGCTAGAAAATCTAGTACTTTGGTTTATTACATTCACATCAGAATGACCGACACCCTTCTCAGTTTGGGTGCAAAAATGTTAACCGTAGGTGTCTGTTCATATTTTTTATGTTTTTATGTAAGGTGCTTGAGTGCAATTGCTTTTGTTTTTGAAGTGAGTGCCTCATCCTGTCTCCCTTTGGTGCTGGGGACTGGATAGAAGGTTTGCTCTGCCTGCAGGGAATCTGTGTGTGCTTTCACCTGTAATCCAAAGACTGATGTACCGCACCCTATGCCCTGATGAGAGCTGTCTTCCTTCAGTGCAGCAGACCCCAGGGAAGTGTGGATGGAGCTCCTGAGTGCCAGGTGGGAGAGAGGTGAGAGAGGTTATACCCAGCCTAACCTGGTCTGTTACAAAGTTTTGGGCATGCTCAAACTTTGATTAATGAACTGTTCTGTCCCAAATATTTCCTGAATGTCTACATTACCATTTTCAATTGTGCTAACTCAAACAAACCAGCAATCAATTAACTAGAATTACAAAACTCTAGGCTAAACAAAGCCATCGTGAAGAAACTGGCTTTCAGCCCAGTATCTGCTGATGATGGGATATGAAACAGCCTATTGATTCTGCAGCTCTCAAATTCTTGTATGACAGTAAAAACAATGCTATTTGCCTTTTCAATAGGGAAAAAAATCCCATTTTATTCAGTACCTCCATTTAGAAAAGGCAAACTACATTATTGAGCCAATTTTTAGGAGGTTGTACAGAAAGAAGTAATTCCAGCACAGTAAGAAAACTTCAGCTTAGAGTTATAAAAACTCTAGAAGAAAGGCAAGAACACTAAATTTTAAACCAGATTTATATGTCCACCTGTCAAAAATGTTGTGCAACCTTCTTGAGGTATTTTTATGTTTCATGTAGAAAGCTATATGAGAAGACAAAACAGCTCTGTCAAGTTTCTGTGCTGGTGACTGTCAAGTTTATTGCTAGTACTATGATATTTAGTGCTTTTCATCTGGCTTTGGATGACAGAACCCTAAAACGTATGAAGATCTCAGCTTGTAGTAGTTACGCTTCAGGGGAAAAACTTGGAAACTTGAAACAAACACACACAAATGGCATAAATAAGTCAAGCAACAACAACTGAAAGCATCACTTTCCGAAACCTCTTCTTTTTAATTAATTCTCTGCTCTGGAGGAGCAGTTTTGTGGTTTTTCAATATGTGAGGGTTGCCAATACAAAAAGCATGCGGTAACTGTAAAAGCAATAACCAGTCCAGCTGCATTCCCTGTGCAGAAACTGAGAGGGACAACAAGCCATAAATAGTGGTGTCACCGCCACTCTTTGCCTCAGTTAAGGAGTATTATTATTCTAAACACAAAACAAACTATTGCTTGGGCTCCAACTGAAAGTTTCAAAGCCTCATAAATCTGCCAGGTCAAAGCCAATTTTCATTGCAATTTTGGAAAGGAACTTCTTGAGAGAAATATCCAGTGCTAATTTTAATTTCCTTTTACTACTTGTTTTAACAGCCTTGTCCAAACCCAAAGTGTTTTTCAAATGGAAGAATACAAATTTTCCTCTGATTCACCTTATTCTGTGTATGCCTGTAGCTCAGCACTAGTCTACTATAGCAAACACAAACAGAACATCTGCAATGAGTATATGTTTTCCTTTAACCTGAAGCTGCTGACAACTGTCTTTAGGCAGAGATTGATGTGATGAGTGACTGCATGTTAACTACTGATGGGCTCTAGGTAGAATATTGCTGCCTAAGATGTTTTCTTCAAGGTCCCAGGTGCTTTGTCTACAGTGCAAACCTTCTTTAGGCTTGTTCAATAATAGGTTTGGAAACTGCTGCCACTGAGGAGAGTTGCTGGCTCCAAAACATGAAGAGGAAGGTTTTGATTATTTCTTTTTAACAAAAATGAAAAATCCTTCCATGAGAGCTCAGCAGACATCTGAGGCAATTTTCAGAAAAGTCTGCACAAAAGGAAGGATGTGTGTATGTGCTTGCTCTCTGATTGCCCTTCTGAGAGTAATTTTTTTGCACTACTTTCTCTGCTTCGGAGTATCTTCCCAGGTGGCCAGCCTTCCCAGCCTTCCCGAAAGGGAGGAGGGGCAGGTCAGAAATGATGGGGTTTTTCCTCCCTTTTCTTAACAAATTTCTCTTCTGTCACTACCCTCCTGCTATAACACTTAATTGTCTTCATGCATTAAGTGTGTTCTACACAGAAAACCTGCTTGCAGCACAGTGTTTTCTAGGCTCAGTATTTTATCTTTATAATATATGGTGTTACATGTTTGCTAATATGCAAAAGAAACAAAATTATTAATATAAGATAAAATCTGAGGTGTCTTTCTTTCTAGGGATATTTATTCCATTTTCATGGTTATGAAATTACAAAATTATGTCCTCCTTCTATGCAAAAAATTTGGCTCCGAGCATCAATGAATGCAGTGATAGAACAGACATGATTAATCCAAGATCCCCACAAAAAATTAAAAAATGAGAAAAGTGGCAAAAGGGTACGTTGTAGAGTCAGAGAGATTGATCAAGATATTTGGTATTTTTAGAAAATTCTCTTTTGTTTCCCAGTTGCTAAATCTTTTGCCCCTGACAGGAACAACTGATTTTAACAAACACTTGGCCTAAATTTTTTTTTTTTTTTTTGTGGAAGCATACAATAGGCCCATAGACTCAGCCAGTCAAAACACATGGTCTTGGGCCTAAAGAAAGGCAGCATAAAAGTGTGGGGTTTTTTTAATGAAAAGAAAGAAGGTAGTAAAAAGGACTACTTTACATAGCTCAAGTGATCAGGGTAGAACAGAAAAATATTCTGCCTCTAACGTGGATTTAAATAAAGATGTTCCTTTGCTTGCTAACTGCTGTCAAAAGGGACCTCATTCTGGGAAACATGCCGAAAAAAGTTTTTCTTTGTCTATCATGCACATCAGCTGCCCGGTAGACAAAGAAAGATTCTTTATGACTCTCTTGTTTTTATACACAAAAGCAAATAACAGTGTCTGCATCTATAGGTATTGCTTTCCAGTGAAACAGTTTTATGTCATACCAGTCCACAGGATTCAGACAAATAATTGTAATATCTGTTGGCCATAATAACATGTTATGATTAAAACAGATCTTCGCTTTGCAGGTCAAAACCAAATATACAGGCTTGTGAGCATTTTTTAGATTTTTGCTTCTTTATTCTTGCTTCTCTGTTTCACCCCAGACTGACCCTGCACTTCTGGACTTGTTGCTCTACCAGGGTATCTCTTAACTTTATTAACATAGGCTCTTATTTAAGGGAGCTCTGTGCAGCAGTGTGCAATACTGACAGGGTTGTCTACGGAAAGCACAGCTCTGAGGACCTTCCTCCAGGAATGGCAAACCAGACAGTTACTAACTATCAAAGCAAATTTAGGTGTCAAACACAAGCGCTTCTTGCTTTTTTTATGCCTCGATATTGTGCAAGCTATAGCGGTGTCTTGGAGGTGAAAAGTAATATGCAGCTGGAGGGTGTCAGAGCTTTTTCCAGCAGTATCCATGTCAATAAAACAGCCTGAAACTTTCTTTATAGCCTTGGCAAGGCCATCATAGGCTGAATTATTCACAGCAGCAAAGCTATCTGCTCACCAGTAGGGAATCTTCCTATTACAAACTTTTTGTATAAACCTCACGAGGTTTAATAGGAATTGCTTCACATACTAGTAAAATCTATAGATTTTTACAGACCCTAGAGTTTGTTTTTACTCTTTCCAACACTTTGCAAAACCAAGGTGAGTTCTTCTGGCTCCTAGGCTCTTTTCTCTTAGCTTTCTCCCAGTTGCTGCTAACTGTTCAGCACGCACGGATGAGTCTGGAGCCTTGGCTGGAAGGCAACAGAAGTCTGTGGCTCAGGAATATTGCCGCCTTTCAGCGTCTCTCTCAGAGAACTTCTCAGAGTGACTGCTTCTCTTGTTTAGCCACTAGTGTAGTTATGATCCCATCAAGTAATTGAGCAAGAATGCAACTCCGTGGCATAGTTTACAAATCTTTAAGAAGATTGGTATTTTCAATCTGTTTCAAATTTGTGGACCCCTGTAAAGTGAGTCTAAGTCTACTGAAGCAAACTTTCTTTTCTCAGTTATCTTTCCAGGTCTCCTAGTGGTAGACCAGATGTTAAAGACCACTGATCTAGAAAAAAGACCTCTCTTCCAGCTGAAATGTAAGCTATGTTTACTCGAAGGTTCAGAACACTCTCAACATCACTTAGATTGTAAATTCCCTGTTTATAGGGACCTTTTCCTTTTTTTTAACAAATGATGCATTCAGCTCATTGGTCACTGTGCTCTGTGAGCATTATTGCAGTATAAATAATACATGGCAGTTTTATCTGAGGGTCCTCAAAAATATCATTCTCTAACAAAGTTTCTCATCACTAGATCTGGAATATTTGGAATCTATTACTGTCTCATTTGCAGAACCAGGATGTGTTTCATGACGGTTGGTAGGCTAGAGGTATGAGGTAAACATTGTCATAGCTGACTGAGTTTTTGCGGTCGCATCCTAACTTGTACAGCTTTCATGAGAGAAGCCAAGACTGAAAGGAAACATGGGAGTTTCATGGAGCACAATTACAGTTGCTTATTCAATTATTAGCCAGTCCTGAAATGACTCACAACACAGCTGCTTAGATTTACAGGCAGTTAACAGACTTAAGTGTTTGTTGGCTTTTTTGTTCAAAGTGATGTAGTGGGACACTGTCCCGGGTCAGATGTACCATAAAGTTGAGGGCTTGAGGAAACAGAACAGACTTTTGTCTCTTTCTTACATCAGCTGCTTTGTCAATGGCTGTGAGAAAGATGCTATGAAAGTGATTTTATCTGTCTAATCTTGACATAGCAGAGCAATCTAGGAACAGTATTCAGTGTAAGTTGGGCACTATTGTCTCTGAGACACTCTGAAAATTCTGGGATTCTCTGATCTGCTATTCCCAAATACTCCAGTTTTGATGTGACTTTATTTGGTAACTCTTGCATCTGTAATAATAATAATACAGTGTTCTGGCTGCTTGATTGGTGGAATTTTTTCAAAACACTGACAATTGACACTCAGTCATGCCTCAATAATTTGGAACTGTTTTGGTTATATTAACAATCAAATTTCATACTTTTTATATAGAGAATTGCTTTGTGAACAGAGATAGAATAACCAGTAAGTATAAGCCATGTCATGTCATATAAACAAGTATTTACAACATGCTGCAACATATTGCCTTTTCTAAATGATATTGTTTCTGATTTTAATTTGGGGTTGTTCTCCTGTGCTAGACTTCTGTGCTAACCTTCTACATTAAATAAAAGGAATGAACAACACTGACAGTAACACCTTAGGATTTTTAGGTTTTCTTTTTTCTTTCCTTTTTCACTTTCTTATGTTTTTCTTCCTTATTTCATTGGTTCACTGAGGTACGTCTTCTGCTCTTAATCCCCTTCGTCTGAGGTTGAGGTACCGTCTTTTTTCTCTCTTCTGTTTAAAGTATTTTGTATTTTTATACTGCTACATACAACTTTTAAAAATCAAAGGCACCTATCCATACTGTAGGCAGCAGGATTTGTAAAAACTATAAGAGATTCTCTGCCTTTTTGTCAATGGCAGATCTTCATTTTAGGGCTTACAGCCTTCTTCTGGACAGGCACTGACAAAGGTCAATGCAAGTTCCCGTTTGGGGGTTAACAGCCTTCATTGTTACAAGTCCTGATAAAGCTTTAGACTTCCTTTTCCACTGCCTTGTCTGTGCTCATGTAGATAGGTGCAGAATGGAACCACAGTGAGTTTATTAAATCTTTGTTTTGTCTTGATAGGATCTGAATTATCACCTTCCTTCACAAGTCTGCAGTGGCTGAGACTGAGTTTTTGAGTGTTACTCAAACTTCCTGAGGGTTGTGATGAATTATGCCCGCTGCCCATGATCTGGTTGGCTTTTGCCACTCATAGAATTTAGTAAGACTGATGAAAATATTTCCTCAAGATAGCATTTTGCTGTGGCAGTAGCTCAGGACAGCACAGGATGCAGCTTTGATGAGGATTGGGATGGCTGAACATTGCCCGAAGATATCTGATAGGCGGTTTGGACTGCGTGTTGCATTAGACAGCAAAGGAGATTACAGTCCTCTTAGCTCCTTCTTGGAAATTTGCCCCTTGGGATTCTCTCTGATCCATGCCCAGAGAACTGCCCTTGCAATCCGCCTGCTCTGGCATCGTCGGTCTCTGATGGGCAGCAAACCAGACTAAATGCAAGGAAGAATCCAGGGCCACTTGTGCTTGAGAAAAATATTCCAGGCACTAAATTGTGATCTTGAAGAACTTAGGGACTAAATTTAGTTTATTGCCTAAAAAAAGAGCATTTTTATTACTTATTACTCAGAGGGTAGTTTAAAACAATTAGTCTAATTATTGTGGAGCATTGTGCTTTAAAAGCTACAGCTGAAAGTAGGGAACCACAAGATTTTCATATAAGTAGTAAAAGTTTTTTTTAATAATCTAGTTGAGTCAGAAGAAACCAGTGGTTATATGTTTGAAGGAGTTTCCTTGAAGTTGGAGTCCTGTAATCAGATGAGCTCATCTGCCGTCTGAGCAACCTGTATTAGCAGTGTTGAAAAGTAACTCTTAGTTGCTGCTTAAAGCAAGTCTAATATTCTCCTTGTTATGCTCTGAAGACCTTGGACTTGATCCTGCTTTTTTGTACGTGTAGATTCACCACAAAGCACGCAGCACGAAAAAACCCTTTTAAAGAGCATGATCTTGCAGCCCCTAAATAAAACACACAAGACGAAGGCCTCCTTGTGACGTCTTAACACTCTTTTTGTGAATAATCAATTTAAGCCAAAAAGAGACAGCTGAATTTTGAGAAACAAACACCTCCTGTGTGTCCAGTAAGGCTGTTTGCTGTGCCAGCAACTAAACAGAGAAGAGGAAGTGGCTGGGATACTGCTCCAGCTTTATTTTGAGTGCTTTTGGCTGTCCTGTCCAGAGAAAAGGGGTCAACATCTTCCATCCTGGAGGGGTTGCAATGGTTCATCCTTAACTGGTGGCTTTGTTATGAGGAACATGGAACTAGTGGTGACTTTCTTCCAGAGCAAGATGGCTGAAGGCCAAAGTTTGAAATGAACTACTCAGTTCCAGCCTTATAACCTAAAATACTCCAAAGAAAATTTAAATAGGGAGAAGAAGAGCCCTTGTAAGACTGAAACATGGTTTTTTGTTTGCAAAGGTGTAGATGCAAATTTTTTCAGGAATAAGACACAAGAAAAGCTTTCTGGAGAAGAACAGATGGGAAATGTAGACAGCTATTATTTATCACAATGCAAAAAGCACCATGGTGGAGGTTGTGCTTAAGACCCAAGACTTGTAAAGAATTTGAGACCTGAGCTGACAACATAATTGCACTAGCTTTTGAATTTACCAAAGCCGATTTCATGAAAACTGCAGCTGGTCTGCGTGCTTTTTATGAAATACAGTTGCGTTTGTGGAAGATCCAAGGAGTGCTGCTATCTGGAAAAGCAAATCATCTCAAAGATGTTTATTTCTGCATGGAAATATTCCCAGACAAAAGAGTCAAACCCTCTCCCTAGAAAGATTAAGTTCAGTCAATTCCTTCTGCACAGTATTTTGTTCTTTTCTTAACGTTGGCAGTCTTCATACTTGTAACCACTAGACTTCATCCTCTTACTCCTATTCTTTATGCACACTATTTGTTTCCCAAGGCAAGTAGCATGCAAAGTCATCTTGTATTTAAAGTACTTCCACTTAAACTTTACAGTAAGATTGGAAGTAAGATATTTTGAACTTCATGATTAAAAGTTTTAGCAGCTGTTGCTGTAACGACTTAAATGTGCTTCCAATTTTTTTCACACAGGTATCTCATCAACTTGGAGGTAATTGAATGCCTACAGGACACAGGCATGAAGTAGGTATGATAGTATTTTATTTGATATTAATGGTTTTACTGGAACATATAATTACTGGAATGGTTGTGTACTCCTTGGCATTAGTGTACATGAAAGAGTATGTTCTATTAAACAGGAGCATAGCTCTAAAAACCCCCTACACTTAATAATATTGCTTTGCAAAGTGAATGAGTGCACCTATGCCTGTCAAGTAAATTGTGTAGTGGGTGGAATGATTAATTTGGACACAAGGCAAGGAGCACATTGCAGATTTTTTTTTTAAGCTGACTGAGCAGTGCCCAGGTTAATATTATATCCATTTTCCCTGCTTTACACCCTTGTGCATGGCATGGATGCAGCAGTTTGCTTCTACAGATCCTGCCCCTCACCAAACAATCAATTCCAGGATGTGTCTTTAAGTGTGTATGGGAGGTGTCTTTACAAGTAGTTTTTTTCTCTTATTGTAAGGACAGGCTTTTTTTTCCCCCAGATTCTAACTCAGAACAGATAAACTTGTGCTTCTCTTCAAGCAAATGCTGAAATTCATCATCAGTCAGCAAAACTGAAGCGACAGTGATTTCTGTACATTTAAAGGCATTGGTTACAGTTTCGCTGAGTCACAGCCAGAATGAGGAAAACATTAACACAATGACTGGTGCAATTCAGAGCTCATGATGTAAAGAACTGCTGTGATGTTTGAGAACATACATATAGGTACAAACTTACTGGTAGACCAGTTGATATAAGCAGACCTCCTAGAAGGAAAATAATGTTAGGTTACAGATGCCCAACATAGTAAGCAAATCAGTTTCAAGTAGTACGTGAAAGTAAGTCCTGGCCACCATTGTGAAAGACACCAACTCATTCATTAGTGGTGCAAGTTTCTGACTGCCAGGGCAGAAGGAGGGATAGAAGTGAAAAGCTGGCAGATGGAGCTGGATCCCGCCTTAAGTATGGGGGAAGCCAGGGATCCTGCTGTGTGAGAGTATGAGAGATGCTGTGAGAGTTGAGTAGAAAAAGATGTGTGTCGAAAAAGGTGTAGCTTGGGGGAACAGAGGCTTGCTTTTTGAGCAAGCTGTTTGGAAACCTCCACAACAACTGGTGCTTCCTTCTGTGCCACTGACCTTCTGGCGTACAGGCAAAACCCAGGAGAAATGTTCACCTGCCTGCAGCTTCCTTGTCACTCGTGCCCTTTTACCAACAGTCAGGTGAATTACCCTCAAAGACAGGCGTTCCCACAATTTGTCCACGTATCTAATTCCTAAAAAAATGGGTGGTTCTTCAGATACACTATTTTGTGTTACAGTGTTGTAAAGCTTGACCTTTAAACCTCTCTCATTCTTTCTGCAACAATGATCCTACATTATCAGTCAGTCGCCTTAAAACGGAGGGTATTTTGTCAGTCCACTGTAACGCTATTTTTAGCACAAGCAAACAGAAACCAGACAGACTCATGATCAGTCCTTTGGGGAAACGGAGGTAGAAGGATGAAGAGAGAGGAAGAGACCTCCTCTTGAAGATTTTTCCTGTTAGTCACAGCACTGAGGAAAAACAAACTCCATATGGAACAGATCATGTAAGGCCTTTAAAACATATTTGGATAGACTGTACAGTTTCTTAAAGGAACTTGGAATACTCTGTGATTTGGGGGTTTTGCTGTATTTCCCATTTAGGGACTTGTGTGCATTTTCATTTGTTTTAATTTGGACAGAGTTAAATGCATCAAGCAGTAGTTTGTTTTATTACCATCTTTCAAAGATTTTTCATAAAGGAAGAACATTCCCTGATTCCCCAAATGGGAAAGAGTTACAAATGCTTCTCTCCCAGTAGTTTCATCAGAGAAGTTTTGCTGCTTTAGTGTTTTTCTTTTTTTTCCCCTTTTTTTCTACTGACTTGCAAATGAAGGCTAATTTTTTGTTTCCAGCACAAGGCTGGAGTGTAGTGTGCTGAGGCAAGGATGCGTGCTCAGCTGGATGCTGAATTCAGACATGGAGTAGCTATGTGGTGCAGGAGGCCACAACCAGTGGGCTGGTGTTAGTGGACCTACTACTAGTCTCATCCGAAATTGCCCTTCTCTCATTTGCTCCCCTGTCAAGCAACTTTGTAGAACACTATTCCGGAGTATTAACTGTGGAGTCCAGCCTTCTGTGATCTGTCTTTCCTGCCTGATAGGACAGTGATGGCTCACAAGGAAATAGGAGTGAAGTGAGATTTACCCCTTGGTGATGAGGTCCTTCACCCAGAGGGTGGCTGGGCACTGGAACAGGCTTCCCAGGGAAGCGGTCACAGCACCAGCCTGACAGAGTTCAAGGAGCATTTGGACAATGCTCTCAGGCATAGAGTGTGATTTTTGGGGCTGTGCTCTGCAGGACCAGGACTTGGACTCGATGATCCTTGAGAGTCCCTTCTAACTCAGAATATTCTGTGATTCTATGATAACTATGCTGTAATTCTGCAATGTCAATAAATGTTATGTGCAAGAATGGCTGTCATTAAAATATTTGAGGTATTTTTTTTCTTGAAGCTAATATAGTCCCACTTATTGAACACAAACTTTTGTTTTGAAATGCTGCCAAAATTAATTCATAAATGTGGTAATCTTTTAAAATTCAGCACTGGTCTGAAGACTATTCAGTGTGCATGTTGGGAAAGAACTCTGGGCTTCTGAATCAGTGACAGAGAAACAGACCCTGACCAAGGTGTTTTGGTGGTTTTTGGGGGGGAGGGTTTGGTTTATTTTTTTAGGATTCCAGTGAGAACAGGTAAGATGAGGGCAAACACTGAAACTTCCTGCTTTTCTGACTTACTGCTGTAATTACTTGTTTTGACATCTGAAAAGTATGAGCTGTTCTAACCTCCCAGTTTTCCTTGCATTCCACATGCTGTATATTAGCATGAGTAGAGGGAGAAACTGTTATAGAACAAAAGCAATACAGCTTTACTAAATGTGAAATACGGAACAAAGTTTTTCAGGAAACCAAGAATTTTGTTAGGGCTCAGAGGAGTAAGGAGCACTGAACATGTATGAAGAACTCAGTCTTTATTTAAGCCATCTTTTCTCTTTTGTGTTTGTCTTCTTAATTTATTCTTTTTTAATGTTGTGTGACTTTAAGCTCACCTTTTCAAAGATGACCCAGCAGCCTGCCACCCACGAGGCAGGTGTAGTCTCTATCTACAACCTCTTGGAATTTGCTTTTTACGGGTCTGTATTTCGGGGTGGACTTGCCCCCTTCACATTTGGCAATTTGGCAACTCATTTACAGAAGCTCTTTCAGACCTGTGAATTGAATTTCAGACCTGTGGTGGCGGAGAGGAGCCGATGGGCAGCTCGGAGAGGCGGGGATGGGGCTCGTAGCCGGGCGGAGAGGCTGTGATCTGACACACGGGGAAGGGCAGGAGAGCCCGGCGCTTTTCCATGCGTGAAAACAGTAGCGGTTTATTTTTTTTTTGTCCTTTCATTTTTTTTCTCCCCCATTGCCTTTTCCTCCCTTCTTCTTCCCGGGGCTGTAATCCGACTGCTCTCTTTGGCTCCTTTCCAGAGACAAATCCGAGTGGTTAATCTCTCTTCTCCCCCTTTCCCAGCCTCGGGGGCTGGGGGACGGCGGATGAGGGAGGAGAAGGAGAGCAGAGCAAGCACCAGCCCAGAGCCGGGCCGGGCCTCCCCGGGGAGGGGCTGAGGCAGCGACTGGGCTGCGGGAACTGCATGGAGGAGGGGAGTTCCACAGACTCCTCTGCCCGGCCGGGAGGAGGAGGAAGTTTGGAGATTAAGCCGTTGCCCGGAGCTCGAGCGCACGGAGTGAGCCGGGGTGCGGCCACGGGCGCTGCGAGGGGGACACCCGGCCGGCGCCGCTGAATGGGCTGCGGGGCGGGGTAACCTCCCGCACTCCCAGCCCGCAACCCTGCGCCTGGATTTTCAGCGGGAGGAGGAGCGGTGGGCGAGGGCAGAAGACGGCGAGAGGCTGTCGGTAAGCGCTGCCGGGGGCTTTGTTCGGTGGGGCGCGCCGGGGAGGGGGCGGCGGCTCCCGGAGCGGCTCGGCTCGGTGCGGGGCGGGCGATGAGGTACCCGGTGTCCCGCAGCCCCCCGGAACCGCGCTGGGGGCTCCGCAGGGGAGCGGGCGTTCCGTGAGCGCAGCCTTTGTGCGAGCCCCGCCGCTGCCCCCGGAGGCACCGTGCGCCGGGCTCCCATCGCGGTTGCCGCGGCCACCGCACCGCTTTGTGCTCCGTCGCTCCGCCGGGGGTAGCCTGGCCGAGCTGCACCGGCTCAGCCCGAGCCGGGGGGTTTCATCGAGTTTCTTCGGCGAGGGAGGAGGTACTTCTTTTAAAATATGATAAAATTGTATAGGGCCACGGCTTTTGTGGGGATGCTTTAGCAAACCTGTGTCTTCTAGAAAACTCAAAAACCACCCCCAAACCTATCCTTTTTTTTTTTTTTTTAATGTTTTAAAGTTAATGGGATTGTGATAAGTATGGCCTAAAGAGGTTTGAAAATATGATTGATCTATTGTTAAGTAGCAGGAACTGTGATTCTGTGAAGAGGCAGTGGGGCAGAGCAGTGTCCTGCTGCCCTATAGGATCCTGGATGCATTTCCCTATATCCTACACTCGTCTTTTCCCTGCTTTGCAGGTCGTGTGTCCCAGTCCCTCTTGTTGAAGGAGAAGCCCTTCAGAGCTCATCCTTCAGTTAGCACTGACAGACCTGAGGCACTCGTTTCCTTCTTTTTTCACAAGCCACATTGCTCCAAGTATGTGGGGAAAGAACCTGAAACAAACTTAGCTGAACGTTCAGCTGGCTTCCAATACGGTCTCTCTTTAGTTGGCTTTTTTCCTCCTTTGATTATTAATTGGCAGACTCAGAAAGAGCTGTGGCCCTGCTTTTTTTCTTTTAATGTTTGCTGGTACTTTAGCAGTTTAATAACTCTGCCTAGAGAACTTGATGACTTATAGGTGTTTTGAAAGCTGTGTAATAAGAGCCTACTAATAGTCATCTTTTGCTACTGTTTCATTCTTGGAGGGAGCAGTCTTTGCTGCTGGAGAGTTGCGGTTCAAATTTCCACAAGCGTTTGTTGCCTGTGCCTCTAGCTAAATTTATAAAGGAATTCTGTTAGCTTGTATGAAGCTAAATCTGGCTGTAGCAACTCCTGGCTGTACAATTCACTGTGGTTGGCACGGCACAATATATAGCTTCCCTGAGATTTATTTTTAGGGTTTTTTTTTTTCGCCTGGTGTGTGTGGGACACGCAGTTGTCATAATTTTGGGAACTCTTCACCAGTGTGTGTGTGGGTGCTTTGGGATGAAAACGTAAGAGTTATGCTAAGGTTAAGAAATGTATTAATAGAGTGCTTGTCTTGAAAATATGAGAACGCAGTTTGAGATCGGCCTCTTAATGAATATTGGTATTGTTCTCGGGTCCGTGCAGACGCTTAGCTATTAAACTTTGCTTCTGCTCTGTGTTCTCAGTTGGAAAACTAGAAATGGGGCGAAACACTGATAAAAGGTTCAGTTTTAAATGCGTTCATTTACGGGAATGCTGGCTGTTTCTCACAGACCTAGAGAGCCCTAAACAAACAACGTCGACCCGTGGCCACACAACTGAGTTCTGCGACGGCATGTTATGATTCTAACACTAGGTGTTAAGGTGTAATTTTTCTTCTTGTTTTACTTTTGATTTCCCAAAAAAGAGAAAGGAAAAAAAAAATAGGTGTGTAGCCAAATCAGTTCGTAATTTATAGTCTTACTTGATAACATCTTGCGAAGACAGCATTGACTTGATTTTTAAGTGGAAATCTTCAAGTAATGAACCTGGTTTGTTGGCAGCTCTCATCATTTCAGGACATCTGCTAATGTGTTCCTCTTCCTTGGGCAGGATGTGAGACTACAAATTAACCGTCTGAAGGCATACTTTGAGACTCAAGTGTTGGATTGTGAGGTGATGGCAAAAGGTAGAATGGGTTTGGAGCTAACTAACTGAACGCTTGTTACCTTCCTGTGTGGAAGTGGAGTGTTTTTGTCTAGGTAGGTTTTTTAATGGAGTTGTGCTTTGGGTTTCTTTGGAATTTTGTTTTGTTATTTTATTTTAAACCTTTGTTGTGACCTAAAAAGTTCAAGCTAGAAGGGAAGTGAAAATATCTGCTTACTTTTCTAGTAAGTCACAAGTAGTGAGTTTGTATAGTTTTTGCTACTGTTATTTGTGTAGGTTGATACATTTGAACCTTTCACTGATGCAGTCTTTCATGTGGCACCAGTGGTAGTATTTTTGTGAAAGTCATTTGGAGCAGTATGCGTGTTTGAAAGCCTCCTTGTGTGCATTTATTTGGATCGGGTTGTTGTATACCTGTCATCCTCTGCCTTTCACACTCTTGTGATTTCTTGGTTCCCATTCAGGAAAGGCTTTTTAAGCTCTGCTAACCAGATAGGGCTGTAGCAACTGACAAATGCATTTACTTGAAGTAGTGCTTTATTATCTTTGAATGCAGACTCAGCAGTGCAAAGCTGGTCTGTTTCTCTAACCATAGAACACTAACAGAACTGTAATTTGGCATTGGCTTCTGTCATTTTATCTTGCTCTGTGGTAGCATCACCCATACAACTTGTAGGCTCTGGTGAGTACTTTTGAGATCTACCCAAAAATGGGGAAATCAAGAACACAGTTACAAAATCTGCTGTTACTAATTTTGAAGAGTAGATCCACAGATTAGTCTGAGATACTGCTACTGAAAAAAAGTTTCTGTACAGAGGTGTCATCTCTAAAATTGTCACTAAAAAAGACAATCCTAAACCAAAACAATTCTTAGGGAAGGATTCTGCAGAATGGATGGGCCTTTTTTATTTTATCACTTAATTTTTTAAGACCTCCTAAATAACAGTATTTTAACAGATACTTAGCACAGTTATTAAAGTATGCCAAAGACTCATTCAACTGTTGATTTTGATATACTTATTCATTTTCTTTATGCTTGGTTGCCATTCCAGCAATTGCTGGGCACCACTAAGTCTCTACTGGCCAAACCAGAGCTGCAGCTCTTGGTCTTGGGAGCATGGGGTCAGGAAGAAGAGGGACCACATTTCTGGGTGGCAGCATGGCCCTGTCATGTACCCCAGTTGCGTAGGGTTAGATGTGCTAGATCAGGAAATAATGGAAACATCCAAGCTGATGATAAAGGGGGCCATTTGCAGGCTCCATTTAGAAGTGTTTCTCAGATTAGACATGAATAAAGCTGTGGCAGTTGTAAATTAGAAGAAAGGAATTAATCTGATGTGCATTTGCTTTTCTATTCAGTCGTGTTGAGAAGGAAGGTTGCTGTGTTAAAGAAACGTGTTTTATTGACATGTTAAATTAGTTATGGTTTTAAGTTACTTTGCCATAATTTCTTAATCACCAAATGTAGTACACAGATATTTAGCTAGAATATACAATAGAAGATAGAATAATGAAATTTTTAAAAATGCAAGTTAATAATGTAATGTCTACTGAAGACATTTGGAGTGATGGTGATCCTCTTATAATAATCTGGAATTTTTGCTGGTGGGGACAATGAGGATGTCTTACCACTACTTACTCTAAATGACATTCTGCTTCTGTAGAGTTAAGAGGGGGAGGTGGGGGGGAAAGAATTTTTGCAGCCCTCAGCAAAGTCTGGAGTGGCCGAAAGGCTTGCAGAGCTGTTGCTGAATGGTTAATTCTGAGAACCTGTGTTACTGTCACTGCACATAAAAAGTTTTAGCTAGTAGGACTGTCAATGAGAAAGAAGTGGAAGAAAGTGTTATTCTTGTAAACTTAGAATGCAAAGGATGTGGAGCCTAGATTTCCCCTTCACTTTAGAAGAGCCTCACGCACCACAGTGAGTAGTGGAAACACAAAACTGACCTGGGAACAGGAGTAAAGGGAGTGAAGAGTAAAGTGAGTCTTAGTGCAGTGGCAGCAGTTACAATTGTAAGTACAGAAGTCTTTTATGTACATGGCTAAGAATACAAGAGATGAATGTGAACAGATTGTATAATAACTGAAAGTATCAGTAAAGCCTGTTTGTATTAATTAATTTTCAAAAAAAGTGTGTGACAAACTATCTCTTAGTGTTTAAAAGTTTCCCAAATCACTTTAAGGATATAAACTTTTTTTTTAGTTATGGTTGTTGTATCAAATAGTTTAGTCTAGCCTGATTCACCAAAAGTTGAGTTTATATGAACTTGGCCTAAAATAGGTTTAACCATGGACTTGATTACAAATGCAGGAAAAGAAAGGGGCCTAGTCAGGGAGGACTGGGGTAGGAAATAGAGGGGAAAACTAATTATACTTATCAAGGAGGCCTGAAAGAAGCAGTTGTCCAAGCCAAGTTACAAACTCTTAAACCCACTGTCAGCTGTTGACTGGGGTGCCTTCTGAAGTACCTGCATGTGGGGGTGGTCACTACCTGTGTTTTCACTAATCACAATGAGGAGCGTTGCTGTGAAAATGCAAAGCAAGGTAAAAAGTTTATCTGTAAGAGTGACTTCATGCATTTGACTTGATTATTTTCTTCCTTCCTTCCTTCCTTCTTCAGCATGACCTCCACTAGTCCTGCTTCCTAATGTTCTACAGGACCATGATGATTATGCTAGTGGAAGTTGCATGTGTGTTTTACAAGTGTAGTGAACAGGTATAAATTGGGCTGGCAGCAGTTTCCCATGTAAACTTGTGACTGAAGCAGTGCTAATTAACTGTGAATCCTATAAGTCTTGCTTACCTGCTCTGTCATTGAGTTTCAGACTGCAAGTTGTGCCAAGCCTCTTCCTGTAAGCATACGTTCTGTAGGAACTTGCATGTGAGCCCTGCCCAGATGTTTTAAAACCTAACTTAATGAATGTTAACACTGAAATATTTGAACCTTTGTATCCATTCAGACATTTCAGGATCTTGTTCCAAGCATTAGTATTATTCAGCTACTGTTTTCTGCTGATAAGATGCGTGCTTCCTTTCACTGGAAGTATAGAGCAGAGATAAAGTGTGTCATGGGTACGGCGATTGAATCACCTGCTGAGCTGCTTACTCACAGCCATTGTAGATAAAACCTTGGTACCTAGCTTGGGAAGCTGATGGCTGTTTGGGTTGTGCTGAGGAGCAGTGTCGGGGACAATGTAACAGCCAGTTTCTTTTCATGTTCATAGCTGACATCTTCCAGCATTGTCATCTGGGTGTGGGCTTCAAGGTCGGTTTCTGCATTTTATCTAGCCCACATAAAGAGTCCCTATCTCCTCGATTTAGTGCATAGGCTCTGGTGCTTGTACTTTCTCCCATGCTTCCCCTCCTGTTATAAAAAGTTATCTGCAAATATGGGCAAGTTTTCCTCCCTAAACCCCCTGTAAACTCTGGTTTGTTTAAGTATTTACCGATGTTTACCCTCATGTATGTCCCCTAAGATTAGATACACTGTCTGCTGCAGCTTCATTGTGACTTCTACATACCAGAATCAATGTGCTCTTTGAGAGTTTTCTTTTTGTTTTTGATTCATCTTCTTTATTTGCATTGCCTATCCCAGTAAGTCCAGATCTATAGCTGAGGTCCCAACACATTTCAGAAAGGCAGTGGCAGAACCTCTTGCTTTCTGCTGCTGCCACTGCTCTGTGGTACTTCAGTATACAGTAACACAGTGCTTTGTGTCCATGATGTCTGATACGGAAGAAAAATGATAGTTCCTTCTTTGAAAATAATTCTGAAAATAGGTGACATGAAGAACTACTTATTCTGCACGTCAGTAATCTTTATCGCTTCAGTATGCACAGAGCTTTCCACTTACTGTTTTAAACTGAAACCAAGTTAATAGCAGAAACCTGGATTTGGCTTACAAGCAGTATTGGTGCTGCCAAGATGAGCATGCTTCATACTCAAGTGCTTATGAAGCTTTCTCACTGTTTACTTTCCAATTCCTTCTCACTATCCTGATAACATACCTCGTGAGGTTGCTCAGAGAGCTGTCACACCTTAGTGTCTGAGTGATGTCATCACAGACTTGAGCTGGTTGTAGAAACACTAATTTCTCTGAAGAATCAGCAGTTCTAGCCTATTTGAGTGGTAGACAAAGATGTATTTAACAATAAATCATTATTCAATTTGGAGAGATAACTTGCCTTCCCTCATACTCTACCAGCATATGGTTTGTAACATCTCCTTTCTGTCAGTCTTCTCTGATAATTGTCGGTCTCTCTCATGTTGGATGAATCTGAAGCCATAAATATCTGATTTGCTTTATCTTGGTCATTTTGTGCTCCTGCTGCCTTGAAGAGGTTGCTGTTTCTGTCCTGCAGGCAGAGAGGACCACTTAGCCCACTGCTCGCTGGATATAGCCTCTGAGAATCCTTGCCTTATCGGGTTGGTTGTACTGTGAAGGCTCTTCTGCCTTGTGATATGAGGAGATCGTCTCCAGCATCTCCTCCAGAGCTTGAACTCATTTAATCCTCTGAGTTTTCCCCACATTTTTGGGGCAAAGCTGCTAACTTACTTTCTTAACCTCTACCTGTGGTACCAAGCATCAGGCACAGTGTAGATGTTTTGGTAAGCCACTCTAGAACTGCAATCTGTTATTAAGTGAAAGTGTAATTTCTGAAGGCATTAATGACCATTTAATCTCCAAGGTTTCTTTCTGATACATAGGGCAGTATCTTGGCATGCTTGTGTTCCTCCATTGCTTTAGATGACGTGGTTCCTAAATTGGTATTGGAGATGTCTGTGTTAGGAGAGTCAGATCTGGGCAAGTTTCTCAGAGGAAAAGGACAGGTTTTCTGCAGACCTTCCCTTCAGAATTGTTTTCCACTTTCTTAGAGCCTACCAGCAGGGGAATGCAGACCAGAGCATTAAGAAAACCCTACTTTTCTCTTGGTGTGAAGGACAGAGTGGTGTGCCAAGGCACAAGCCGTGCTGGGCAGATTTTAGAGCTGATCTCCAGCGTGCCGACTCATCCTGGTGATCTCAGTTACTGCAGTTTGCCTTTTGCCTCTTCACCTGCAGCAGCGCTCTCCTTGGCAGCGTGGCCTGTTACCAGCACGGGTGTGCTTCCTCACTCATGGCCATGCATGCTGACAGTGTCACTTGTGTTCTTCAGTCTTAGAGCTAGTCTGTCCTGCTGCTGCCATGCACAGTGCGGATCCACAAGGAACCACATTGAAGAGGTTCTTTCTGCAGCCCTGCAGCAGAGGATCCTGCTGATAACAACCTCTGTTATCAAACAGAAATTTGGCTCTTGCACTCCTCAGGCCCCTTCAAAGCAGTTTGTTCATCCAAAGCACGGAATAGGCACTGACTCAGACTCCCACAAGGTCAAAGCAAGGCGAATAGGTGATTTTTTTTTTCTGCCCTGTTTTCGTGAAGCATTGATGTGACTGGGACTTGTGATATGCACAGGTGGGGTATGGAGGAGGAAAGTTTTCTTCCACACACCACTGCATGTTGTTTGGATAGGAAAGGAGCTGTGTCTGCTTCTCAAGGAAGAATTCCAAAAAAACAAAACCATGATGATCTCATTTGCTCTCTTCAGAAGAAAAGCTGGTCATCAGCCTTTGTCACTGAAGGCCTGTTGCTTGTGAGTCTCTTTCATCTTAAGGGGACCGTGCTGACATACACACCTGACAGATGCACCTGTCCACCCTGGCTGTGTGCATCGTGCAGCTATTTGAGCTTCCAGAGGGGTCTGGATGCTAGGGCCATCTGAATGCTTCTTCATTGCTGCTGTCTTGTAGTGATGAGGAGTCTGCCCACTAAATCTTAGGGGGTTTTTTCCCTTTTGCTCTTTAAATCAATGTCGGTGGTGCACAAAGAGTTCTTTCAATATTTAATAGAGGATCAGTGATGCCCATCTTCTGATGATTTCAGGAAAATGTACTGGGTTGGTTCCTTTTATTTGTTAATTATAAATATTGAGTCATATCAGGGGGTGATTAGTTCTGGTACCTGGATCACAGTTTGTTGTCTATGCCCATACTTGCCCAATACTGACTTCTTTCCTGGGGACAGTTTGAGGTCATACCAGGCATGGTCTGGAGGAGTTCTGGCAAAGACTCACTCAGCTGTTGACCTTGTCATGCAACTCACCTTTGTGCTGTTCACTCTTGTGAATGGATGGAGTGAAAGCAACTCCAGGAGCGCTGCATGAACTTAGTCTGTGAAATTAGCTTAATATGTCTGGGAAAGCTCTCAGCTGATTGCATGTGGAATAAATCCGTTAGCTTGGGATGTGGCACATTTTCCATCTGTTAATTGGTTATGTCATGCAATGAGAAGGTGCTACAGTATGTGATCTTCCTGTAAAAGCAAGCTGCGTTCCTCAGCCGGAAAAGCTGGGCTTTAGGAACTGGAACATAGCTCAGTAAAAGTCACGTCAAATAAATTTTTACTTTAGTCCTCCTCACTGGTGATTAAACATGCACAGTGGTTTGCTGTCTAGCACATGTGAACTTCTCCGAAGAATTTTATTCTGAGCTTTTCTTAGAGGGTCAGTATGTGGAATTGTTTGGCAAGAGTATTTGTTTTAACATGCTACAGTGTATGTTGAAACATATAATCCAAGGTGTAAGGATGGAGTTGGATGGATGTGAGGTGTGGCTGGGGACTAGGTGAGAGCAGGGGTGACAATGAATGGAATGAGTGTCTTGATATCCTACTTGGAACTGAAGCAAATTCCCACCTGTAAGTTTGTGGAACACAATTACATCTAGTTGAGTGGCTCTGGCTTCCTTTGGTCTTTTACCCTAGCTGAAACAGAATAGGGAAATCATTTAAAAGCAGAGATTTCAAAACTCAGACCCCATGGTTTGAGAGAACCAGTTTATTGGACTAAAGTGATAATGTTAGCTTTCCCCACACTGAGAGAGTGTGTAGAACAGAAGGGTTGTGTGTCATTTACACATTTTAGGAAAACTGAGGTGAAGAGAATCTCAATGACTCCTAAGAAATAAAGCACCCATCCTCTTAATGAAAAATATTTTGGTTGTGTCCCATGCAGAGTATGGAAAGCAGCACCTTAATTTTACTGCATTTTGAAAGATAGATAGTTTTCAAGTTTCTGGGCTTTTAATTTAACATTATAGAGTGAACTCCAAGTTCCAAAGTGTTTTTCATGGGACAGCCAGACATTATGGTTCAAGTCAGTTTACATATCTGAATGCAGGTTTCTTCGGTGTTTTAGCTTCTTAAGCTGCTTTAACCCTATATATTTTAACCCTATATATTTTCTAAAAGTGATTAGGAAGTAAAGCTTTTGATTAATAGCAGTGATATATTTCTAGACTAAGAGTATTTTAAATCATGCAAACTTTTAAAAGATGAAATAGAAATCATAGGACAAATGACAGTATATTTGTTAATCACTTTCTTGAAAGAAACATGCAACAGCTTTTCTTCATTATAGTTTTTCTAGTACAAAAGTATTCAGTTTTCTTACAGTGATGGTTGAGAAATAAACCACTGAATTGATAAAAAAATTCAGAGGATGAAAAATTCATTTTTGTTACAGATTGTCCTGTTATATAGTATGATGATAGCAAAATCTGTAGAAAACCTTCTTGGAAAAGTTAAAGAAGGTTGGTAGAACATTCTGTAGCATCCGAGAGCTTGTATTTTAGTCAATTTGGATGTGACTATAAGACCCTGTCTCAGATCATCAGTTGAAAGGTTTTGAAAGGCCATTTTGTCCTCTGGCAGGTGCAGAATAACTCAGCTTTTGGCAAATAATTTTACCCTAGGACTAAGAAACTGTCATTGATGGAACTACTGGCAAACAAGAGAGCCCCAGTAAAAACTTCAGGATTCTTCAGGGTTATTTAGGTTCCTGATTTTAATTTATTTATATATAATGTATATTATATATACACACACACAGATGTGTGTGTATTTAAATGGATTGTGGTTGTATTGCCAGTCTGCCTTTTTCTAGGGTTCTTGAAGAAACTGCGTTCTCAAGCAGTTGAAATTGAGTCCTTTGACTCTGGAGGATTTGAGGCTAGGGAAACTTGCATGATAAATGGAAAGTAGGATGGCAATTATAGGTCACTTTGCATTTCTGTTTTGCTTAATTTACTATCTGGAGTACAGTCAGGTGGTTGGGCATTTGAATGTTACAGCTGTTACAGTCTGATCACAGGAACCTGGTGAGACTACTCATGTATTTCCTTCTTCACATTCCTAGAACTGTTAGTGGAGACTACTCTGTGTCTTCAGTTATGAACAGGAAAAATGAAGTGAAGTAAATAAAATTGTTGCTGTAGTTGTCACTTAGTGGTACCAAAAGAAAAAAAATATACTCTTTTAGTTTCTGAAATTGCCTATAGTATTCATTTAATGCTGTAAAGATGGCATGGAGAGGGCAAATATATTGATATTTCATTAAAACAAAATTTCAGATGGAGTAGTTTTTGTGTTTAAAAAACATCTGTAGATGAACATTATGCCCCATTACCAAGATTGAATTGATGGTATTACTGTTGAAGTTGAAAGTAGGCCAATATTTTTAAAATGGATTTTTGAAGTATAAAATTTTGCCTGTTTATGATTTGGTTCACCTAGACTGAATTAACTCGGACATTTAGCAGGGAGTCTCATTTATTCTGGCATAAGAACAAGCGTTGGGCAGAGCTTCCTGGTCTCAAAAAACTGGTGATGGTAAGAGGCCTCCGTAGTGTTCCCAGCCAGTGGAATGCCTGAGGTATTTTGCCATACAGGAAATCAGTTGCAGCTGAATGTGCACTGTTTCCACTCCAAGTATATAAACAGGCCTTATGATGATATAAAAAAAAGAAGAAAGAAATTAAATAGTTTCTTGAAAGTTCAGAATAGGAACATTTGATGTTCAGTTTCTGTGGATTCTTCACTGTCACCTTTGGCTCAGTCCATGGCACAGAAATAGCAAAAAGGAGAGGTGAATTAATCTTGGGTCCTCTAGAAAAGGGAAACATAAAGCAATGTCTTAGAGCAATGAAAATAATAAAAAAAGGTATCCTTGTTCAGTTCCAGTTGATATTCTGTTGGGGCTGGGAGGGGTTACAAGCTTAGCAGAGGAAATGAGTTCTTTCCCTTGTTAAATCAAAAATCCTCCATTTTTAGGCTTCAAGGCAGGCTGATAAATTTTGTGAGAAAAAGTTGCACAGCAATTCTACCTAAAGAGCTGGTTTTTGGGAAGTGGTAGGAAAAGCATTATTTTTGTTCAGATATTTATCATGCTTTGTTGACCTGGTTAAAATACCTAGGTGTGATGGAGGTACCAGGCAGATCTCAGTGACCCATGTCTCTGATGTACTTTATAGGCCAGTGATACTGCTTACCAGGAAAGTGAGGGGCTCATTTGGATAGAGGTTTCCAGGCATTAAAGATAATTAAGTTGAAAGTCAGCTCTAACAATTTCCAGAAGGAGTGTGGCCTGAAGCCCTTGGGGTTTAGAGCTTGGGAACCCAGTAGTACTTCCTTGCTTCAGCACAGACGCACAGCGCGACCATAGGCAAGCTGTCTGATCTAGATTTTTTTAAGATGTGGAGGTAAGCAGAGGTGGTAAAGGCTCTTAATGGGATTTTCAAAATCACATTAGTGTCTCATTCCTATTCAAAATCTGACTCCTTAGCTTGTCTGAACTGGGTTCAGCCCGTGCTATGTTTTATTCAGCTGCTCTTTAGGGCAGAACGGGCAGGCGTGCCTATGGCGAGCGTGACTTAGGGGGTACAAACTGAGGTGTGCCCAGACCCCTGCTGAGCTGCACATCTGAGCTCCCTTTTATCCTTTCTCTAATTCTGTAATTTCTACCCTCCCTTCTGCAGAATGACAGAGTTCCAGCGGAGGAGAGGAAAAGTTACTCCATTTTGCCCAATCTGGCAGTGATATATTGGGTGAGTGCTCCACCAGGTAAATTTTTTTACTATTATTTTAACTTTTGGGGTTTTTATTTTACTTTGAATGTGAGATGATGTTTGCTGTGCCTCTGACTGAGAGGATTACCATTGGTGTACAGTGAACGTGCCTCAGGTTAATCAGGAGGCTGCTTAGTATGCAAATCCACAGTAGGTCACTGTGCTGAACGGGCCTGGCGTGTGGGTTAGCCAAGAGGGAGGGTGTTCCTCATGTGCACACTAGTGGGGTTTTATGCTAATTAAATCAAATTCTGGGGGGGCACCTAAGCAGTTAGGGGAGTTTAAGTCTTCAGTTTTAGCCCTTGTTTCTGAAACTGAAGTTTTCCTAAAGATCTGTAGCTGAAATTTTGTTTGGTTGCTTGATTCTTTGCCTTTGGATGTAAAAGTGCCACTTTCTTCGAGAAACAATGGTCTCCCTATGGGGATGGAGTGATCCAGGATGACTTTGTTCTCCTGAGATTTCCTGTGTTACTCTATGTAATTTTGGTTTATTTTTTAGGGATTTAATTTTGTTTATATAATCTCACTGTCTGGAAGTCTTGGGGCATCTAGGGAACTTGGAAACATAGGAAATGCAGGTTTGCATGCCATGGAAATGTAACCTGATTGTAATAACTGATTTCGCTCATTTGATTATCTGAAACAAATTGACATTCCAGAAAACTTCACAATAGGGCTGGCGGGAGACTCTACAGAAAATACTAAGTAAGAGAGCTCTAGGCAAGATCCCTTTTTCCTCCTTTCCTCCTCAAGGAGAAAGATTCCTGGTGCCAACCTGAAGGAATCTTTTCTTTTCTCTGAAAAAAAGCAGACATTCAGTGGCTAACAGCTCAGACACTGCTATTTGGAAAAACTTGATGCCTTATAAATAACCTACTTCACTCCTTCCAGTGCTAATGTTGAAACCAATGTAGCATGGATTACTTTACTTTATAATTAAAAAAAAAAAGGGTGCATTAAGTTAATTGCCACTCTGGCTTCTGTGACCTGCAGAGGGAATATGAATATGCTATATTAGACCACTAATAAATAATATTTATTCTTTTACCCTACTGATAGTGGGGCTTGTAATATAATTTTGTAGTATGCATTTATGATCCAATTGTGTTCAACTATTTATGAAATTTTAGGAGAATGGCAACTTCACTTTGACTCCAATGCTTTGAGATTGCATAACTGTGATAGAGACACACTTGCAGGACTGCATAGCGTTAGATTGAAGCTTACATCTGACAAACATTAGTGAGATCTTACTTTTCTTTGGATCCAAGGGAGAACAGTCTCTGTAAGTAGAAAAACATTTTGCAGAAGCTGCAAGAGGAAAGACCAGAAATTCCTCTTCAGTGTTTTCCAAAAACTGCAAGATTTGAATCAGGTTGCATGTTTTAACATGCATCAGAGAAAAATAATTGGCATGACCTAAATTCAGTACACTAGTTCTCTGTGTTATTTGCTGATAGTTAAATACTAGCATATTTTTTCATCCACAAGTGCGGAGGGGCTGTCCATTCCCAGCTTCCACACAGGAAATAATTTTATTTATTTAGCCTGAAGTTTGTGCATATCGAAATGCACGCAAAGTATTTGCCTAGTGACCTTAGAGTGAATTATTTGCACAAACTCTCCCCCTTCCCTGATTTCCATTTCATTTCAAGTGTGCTGCTTGGCCTTGGTTTTGAGTTGCAGTGGTTTTATTGTGTTTTCATGATGAACAGAAAAGCTAAACCAGACTATCAGATTCAAATAACCTCTTTTCTGAAAGCAGAGATAACATGGATTGTGCCTGTGGCCTAAGATGCAGAGGATTTCCTAAGATTCTTTGGATCCCTGGCAGACAAGCATTCACTGTGAAGTGCTTCAAAAAATTGTTGTGTCAACAAAACTGGAGTGTGTGGGAATGTATCAACTAAGGGGATAAGGCATTCAAGGACTAGATGAAGTGCATATAGTAAGGAATTAATTCCGTGGGAAAAAAGAAGAAACACAAAATATGAGGACTGGTGTTCCGTAAAAAGAATAGCTTAATGGTTTAGGCAGATACAGCTTTGAGGGATGGATGTTGAATCTTACCAAATAACCACCAGTAATTTTGCCAAATTTGCTTTACATTTCAGGCTTAAATCTGGAACTTCTGAGAATATTTTCATTCTGCAAAACTTTTGGGGGTGGTGGGGGAAACATTTTATGAAATGTGTTTCTATTTTGCTATTATTCAATTGACAAACAAACAATATTGTTTGTTTTTAATTGTTTCAATAAGTTGGTGGTTAGAATATCTTTAGGATTAAAATGGGCCTCAGCATCTATTACATCATAACATGTTGTAGCAGAGAAGGAAACATTAGCTCAATATACTTTGTTCTGACAATTCCGTATTTTAATATGCAGTGTGTTTATGCTGTAAGTCAACACATTAAAAAAATTCCTCGAGCATCTCTGCATCACTGAATGCTTTGTTTGGGTCATGCCTTTAGTGGTATGAGGGCTTGCAAATCTGTGTGGGGGTGTAGAGGAATGACTCTATGCCCACGTGTGAGCTTTTCTGTAAGTCGGGTCTATTTTTGGTATGCAGTGAAGCAGAGGTACAGAGTGAAAATAGGGGTTCAGTCGCAATGTGAAGGCCTTTAAAGTTTTCCTGTTGTGGGAGGTGCCTACCAACCTCTTAGAGCAGTTGCATTAGTGTCCATGGGAATATTTGGAGTTTAATTTAGCATGCTAGATTAGGGCCTAATACATTAATTAAGGCTAAGATTTTTAATAAGTTTCCTGCAAATCCTTTGTGGCTGACTACAGTCGTGGAACAGACATAATATAAAGCCCATCTCTAGGGTTTTCCGTTGTTGGCAGCTTTATGAAAGCTGTCATTCTATTTCAGAGTGATGAAGCTCACTAGCGA
Source organism: Gymnorhina tibicen (assembly GCA_013399875.1). NCBI lineage: Eukaryota > Metazoa > Chordata > Aves > Passeriformes > Artamidae > Gymnorhina > Gymnorhina tibicen. The sequence continues at coordinate 296,318 of VXAZ01008968.1, read as the reverse complement.
ACATAATCTTTAACGGAAGGATCCACAGATCTGACTAGACTTCTTAAAAATATTAATCCAAATAACTTATGCCAGTGACGTATTGAAATTCTATACACCTAGTACATTTAGATTAATGTTTTTATAAAAATTGTGATAACTGTTTCAGAAAAGGCTTTGTTAATTGATAAAACAGCTTTTCTAGATAGATGCTTAATTCTGTTGTCAGTTCACATGCTTGGGATTTTCTGCTGTGAAAAAGAGTCAGTGAATTGTCTGGACAAATTCAGGAATAATATAATTAGGATTTTGTATAATTTGTAGACAAAGTGACTTATTTTTTAAACATTTGTATATTAACGTGTTGAATAAAAAATCTTTTATTAATTTTTTTAAAAAATCAAAAAAGACAAGCTCACTCACCCCTATCTGCTTTCCCCCCTGCCGCTCTTGCTCAGAGTGGTCAGTCCTTTCCCGCTGCCATCTCCTATTGTTGCGGTCAAATGACCAAGGAAAAGTGTATACTTCCTTTTGTGTCCTGTAGATAGGGGTTCTTAATTGATGACTGCTGCTTTCTTTCTGACAGAAAGGAAATGAATGGCCAGTGGTGATTATACCACATCTGTTGTTTTCTGGTGAGCATCCTGTACAGCAGTGAAACTGTCTTGAAGACTTTTTTAGTTTTGTTTTGGTTGGTTGGTTTTTTGTCCTCTTCAGGACTGGTTAATAGAAGGGGTACAGGTGACAGTATTGTTCCTTTGTCACAGGCGTAGCCAGAGCAGAAAAACAAATTGCACACTGGAAGAAAATAACTTGCTTTTCAAATAAGTGTATTTTACACACACACACACACACACACACACAAGCAATCTTACAAAATCTTCAGGGATGTGCTATGTATTGGTTGCATGTGAGTCCTGTCTTTATAGTCGAGTCACTGCACTGTAGATTTAACACTCCAAAATCAAGCTGGAAATGGCTTCCTTTGGGGAAGAGGAGAAATAAGATAGCATTCATACCAAGGACCCAAAAGCTGAAACTTTCACACAGCTTTCACTACAGTTTCGAAGATGCTTTTTCTAAGTCTGTGTGAATGTAATATCATTGTCCAATGCCTGCTTGAGCATCTACTGCTTGATGTGTTGCAGCACAGCTCTCAGAAGTGCTGAGGAACAAAATGGGGAGCTCTGTGGTGTGCTCTCCCAGAGAGGAGGTTGGGCATATATGGAGCTCCTTACCTGGCTTTACAGATGACAGGGAAAGAAGTTTTGAGGACAGATGAATGGTGAACTGTCAGTAAGTGTCTGGCCTGAGAGAAGAATGGGACTTGATGCTGGGGAAGACAAATGTCTGGAGAAATGATTGAGGGAGGCCAGTAAAGCAGCTGGGTGAAGCAGGCTGTGGTAGCAGAATGCACTACAGCTTGTCCCTTCCATCACACCAGCCACAATTTTTCCATAACTTTTTCTTTTTAACTCTTGTATTATAAAGATGTGAAAGTGGTATGCACTCTATGTAAACCCTGAGTGTGTCTTGACCTTTTTTTTCTCTCTTGCCATGCAAAATGCTTGAAAAACCATTAGCTGAAAGAGCTCTGTAAGTCTGAATTCTTACCACTTATTTAGTTGTTATTTGTTCCTTCCTTTTGCTTTCATCCTGTTTAATTGTACCATATCTTGTAAGCAAGATGCCAGTACTCTGCTTTTACACAAAAATTAAATACACTGGTATTAAATACACTGGTATAATACAGTGTATTAAATACACTGGTACTTAAAGTAACAGAGTTTATGTTGGGCTTGGATGCAGCTGGTTTACCAAAGTCAGTGGACTGGGTAGTGCTGCACTCTTCCTTGGGGGTTTTTTCCAGCCCATTCTTGTCACTTGGAATCCCGAGTGCTTCTCTGTCCCTGCCCTCTTAGGAGAGGATCCCTTAACAAAGGGTGTGTTGAGATGTACAACTTTCTATCCATAAGGTGCTGCTGTTTAGCTGGAAGCTTACAGCCTTCCTTAAGCTAAACAGGCTTTTCAGAGAGCAGATGCACCTGGCCACTAGAGATGGGAAAAGTGAGCAAGAACATTCTGTGCTGTAGGTGAGCACCAACATGGCTGAACGCAGAATCCGTGATACCATATGTGATTCATGCTGCGGTTGGTGTCCCAGGGCTACATATGCACCCTTACATATGGTGCTGGTAGAATGGGCATCAGAACTGCGACCCTTCCTTTGGCTTGACTTTCATCTGTACTCCAAACTTGCAGACAGTGCAAGTATTCAGCTGTGTAATTATCCAGCATAAATATGGTTAACCTTTAGTCGTTCCTTAATCAGAACAAACTTCAGAAAATGAAAAGGCAGGTGACATAACCCCAAATTTAAATTCAAATTGGGTGGGGTTTTTTTCCTTCTGCCTAGTGATAAAACTGTTTTTTTCCCCCAAAGACTTACCTAAGAGTACTTTAAGCAACTAAGTAATCCTTTTGCTTTCTGAGTGAGATGCACAGAGACCCTGTTCATGCCTCCAAAACCTTTTAAACATTTAGCCTATCACCATAGGATTTCAGAATTATCTTGCATCTCTTGGCAATCATTATGTTGTAACTAAATATTAGTCATGGCAAAAGCCAAGTAATACAGGAAAAACCCACAGAATCATTAAAAATTCATTTGTCCAAGTTTTTATAAATTCCATTTTATGGATCTCTTAATACATTGAGCTTTATAAAGAGTGCATTATAATTTCTAAGAATCATAGTAAATTGTTAATTTGAGCTTTTTGCAATTCTAAGCACTACATTGACAGATTATTCTGCACCACTTGAATTACTTGTGAGAAACACTTGAATATTTGTGTGACTTAATGTATTCAAATTACTATATAGGAGTTTGCGAAGATGTATTTATTATGGTATCCTGGCTTTGGGAACAGATGTGACTTCTTTTATCATGAGTTAAAGGTGCAGTATGTGACTTAGAGGACAACTACAAATGCTTTTACAAAATTTTCAAAGACAGCTCTTTGAGTACATATGCATTGATGACTACACACAAAAGCCAAAATCCTATTAAAAATTAAAAATACTTCTTCCATTGAGGCAGATACTCGTTAAAGCTTGATAAATAGCTCTTCAGTAAAAGAAACTTCAACAAGACCTTCAGCCTCTAAAAGAAAGATTAGCTACTGCTTTTATCAGCATGGACATCACTTTGAAGAAACTGAACATCTGGTTTCCTTCTGGGAGAATTACGTTCTGTCCACTTGACCCTTTGTAAAAGTAAATATTTTTATTAGTTACGTTATGTAGGAATTTGAAAAAATACTTAATATGTGAAAAAACCCCCAACCTCTTTGCATATTTAGCTTCAATTACAGAAGTGCAATACATCATATGATCTTACATTATTGATTCATGAGTTTCTATTGTATTAAAAATCATGCCAGTATGGAATTTGATGAGGGACATAACTATGACTTTCCTTTTTCTTCGTTTTCCTTTTTATAAGAAAATATTTCTTTTTCTCCGTTGCTCCCTTGTCCCCTCCCAGAAGTATGTTTGTCAAACCACAGACATTTTAGCCCTCGCTCCTTTCCTTCAGCTATGGCTGTAAACTGTACTTCCAGGTTAAATCCACCTGGATTATATTTGTTTCCCACATAATTTAAATGCATAAAGTTACTTCGTAAAGATAGTTGTATGTTTTGACTGTGATCAAATAGAGGTTAAGGTTTATTGGAGATGTAGCTTCTAATCCTGTTTTCAAGGTAGAATAGAACAGACCTTAATATCACAGTTGTTATGTTTGTTTCTTCTTTGTGGAAATGGATTACTTAAGAAAAATGCCCTCCATGCATCACAGGTTTAAACACAAACGTTGCTTGTTTTGTACCAGTATGAGAGTGAGAGGATATCTTTTAAAATACACAATGCAGCCTTTTAACTAAGGAAAGGCATTGGACTTAATGAAATGTTACACTCGAGAAATGTTACACTTACTGTACAAGTCAAGCCAGTTAGGAATTTTGCAGCCAAAAATATTTTGTTGGAAAATAACAATTTATTGAAAACAGAACATTTCACACAAGCAGTTTTCAACAAAACTATCAGCAAGAGAAGTCTTTCAGATATAGGATTGTAAGAAAACCTGTGTCAGTTCAATGGAAAAATAACAATGTAACTTAAAACTCAAGTAAATACTGTCTCTCTGGAAAATTCTGTATCTATTTTTAATGATTTTATTTTTTAATTACAGTCCTTCAATGATCTCTACCTCTTTCTCACAAGAAGCATGGCTATTTTCAAAATTCTACTTTTTATTTTTCCATAAGTGGGTAAGATAGCTTGCTAGTTGATTCCAGTCTACTGATGTTCATTTTTGCAAATTGTTCCTATGGAAAAGGTTCTTCCATTGTTGAAATGCAAACTTGCTGACAAACGGCAGACATGACATGACTCAAGTCATGACAAATGATTCCCTCTGTTCCTTTTCATTCCCCATTTGACATGTATCAAAAATCTACTGATGACTTGTGTGTGAAGTTAAGACCTACTCCAAATTCTTATAAATTTGATTTGTTCCATTTGTTATTATTATTATTGGTCTAAATTGTGTTGTTTATGTAATAGGCACCATAAGTGCCTGTCTCTTTATTGGATGTGCCAGTGTTGAGGGTTTCTTAATCTTCAGGGTGAAGTAAAGCCTTTCAAAAGACTGCTATCAGAGTAGACAGCTTTTGATCAAGTGGGTTGCAGGATAATTGAGGACGCTTGTGCCAAATCTGTCTAGGATCCAAACCAAAAATACAGAGTTTTTGTGTTTATTTTGGGAATAGGTTCATAGTTGTATGCTTGCCTTGTACAGCAATATTTATGAGAAATGACATTGAAGTGGACTTTAAACAGCACATTATAATATAAAATGTTACAGTGAAGCACATCTGGTAATGCAAGATGTACAGCTATTAATTTGGTCAGGACAATGAGTTCTTTATGAATTGGGGCTAGTCCATTGAAATGAGTTTGCTCCTGAATTAATGATGATGGAGGGTGGGGAATTTGGAGTGATGACCATCTGCTGGGTTGTTGATGTCCAGCAGGCTTTAAGAGACAGAGTGACGCCTGTGGTAACATGCTTGTGCAAATCTTACTATCTGTATTGTTACTATGCATAGAACAAGGAAACAAAAGATGGATGAAACTATAAAATTTAGGTAATTTTTGTGTGCATGAGAGGACTGTCTTCCAGGGGTTGAAGCTTACTATTATTCTCCATTCCTGAGAACAGCTTGATTTGATTCCCCCACCCCCCAGGAGAGACGAGAGGCAAAAAAACTAAATGCTTTTTACTCTGGGGACTGGAGGAGCCCCACACAAGTTGTGCTGTTGTGCTTCATCTCCTGTGGTGCAACAGTGCATATGTGATAAACATGAGTCCCTAGCTCTTCATCCATGTTGCTACTCATTCCGTGTACCTAAATTGCATCCCAAGATGTGGTTTAACTGCCTGAAGCACTAATTCTCATAAAGCTGTTTAACGGCCTTTCAGCGCTGAGAGTGGTGTACGTTTCTTGGGGTTGTCAAATCGTATTTTGTCTTACCCATACCTTTATGAGGCATAAGGATAAAGATACTTGAGTGAATTTTGTAGTGTAAATAACTGTATAATTGAGGGAGGCATGAAATTCCCCTGCACAAGTAATTTCTTTCCCTGCTTTCTTGGATAGCAGTCTTCAAGGTGAGTGACATAAGCCACTGCTTGCTTACTGGAAATGAGATTAGTATCTGGGGGTTTTCCTTCAAATGAACTGGCAGTACTGGTAGAAAAATGCATGCTTCTTTCTGTGTATGTGGAATGCATAATGTAAACATGCATCTATTTATAAGTAGACATCATACAAATATCTTAATATCTCTATAGTATCATGCTTCCTGCCATTGATCTTTATTGCTAAAAGTACACAAATAATTTTTCCTTGATGATTCTTATGTCTTAATCTAGGATTGCAAACCTCTACTTCCAAAAATGCTGCTCATGGTAGATACCTTGAAGATTACAGTGTCCATGGTGTTCTGATATTATTGGGTGGAATATTTTTGAAGTGTATTTCACACTCTATATAAAGTGTTAGTTTGGATATAGGGTTTTCCCTGCAGTCTACATCACCAGGCTCACACTTGGGAATAGGTGGAGTGCAGCCTTCTTGGGGGAGGCACCAGCATCCCAGAGGAAAAGTGGAATGTTAAACACTACCCAGTAATCAGGCACTGGGAAACCCATGTGCTATCTCCTTCAGGCTCTGAATCTGTAGAGCATTCAAATTTTCTTCCTAATATATTTCTTTTTCTTTATTGCAGCTAAAAGGTTGAAAATCTTTTTTTCATTTGGTATCTTCTTACAATCTTGCTAAGTAAGCACTCTGATGCATCAATTAAAGTAGATCTTTGATGGAGTTCTTGCAGTCTGGAAAAAAGAGCAAAACTGCAAAAAAGTCCACAGAACATGTACATGGTGGAAATGGACTTTACTGTCTATTTCAGTTTTAATACACGCTTGAATTGGTAAAGGAAAAATATATTTTTTGTAATTACTTCTCTGAAAAGTGCATCAGTTCTCTTACTTCCTTAGAGAAATATGCTGAATCTTCAGCTTCAATCAGAGATTTGAGGCTGGTAGTTACAGGTAATCTGTTTTAACTAGTAACTTTTGTAACAAATTAATTAATCAAATAGTTGAGTTTCTAATAGTTTTTGCTGACAGTTAACTTTGGAAAAAGACAAAGTAATTCTAGATACACTATAAAGGTTATGTTAATTCAACCCACCAGAGTTTACATGATTCAAACCTCGTTCCTTAGTTTTGTAGTTTTGTTTTTGCTTGTGTTTTGCTTGTTTGCTAGTAAGAACAATTTGAAAGAAGTACCACATGGCTTAAATGTTTTAAAATAGATCAAACTTTTCTTACATTTAGGTGTAAAAACTCAAAGATGTCAAAAATAACAGGTAATTTTGAAGTTTGGTAGTTGCCTTAACATTCCCTGTAGTTGCTTTTCTTAAGTGTCCTGGGTTCCTGTTTTCCACAAATCGGGGTAGATGCTAAAATGACTAAACAGTTTTTAAAAACAAGTTTGGTCTTTGTTTTATAACTATGATTCATTGCAGCTTCTTCCCAAGCTTTGATAGTTTTTGCTTAAACTGTATTACAGTTGGATTTAAAAAGAAAACCCAAAGCCCTCAAACCACAAAAAATTCCCTTCCATTAAGGATCTGCTTTACATTTCATGCTGGCATTAGCCTGGGAGTGTCACAGGGATGCCCAGACTTAAGACTTGTGTATGGAACAGCCAAAAGAGGACTTTTCTTGCTACAGGAGAGCTGGGCGACTGCCTCTGAACTCTCCTTGTGGAAAAATCTCTTGCTCTGACACAGTGGAAGGAGGCATCCACCATTAGTTGGGTACACAGGAGCTGAAAGTTGCAGAGAAAGATTTCTGGAGGTACAGAGACAGAAAGTTATGCTCCTTTTGGAAGGTTTGTATCTGGTCTGTTTTAAAGGTCAGGACTGAAAAGTAGAAGCAAACCCTGACACTGCCTGTGGCAGAAGCATAAGAGAAGAGTAGTTCAATTGCATGTAATTATACTTTCTCCTCTGCATAGAGTATGGTTGTCTTTTTTCCTTTCTTCTCTCCCTGTTTTGCTTTTTTTGCCAGTGTGTGTTTGTCTGTCTCTGTCTCCATTCAGAGTTCTTTGAATCTTTGAAGTGTGTAATGAAACTCAATTAGGGAAAAAATTGTTCGAAACTATGTGTCAGCAAAGGTTTATGAGCATAGGTGGCCTGAGAGAGGAGTCCTGTAAGGTTACACCTGTGTAAAGTTCAGATGGGCCTAGAAATGTTCCCAGGCGTGGAAGAAGATGGTCTGTGATGGTCATGTTTGCTGGTGTGATGTTGGGAAATGATAGTTAGCCTTCTCCACAGAGAGTTTCCAGGCATGACTCAGTCCCTAGTGCAGTTCAGCCATCACTCTTGAGAGATGACTTTTATGCACCCTATTCTGGAGACTAGGATTATTCATTACCACAGATGTGTTACTCTGTCCCAGCTTGCTTTTGCACCCAGGAGCACTTTTTGGTCACATGTAATGCATTAATTTAAGAATAGCCTACATTTTTCTGATGATGAAACCCTGCAATGTGACCTCAGCATTTATTCAGCATCAGAGAATCTGCAGGTTGGTCCAGAAATCAATCCTGTGAGTGTTTTCACTGTGGTGGCCTGAGTCACTTTTTATTTGATGTGAGCACATCTCCTCAGTCAGCATTTCTGCAAACTTTTTTAGCCCCTTGCTTGGGTAAGTTTGCTCTACAGAATTGCTATGGTTTATTTTGAAGTGAATTTCTAGCCTGTTTGTTTTGTAGAGAGAAATGGAGGAGTTTGGAACTGGGAAAGAGGAAACAGAAAAGTTTGGAACTGACTTGGCGCTTTGTTAAATTGATATGCCCTGGTGGGTGAACACATAGTGATGGCCATTGGGGAAAAAGTGATAGTAGCTTGGTGATACCTCTGGAAATACTGCACAGGCTGTGGGAACAGTGACAGGATGAGAAGATGGAGTAACTGTCATCAAATTTAAAGGGAGCAAATGCTTCTTCCCCTTGCTCCTCTTGCCTAAATGCAGTAAGGCTCAGAGGGGTATAGAATCTCATTTGCTGATCAGATAGAGTGGTTTCCTGCTTTTTGTGGTAATATACATAGCTCTTTGTGTGTGTTTGAAATACAACAGGGACTTTTTTTCCTGTTGCTCCACTGAATAGGCTGGCATAATCTCAGAATGAGGCAGGGCCAGGTGGTTTCCTCGCTCTGCTGTGCCTCTTGCTGGGTTCAGTGGGAACCTGGTGTTGTTAGTATGCACTCTGTGTGCCTGTGTTCCTCAGAGGACAAAATGTGGGCTAGGCAGCAAGAATGGAGGAGCTGGGATTTTTATGTACTAAGGATGGCATTACATAACTTGAACAGCATTATTGGAATACCTCTGTGTTGTTTCAGTACACCAGTACTTAATATTTGAATGAAACATTAAGGTTTATAAATGGTTAGTTGTGTGTCTTGGCAGTGCTTTAGGTTTGTTCCCCAATTACTAAACTCAGAAGGCTGTTTTGCAGAAAGTTCACATAAGTTATTTCTTCCCTTAAAAGTGGAAGAAAAGGAACTTTCATCTGAATTCACTGGGCTTAGCTCTGAAATTCAAAAGGCTTTGGAAACTGGCTGAAGCTCTTGGTACTGACTTTAGTAATATCCCTTTGAATATTTAGTTTAATCAAGCCTATTTAGAGATTCCCTCTCACACCCTGTCCTTATTTTTGTTGGTTTCCAGTACTAGATCAAATGATCAATGAAATATAAAGCTGTTTTCTTAAAAATAGGTTCTTTTAGAGTTTTCAGTGATATTCCTGTACCTGGATTTTGTGTTATTTTAGTACAAAATAGGTATTTTTTTGTTTCTGTGTTTGAAAGATAAGTCTAAATTAGTTATTTCTTTTATTTTGTGAGAAGGTGAATGAAGTATCAAAGTGCACAGTGGCTCAGAGTCCATGTAGTTGTCAAGAATTACTTATAAACAACTGATTGATGAAACCATGTCTCTTAGACTGATGTAGAAAGGAGAAAAACACTCAACTGAAGGAAATCACCTTTCCAGCTGTAATATTTGTAAGTCATGTTATTTTTTCCCCATGTGTTTTTTCTGAATGGAAGTAGTATTTTGGTCAGGGGCAAGTGAAGGTCTGCATTTGGCAATTCAGTGTTTTCTAAGAAATCCAGCTCTTTTGAGAAAGAATAGTGGAGATAAGGAGCTTTATCTATTTACATGGAAGGAGTTTCCATGTCTAGAGAACACTGCAGTTTAACCCAAAAGAAATGTTTATTCAACAACTTGTCACCTGCTTCCCTAAAAATGGTCATTCAGATTCCTTTGGAAATTCTGGCAGGTTAAAGATTGTTACCGTGAGTGGTTTCCCTTTTACCAGTTTGTCTCCTAGACTCTATACTTGTGCTGATCATGGGTGAATGAAATAATTTCCTTTCCATTTCTAGTCCTATTTCATCTAATATTCCTTATTCTTTATAATGACTATATTTAATGACTATATATATATATGCATGTGTTCTGTCAGAGATTAAGCATGAATGTAATTTGAAACTGTAGTTTCTCTGTGCTCTGCATACGCAATTCAGTGTGACAAAAGCCAGTTGGACTATGCTTGCAGTTACAGAACTCTGAACTGGGGACACGGTTTTCAACGCTAATATATAGCCAAGAGGGCTCTGGCTTCTCCATCCCGGCTAGTTACAGTGTTCTGTAGGTAAGTGCAAACTTTGGCTCTAGAAGGAGTGTTGTTTGCAAGCCATGCTTCAACAGTTGCACTCTGGAGTGGCTTGATAAATAGTGGAGTGTTTTTACAGGAAATGTCCCAATCTGAGTTATGAGGCCATTCATTTGGATAAATTGCAAGGGAATGTACACAGTGCTGTTAGCTTGTCTGTTATTAATTTCCTCCTTTTTAACATGTGTGCACAGTGTGTATATAAATATATATACGTATATACACACAGATGTATGTATTCTCAAAGCAGGGAGAAGGAAAAGCTGGAGGAACTTGAAGGGGTCCTACAGTCAGCTGCCTGAGCCAGGGCTGGGGGGCTGCCAGGTTCGGCGGCATTCGGAGCCTGGAACATGTCAGGGCTCAGAAAGCTTTAACTGTTGACTCTTTTATGTGATTTGCTGTGTTGTTTGCTAATGTTACATACTCTGTGATGAAAACAAAACCCCAAAATTTTCATTAATGATACTGTACTGTAGCCAGAAAGTTAGATGGACTTTTTCTGATGGCTGTGGGTAAAAAACCCAACAAACGTGTCTCAGAGGGCATGCGTAAGTACCTTTGTTATGCATGGCTGTACTTTGGCTAGCCACTCAAATGGCAGTTTCTGGAAAAGCCAGCTGAGTATTACTTGTCTAATAATTATAAAGTCCGTGTCTAAACCTCTCATTTCAGCAGTAATGCCGTGCTCAGGCAATTGCAGTTGAAGGAAACACACAAATGGGCTTTGAAGGAGCCCATTCTCCTCACGGTGAATCTGAGTCTTTCCTTATAAATGTAATGGTGTCACTGTGTGTTATGGAGACAAAGCTAGTGAAGGATCTACATATAAAGCAATAATTATCCATTATTCTGGTTTTAAGTAGGCTTCCCCTTCTTGAACATTTCCCTTGTCAGCAATGCCAAACCAAACATTCCTCTGTATCTTCCACCTCCCCCCTGCCCACCGCCCCCTCTTTAGCTCTCCAAAAGAGTTTACAGTTGAGGGGGAAAATGCCATTGTCTCTTCTTTACTTGGAATTAACATTGTTTAGGAAACTTTTTTAAAAAGTAAATGGACTTTCTGGACAGTGCTGACATTTTTGTCTTTCATCAGTATGACCTTATTCTGAAAGCCCTGTGGTTTTCTTCTACAATGAGGTCTGAAGTTATTTCTTTGAAAATACACAGTGAATCCAAACATATTACAAGCATTTTACAGAAGAGATGTATCAGCCTAATGGGAGTTGATGCATACTAATTTCTCTGCTGTTAGCCAAATTGGAAGAAAAAATAGCAGTACTTTGAAAAAATATGCACACAAGATAATAAATTTGTGATTTTAATTTGGTGCAAAGCAGCATTTTGTGGTTCATTGTTTTTTGGTTTGGGTTTTTTTTTGGGGGGAGCTTTCAGAAACATGTTTATATGCAGAGAAGAAATATCCCTGAAACACCTGACTTTGGATAGGACTTTTCTGTATTTATACTCTTGAAAAGCATTGGGCTGCTCTGTACTCTTTGAGTATTTGCTTTTGGATGCACCTTATCTCTGTCAAGTTGTCAGGATTTACGTTGCATGCTGGCTATGTGAGTTGAGGAAGATGTCATTGCCTATCTCAGTGCCTTGACTTTGGCCCTCCACAGAGTTAAAATACATACAAATTTCATTCTTCCCATAGATACTGACCTTAAATATCAAGAATTTATCTGTAAGAGGGCTATAAAGTTTTAATTTAAAACAAAACAAGCCCCAGAAAAACCTTCATTATTATCATAGTCCTGTGATTTCAAGAGAAACTACCCTGCGTAGTAGACACAGCCTGATGTCCTTGCTAAGCGGATGGCAAGGTTGTTTCCTTTCCTCTGACGAGTAAGTGTGACAAAGTCAGTGAACTTTAGTTGGGTGTCAAGAAATTTCCTGAAACAGAAATGGAAATACAAAAGGCAAGTGTCAGAGGGTGAAATGCCTGCAGACACGGTAAGATTGTTTCTACCATTGTTAGATCCAGTTCTTCAGACATATTGGAGTTCATTGGTATGTTATCCATCACTGTAATATTTATTCAGCACATAGGACTGGATTTGCGTATTATAGTTTATTTTCACTGTTATTATACTTGTTTGCTGTAGTTGGATTCCTTGTGCTCCAACAACAGCTTTGCTTCCTCGCAGCCTGTTTTGATTTTATTTCTTCCTCTACTTGAGCCTATGGTGAAATGATGAATTTGCACATTGGTGGTCTTTTCCAAGATGACCAAGATGATTTAGTGATACCCCAAGCAAAGGCATCAAGCAAAAAGAGAAGTGTCTTTTTAAGTGCTACACAACCTCTCTAATAGAAAAACAATTTGGAGGAGGCTTACAGCCTGTAAAAGCAGGTACCAGGGGCTCTTTACTATATATGCCAGATGGAAGTCTGGAGGGTTTTCTGTTTGTTTGTTTTGCTTGTTTTTTCTTGTATAAGAGAGAAATGGGAATACAACTTGACTGTTAGGATGATGGGTTATTGCTCTTGTTTGCTTGTTTGTTTTTTTTTTTTTAATATCTGTGAGCAGCGTGGAACAGCAGCAGCAGCCCTTGTCCTTAACCAGGAATCTTAAAACTGTAGTTGCTGAGCACCAGAGACTTGAATATGAAAAAGACTAAAGAGGGACAGAATGTGAAAAAGACTAAAGAGGGACTCTGTGTGTGTGCATCTCTCTGATTCTTTATTAGTTAAATCAGCATCTCTCCTAATTGTAGCAAAGTTCAGAGCTTTGAAAGGAATTTGAGTAATTCTGAGATAAACAATGCTGAAATTCTTTCTTCTTCAGTTTCCTTTTCTTAACCATGTACACTATAAAGCAGTCTCTGCTGTTGAAGAAGTTTGACAGGTTCACATCCAGCTCTGGAATGTTTTGGAATTTTTTTTTTCTTCATTTATTAAGCCAGAACTTTAGGCCCAGTAGTGAGGTTTAAGCTCTGCACCTCACTAGAAGGAAATCATATAATGGCTTTGGTTGGAAGAGATCTTAGAGATCATCTAGTTCCAACCTCCCTGCCATGGGCAGAGACACCTTCCACAAGACCAGGTTGCTCAGAGCTCCATTTAACCTGGCCTTAAACACTTCCAGGGATGGGGCATTCACCACTTCTCAGGGCAACTCGTTCCAGTGCCTCACCACCCACAGTAAAGAATTTTTTCCTCATATTTCATCTAAACCTATTCTCTTTCAGTTTGAAGCCATTCTCTCTTGTCCTGTCACTACATGCTCTTGTAAAAAAATCCATCTCCAGCTTTCTCATAGGCTCCCATCAGGTACTGGAAGGCCACAATCAGGTCACCCTGAAGCCCTCTCTTCTCCAGGCTGAACAACTGCAATTGTCTCACCTATTGTCTCTCATTCCTTCTAGAAGAGGTGCTCCATCCCTCTAATCAACTTAATGGTTCTCATCTGTACTTTCTTCAACAAAATACAAGACCTAATGCATCTCTAGTTGTATTTTCTCTTGAGAAAGATGCAAGAAGAGGGGATGCTAGTGACCAGTCTACCTAATGTAGATTTAAAAAAAAAACAAAAAACTTTAAACTTTTTTTTCCCCCACGAAATCTGAACACTTACCTGGAATGTGTAGTTGGAAGGGTGAATGGTGAGCAAGGCAGAAGTGTGGCTGTAAACCCAACATTCAGAAACTGTATTTAGGGTGACATGGTTAAATGACTGTGTAAATTCTAACAGTATCAGAGAATTTGTTGAGGGGAAAGTAATGTATTCTTTGTTTGGCAACTGTCAGGGTTCTGGCCATGGGTTTGACTGTTATCACACTGTAAGGACTTGTACCCTAAAATCCTGTCATCTCTTTAGTGCTGTAGCTGGTGTATGTGCATAGTGCTTTTTGTGCTATTTCTGCACTTGGTATGTGCATTACTGAAGAGTCACAAATTAATGGTATTGGAGATAAGCTCTTGTAATAAAGAAAATGTTTAACTGTGCATTCTTGTCTATGTTGAGGCATTTGATTTTATTTTTAAATGGGTTTGTTTCAAATTCAGTTTTCTTTGTGTGGCTCTTATTAGCACTTAACAGTAGAAGTAGTATTATCTAAAAAATGAAATCAGAAAACAATGTAAGGGTAGCTTGGTTAAAAGATTTTATCTCTATCTTTCTAAATGTCAGTAAAGAAAACTATGCTATTGGTTTTTGCAGAGTAACTACATGTAACGCATTACGTGGGGCTCTTAATTTGCTCAGAAAAAGCTTTGAGTAGAATACATTGTGTGCTTCACTGTATGCTTGTTGAGTAGCAGATTTCTTTGAGTAGATGACAACAGTATTTTGTGATAACGATAGCTGTTCTTGGCAGCAATGACTTGCTACTGCCATACTCACAACAGACTGTGCCGAGACTTGCCTCTAAGTCCCTAAATATGGTGGGACTGACTTGCTTATCCTGCTTTTCCTTGGTTTTCATCAGTGTATATCAGGCATGTCCTGTGCTGAGCCACTTTACCTAAGTCTGTCTGTTTTCTCAAGCTTAGATTCAAAGGAAAGTGTCTGAAGTGACAGACCTTCTGTATGTAAGTGAAACATGATCTTTTGATGGATTCTTTTTTCCTTTGTTCTTGTGGGGTTTTTTAACTTTAGTGGAAACCTGGAAGAGCTGCTGAGATTAACTGCACTGTACAAAGGCATGAGGGAAGCAATATGTGTATATAATTTGAAGAATGCCCAGTGCTTTTCAAAATAATTCTGTTCATTCTGGTTATAGGGAGTTTCGAAATAAGCAAAAGGTGGGATAGTAGCTTAGCTGTCAGAGTGCCCAACCCCAAATCCAGGCTCCAGTGATAAGCACGACAATTCAGAAGGATTTTTAGCCCTCGCCCGACACGCTGACCAGGAGGGAGAGACAGATTCTGCTGCAAGCACTCATTTTTGTCTGCCAGCGGAGCAGCGTGTGGCACCACGCGGAGCAGCAGCGAGTGCCACCTGCGGGAGCTCTGCTGGAACCGGTGCCGTACGGCTCCGAGAGGCAGCATCCTGGGAAAGCGCGGTCGCGATTTCCCAGCGCCACAGAGGGAGGCGTTGGGTTGTTTTCTGTCAGCTTTCTCTAGCGCAGCGTGATTACATGCCATCTTGAGCAAAGCTGCATGTACAAGCTAAAAAGTGTTTACAAAAATAGTCATTAACAGTTCATTGAAACTGTAAAAGTATTTACAAAAATAGTCATTAACAGAAAGAGAAAGAGCAGTGGTTAATTATGCTAAGGAATTTCCTATAAATTGCACTGAAATGAGTTTGAAAGACAGCACTTCTGCTGAGCTGAGAAACTGCTGTGATCAGCACAGAGTTAATACATGCAGGAAATACATGGATTTCAACAATTAAAGCTGGTGTCTTTCTGCTTAGGCTTTGAACATATGCTTCACAAGGGTATTTGGGGAGTGTCAGTCAAGGTTTTGATCCCTCTTCCTCCTCCCACAAGACCCTGTGGGGAGTTTTCCTCTTTGTTTCACTTGGCATAGAAGCAGCATATGCTGTTTTAAAAGTAAGGAGCCTTGCAACGTGGTTGGACACAGACCAAAGGTTGAGTATGGCTCATCTTTTCAAGAAGTTCTATACAAAGTTTGAAGGAGAAAATACTGTGTCACATTCCCTCCTAGACCTCATATCCGGTGTTTGTTAAAAATACGCTGTCTTGCCTTGCAGGCTGAAACGTGGTGATTAGCTGCTGAACTTGATCTTTTAGTGGGTTTGGAAAACCATGACCAAAACCTTGGAATAGTACTGGGAATGGATTCAGAGCTATTGGAGAGATGGGAGGAGGGAGAAGACACACGCGTAGCAGTTAAACCACAGAGGAGCCAGACAGCTCATTCCTTACATTAGAACATTTGTGATGTTTTTCACATTCAAACGTGGTGAATTGCAGTAAGCCAGAATGAAAGTGACAAAGGGATTCTGTGATTTGGTCTTTGCCTGCTGGCAAAAAGTTATGTATTTTGGATTGCAGCTGCAGTATGGATGATTAGCTCCAGAAACTAGGCAGAGGATGCTGTAGAGTAAATATGTTTTGAAGAAGTAGGCAGGAGAGAGTGATGTTAATGTGACTTTCATCAATGGGCAAATGTGTGAAGGGGGTTTTGCTCCGTCTTGCCAATATAGATCAGAGGGTCTTGTTTGGACCAGCTCATCTTTTGCTGCATTTTTCTTAAGTGCCACTTTTACTGCCTTTTTGTGGAAAAGAAAGTGAAAGGGTGACCTGGTTTGGGAAAATCAGCAAAATGTGTGGCATCTTACCAAAAAACCCCCCAAAAACTAAACCCCAAACTCCAACAAAACTCCCAAAGCTGGAACATTTTGGTACGTGTTGATGTGCAGGGGGAAAAAGACTGGAAGATTTTTGTAGGACTTTGAAGGAGAGGGTTGTTGGAGAAGGGAAGCTGTAACTCACACCCACATCCAGAGTGCTGCTGGCAGGGAATGAAAGGAGCCATTAGAATTCTGTGCAATTTTGAAGGAACAGCTATTAACTTGAAATAACTCTTGAATCTTAAACAGGTACTGCCATATTACCTAGGAAGGCTGAGGGTTGGTGGTGAATAGGAGCAGAAATGAGGCTTGGTTTATGTCCTCATAACTGCTATCCTTTAGGTCAATGTTATTTAGGGTTTCTTTCAGTGTCACTTCTTGGTTCATGTGAAAGAGCTGTGCTAGTGTTAGCATATAAACTTGCTTTTATGGCTTATGTGACCTGGGATCAAAGCTATTCTCGTGGGGTTTAGAGCAGCAATGCATCTGCTGCAGAAGGGATTTTGTAGGCAAACAAATGGCAAAAACTAGATCAGGGACAGATGTCCTTGTTCTCTAGCAAAGTGTTTAACAGCCAAATGTCGAAGTCTGAGTGTGTTGATGTGAGTGTGAATTTTACCGTAGCCATTCTTGGAGTATGGAGTTCATCCTGAAACCTGAGAATGTGAATGCTGGTTTTGGGGTTCTGTGAGTTGTTTTGCATTCAGAAATGCAGCCTCCAATACCATTTATCCAAGAAGGGTGGCTGTCTGTGCAGGCTGTTTCTGGGCATCCAACTGTCCTTATTTGTTTACAAAATATTTCATGTCAACAAACCCACTAATATCTGTTTTCTTTCTACCTCTTGCACCTTTTTTTATTTTTTTTGAATGCAGCAGGATTAACTCATCCAAATACTCTTTAAAAATAAACCAGCAGATAGCTTTTCTGTTAACAGCACAGTATGTAATGTAGAACTTCATGACTTCAGTTGTTTTACGTGTATTGATCTGTGTGTATAAAGCACCGACTGTTTAATCTGTAAAAGGCTGCATTTTAAATTGTAATATAGTATTGTAAGGGAACATGTATTTTGATTGTGAATAAAGTGGCCACAGCAGAATCTTAATATTAATGCTGATTGTGCCTATGAAAGATGGGGGAGAAATGTAGTGTCTGTCATTGACAAGTGACTGTATTTGACAAGTTTTTTAAGAAATCCAAGCAACTTTCTTAAATATGATCACTTCCAGCTATTTGATCAGATGTAGACTAGGGGCCAGAGGTTTGACACAAAGAAGGAGGTTCAGGTTAGTGATGATCATTGTTCAACATAAATACATAGTTGGACTCCATAGTTACAACTACAAACAGTCCTATGATGAACAATAGTCTCTTTCAAGCTGCTTGATGCTTTTTTTGAGAATACAGCAAAATTGCTGAAAGAACAAAAGTGGAACAGAAGTCTTCTCTCCGATGAAAATTTGTCTATGAAACTTTAAAAGTGAAGATCGTGATACTTCGATTAACAGTGATTTTGAATAATTGGAAACCCTTACTGATGGTTTTCTTTTATTTGGATTTTATTTGGGTTTTTTTGCAAAGTACAGTTAATTAAAGAGACAAGGAATGTATTTGTCTGTGAAACATGAGTAATCCATATTTTTTGTGAGCATGCTTTTTAGAAAGTATTTTTTAGCCACCCATGTGCTATAAATTTGAATGTTTTTCTAATTCACCTACAATACACTATTGGTTTAGATGCTATGTTTAAAGGATCTTACGTTTTTCATAGCATTAAAGATGATATGCAGTTTTTAGCAGCTCAGGATTTTAAAGGCAAATCAATCTACTGGAAGAAACAAAAAATTTCTTGAACTAGGACCTCCCAGTATGCCTGTTTGGGTGGCCCTAGCTGATTATGGCCCATGAAAATGCGTGGTCATGTATCTGACTGGTTTTGGTTGCTGTTAAAGAGTTTTGCTTAACTGAGAGATGTAAACAGTATAGCTCTGTTTGTTCAGAAATTATCAATGCATATGTATTTCAAGTTCTCTTACTAGGATGTTCTGTGAAGAAATGCTCTGACTAAGCAATAGGCAGCAGTTTTAACTGATGATTTAAAAAATACAAGGTACCCCATGGACTACTAGAATAGCTGAGCCTGAGATTCAGAGACAATTAAAACTATTTCAATAATCATATTGCAAGAGTATTTGGAAGGTTCTAACAGGATGTTTTTATAAGTACTTAATCTGATTGATCTTGAAATTATTGCAAACTTTGGGATACTGCTACTAATAAGATTGTCTGGATAAGTGGAAATAATCTGTATAGAAAGTGAGCAAGCATTACTTCCTTTACATTTACTAGCAAGCTTGTACCCCAAATGCTTCTTTTCTGCTGGATTTTACATGAGTCCAGCTTGGTTTTACTGCAGAGAGAGAGATTTAGTTTCCTAGTCGATGAATAGTATTTGTCAGAGATTTCCTTCCTAGATTAAAAGGAGGAACTTTGTTTATAAATAAAGGAATGCTCAACATTGACTTCTATTTTATGAATAATTCAAAATTTGGTGTGTTACAGAAAACAACAACAGAGTTCTGCATTTCTCTTTTTTAAAGTTTTTTAATATATCCTGCAATTTCTAGCAATAGCATGGAACTGGTTTGCATTAATGAGACAGAAAGAGGGAAAGCATACTTTTTAGATCTTAAAATATATATCTTTGTGTACTTCTAAAAGAAGTCATAAAATACTGTTCTGCACCACGTTACTGGACCTCAGATTTTAGATGTAATGTTTTTAATTGACAGTCAATTGCAAAAATGTTGAAGACTGTGTCATATTTGCACCTGGTTGTACTGTTCTGGTACAACTAATCTCCTGTAAGATTTAGAAAAAGCAGCAACAAATTTCAGACTGTTTCATTACTGAAAATCATTACAGACAGTGACAAGAATATCTGGGAAACATTTTTTCATGGAAAGGGTTTTTCAAGCATTGAAACAGGCTGCCCAGGGAAGAGGTGGAATCACCATCCTTGGAGATATTTAAAAGACACGTAGACGGGGCACTTAGGGACATGATTTAGGGGTGGACTCGGCAGTGTCGGTTTAACAGCTGGACTCAGGGATCTTGGAGGTCTGAGAGTTTCTAGACACTGTTCTGAGGATGCACTTCTCTAGGCACAGAGGCTGACTTTTTCCAGCCTGTTGTAACTATGTTAAGCCTCCCTTGCTATCACTTTTTGTAATGCAGAGCTGCTAAACTGGTAAGTCTGTAGAAAACCATTAGTGGGACTTTAGTTTTTAAAATTGCCGTGGATTATCCAAATGAGCTCTCGAATCGGAGTTGTTGTAGCTGTGGCAGGTCTGAACCTGTTCATTAAATACCTTGGTTTGTGTGCAGTAATTGAACGATCCAGCTTTCAAGTTACTGTTCCATTATTAAAAATGACAAGGTCATTCAACGCCCATTTGAATCCCACTTGCTTTTGTGCTGGGAATGATAGGTCATGCTCCATAGCGAGGGATAAGCACAGGAACCCTATTAAATTTGGAGAAATGACTGTTGGGGCGTGTCTTACTTGCGGTAAAATTGCTTTCTGGTATTGAGTTGTGGTAACAGAAAAGCAAGGCTATCACTTCCTTCGAAGGCCAAGTAGAAAAGGCTGGCCTACTTTAGACAAGAAAAAATTGGACTTATGTAAATAAAGATCAGGGCAGAAGAGGCAAGAAAAGAAGTCTTTTTTTCTTGCTTGTATTTAGCACTTCTACAAAAGTCAGTAAAGAAGCCCAAAATTATTTCTGAGACTACTGATTTTATTTTTTTTTGGTCATTAACGTGTCAGAGTGACTCTGTGAGTGTTTTCATGGTGAAGTTTACTTACATATTTATTTCTAGTCTGTGCAACTCCAACCAACCAAAACCAGAAAACAGATATGCAGGTATCCATGTTTTTCCATTTTAAACATAGTGTTTTCTGAATAAGTGATATGAAATGATTTATTTAAAATGTCAAGTTTACAGAAAACATTTCTTGTATTTTAAAATTAATCACAAAAAGTAAATATAGTACTTATTGATGAAATTTCTTGTTTCAAATACATTGTGTGATTAACTAGTTCCTATCAACTTTACTAGTAAATCACTGGATAACTGGAATTTGATTTATAAACTGTTGCAATTTTCAGAGAATATGTAAGTGCATCATTGAAGGCAGAGGGTTAGACATGAGCTTGCCAAGTTTTAGAATTAGTTTGTGTATTTATTCTAGCCAACTTCTTAGTGATGATAAGCATAGATAATTAAATTTGAGTAATCTGTTTGAAGAACAAAATTATTTTTTAAATTGTCTTCTGGGGAGTGGGTTCTGTTTCACAGCAGATTTATAAAGGAGTTTGGAGACTCCTAGGTGTTTATAGTTATTTAAACCTCTGTTGTGGGCACACTTGTTTGTTCAGTGTGTGGCACTGTCCAGCTATGGTTTATGAACTCATAAACCCAGACCTTCAGGTGGATAAGTGTTATAGCTATTAATGTGGGGGAGTTAGAGAAAATGTTTAGCTAGCTCACAGTCTTCAGTATATGTACTGTTGTGTGGGTAAAACATCTGTGTTAAGGACAAATTCCTGAGTAAGATGTGGTGGATTTTACCTTGAGAAGAGATGAATTAGCTGATCCAGGAAGTCATATGTAGTAGAATTTCCATCAGCTAAATAGAAATTAATTTCCACTCTAAGGTGTGCTACTGGATTGTAGCCTCGACACACCTGAAGTACTATTTTGTGACTTAAACTGCTTAAGAAATCCTACAAATTTTTATAGTTTGGTTTTAATGTAAACCTAAGCTCTTGATTGGACACCAGGGCAGAAATGTTTTCCTTTTATGTATGAGGATAGGATTCAAAACAAGCTATATGAATTTGAAAGCAAAATAATTTAAGCAGGGAGGGAAAACGGGCCATTTACTGGAGTTCAGTCTCAGTTCTGCTGCATGGTTATCTGGGGAGGTCTCCCATAACTCTGGGTCTGATGGCTGTCTTGAAACCTGCAGGCCAAATTAGCTCTTTGCCTCAGTGTTGACAGAAACTAGATGATTCCTTTGTTAGGAATTAAGGCTGTATGTGAATACTTCCAGTGCTGTGCACTTTGTACGGTGCTGTACACAGCACTGAGCTGTGTGAATTGTCAGCTGAGGTGAAGTCCCTCTCCCACGTGGCACAGAAACTCCTTCAGGCAGAGGATTTTTGTTCTGATTTGTCTTTTCTTGGTGCATCCTGTCTGATCTTGAGGCTTTCTTTATGTAAAATGGAGTGTCAGCATTGCTGGTGATGGGAAAATATTCAAAGGTGCTAAAAAGGAGGATACAAAATCCCAGTCAGTATGTGGTGGCCACGTGTTGACCATCAGCCAGTACCACAGAGGGTACCTAAGGTTGCTGTAAGAGGAGACATATTCAGTGCCTTCCTGAGAAGCCTTTTCTTCTCTGCCCACTGCTGTGCTGGAAGAAATATTGGTGCTCTACAGTGTAGTAAAGCTTCTAGTTAGTAGGATTTTCTGTTTGATGCAGGCTGATGTGACCCTCTGGATGGTCACTCCATTGCTAACTTCAGCAGTACCTGAGTGTAAGCAGCTCTTCCATTCCAGCTCATAGACCTCTCACTAGAAATTACCTGAGGGAGAAAAATGTATGAAATCAAAGACAGAAGTTCCCCAGATGTAATTAGTGCTTTCAGGTATGAGAGGGTCCTTTTGTGCCTGCCTACCTGGTAGTACATCCAATTGAGAGTCTACTGCATGGTATTGCAGTTAATCCTGAGAGAGCTTTGCCTGTTTACACTTCTCACACACAAACACAGAAATGATGAAAGCTGAAAACCCATCCTTCACAGGGGCCATGGAGCAGGGGAGTGCCTTACTGAAACGTGCTGGTTTTGATGGAGAACTCTTTCTTTGCTTTGTGTCCATTAGGTTTTACTAAGCCTGTGTCCACAGAAATGCCAGATAAAACACCGGGTGCTACAGAGCCTGTGCCCAGAAGTGAAGGTTAGTAGTTTTCTTCCATTTTTTTGACTGTTGGAAAAAAAAGGAAGCATTGGGATTCTGTGAAGAATTTTTTGAACTGAGAAACTGAGTTTCTCTTACTGGCTTTAAATTTAGGGGGGAGCTGAATTAGTATTGTATGTGCATGTTTATCTAGATAGCAGGAAATTTTCGCTTATTTTTGTGTAAGCTCTCCGTCCCTCTCTAGCCCATCATCCATGATAGTACTAAAATATATAATGAGGGGAGAGGACCAGTGCACTGCTAGGATTTCCGTGTTGGAGAAGATGTTTTGCCCCATTTGCTGAAGAGATCTTGTTAACTGAAGCCAGGTTTTTTGTATGGGGTACTTGAGTCTCACAAAACCAAAGCTAACATTTAAGATGTGGGGTGATTGATACAAGGAGGAATTGTATGTGTGATTTTCACTAAATCAGTGGAATCTTGAAATGCTCAGTCAGACCGTTTTGTTTCTTCTCAAGGTCTATTAATTTTAAATTCCCACATCTGAAGGTTTGTTACTTGGTTTCAGGGAAAATTCGTTCTTTGAAAACAGTTGTAATCCTGCTAATTTGATTCCTTCCTCAGAATCACTGCTGGATGTGTCAATAAAATATTTTATAAAAATTTGCTATTTCATGTGAAGATTGTGAGGTGTTTCTGACAGTATTGTGTAAAAACCATAGTAGCTCTTGTATATCCTTGCTTTCTAGATCCTCACACAAGGGCTATATAAATTAAAATGTGTGTTTTAGTTTGACTAAAGCTTACAGCTCAGGCTGGTTTATTCTATGCCTCAAGACAGGCATCTCAAAATTTAGTTTTAAATATTTTTGTGGATTTTGAATCTCAGTTTTGGAGTTTGTAAGGCATGGAGAAACATGCTGCAATAATAATTTCAAGAAGGTCATCAATAATAGTAGAGAAAGGCATTTCTCTTCATGTAAAGGGTATTAAATTATGCTTGACTGCAGAAGGCCTTTTTAAAATTTACTGTAAAGCTTAACACATGTTACTGGGAGAACTCTCAGCACAAGAGGAGAAGCAATTACAGCTAGTCTTTGAAAGACCGAGCTCTCTCTGATTCACATGTTGTGTGTTACCTTTATAAATAAATACTTATGCTAAAAGCATTGGAGTGAGTCCACTTGAAGCCAAAGCCTATGATAAAATATAGCTAGCTAAAATGATATTATTCTGAATCTTCATTTTCAAATTGCAATTATCATTGTATTTTGTTGTGATAAGAACTCATGAAGTTGTTCCAGAGCCTGTATAAAGTATCCTTCCTCAGCTGGTTAGAGCAGGATGCTGATAATGCCAGGGTCACAGCTTTGATCCCTGTATGGGCCGTTCACATAAGAGTTGGATTTGGTGATCCTTGTGGGTCCCTTCCAACTCAGAATATTCTGAGTGATCCTGTGTGTGCACTTTCACAAATGCAATGTTTACTAAAACAAAAATTGGTTTAATCTGGATGCTTTGTTTTTAATTGTTCTTTCAAAACTAGTTTTTAGTTAAAAAAAAAGGTGAACTAATGAATAACAATGAATCTTCACTTAAGAGACCTGGTTTTGTGTCTTGATGAAAATACTATAGATAAAACATTCTAATGATACGAAGTCATTAGTGCTGGAGAGTTTTAGTTAATGAGAGTTTTTGTTGGTTTATTGACATAAATACATTCGGAGATGTTATGATAATGTTTACTGGAAAAAATTGTCAGACATATATGCCAGTGACTGCTGCAGCATGGATTTACAGCATAAACTTCCATAGTCAGTCTTTGTTCGTATACATCTCTATTTAGTTAGCATCTCTACAGCCAACTGGTGTGTAGAAAAGTTTTGCTGGTATGACTGCATCAGAATTGAGAAGTAGGTGTTTCATTTCTCATGATTAAAATACTAGTGCTCCTTATGTGTGTAAACATTTATGTGAACTTTTGTAATTATTTCCAGAAATCTTATCCTCTTATTGCTACTTGATTTTTTCCCAAAGAAATATTCTTGCAGTCATTGGTTAAAAGAAAAGAAAAAGGTGTATTTGTTGTTACGAATTTCCAACAATTAACCTCTTATGTTTATCAGGGTCAAGTTGGGTTGAGCAAAATGTTGGCAAGTAACTGATTATCTGGAAACTTTGAAAAAGCCAGTGTTGCTTTAACCTAGCAGTGCCCCTGCCTGCCTCTGACCCACTGCTCCATATACTCCAGTTAAGCCACGAAGCACACAGGAGCAGACAATTGAGAAAGGAGTTTCCTGTAATTAAGTTACTGTAACTTAGTCCTTGACTCGAGGGTCCCCAGTGGGTGGGCAGACTATTTGCTTTTCTGCCACCTCTTCTGTCAAACCTTTTAGAGTCAACAGTTGTATTTATAAATGTCAATGCTTGCTTTGTGCTTTTGAGAGAAAAAACCCAGGACCTGGAGGTTTGGTTGTTGCAAAGATGGAAGCGTGCGCATATCACACAGGGAAAAATATTTTTCAAGAAGCTTGTGTAGCTATCAAGGAGTGGTAGACAAACAAATTAAAACAAAAAAACCTCCTACCATGATCCACGTATAACTATTTCTTTACTGTGTTCCTTTGGCAAGGCTATTATATTCTATTTACAATGGATGCATTTAGAACAATGTACTGTGTCAATACCAGGAAGTGGATTGAGTGTATTTCTGTTTTAGCTTGCAAAGGAATTAGCATTTGTTCTGCTTGTGTTTGCTGAAAAGTCTCTCTTAAAATTCTAGTATAGTTAACCACTGGAAATAAGGCTGTGACAGGAGTACCCCACCCACTGCACAAATTCCTCCTCTCACCTTTAGAGAGGCTGCTGTGATTCACGGTGGCTGCTCAGGATGGTATCTGGAGCTGAGCAGTTACTTACTTGCAAAAATTTAGGGGAATGATTGTTGACTTTTTTCATTACAAATTATCTGTCTTATAGGATTCAAACTTTTTATAGCTTAACAAAATTTTGATGATAATGAATACTTTTCATGAAACACAAGTGTTTAATCCTGTGGATAGTGGATTAATTTTTTTGTCATGATACCTGTGAACAGCTGTTCTTAACATAGCTAGGCTTGCTTCAAAGAAACCAGATGAGGTCTGCCTTAGTATCTATTTGGAAGACTCCCAGACTCAAAAGTTTTTGGGGTATCAAAGTGCTACCTTAGCAGTAGCTTTATGCAAAACACTTAGAATGTATATGGATGTGGGAACCTTTATTCAGTTTCTCCAGTCAGCTTGACTGGTTGTTTTTCTGTGCCTTAAAAGTAGACATATTTGAAGAAGATACGAGGAAGTTAAACTCCCACAAAATCTTCTTCCTTTCCCTCTTCCCACACCAACTTTTTCATTAAGTAAGAGGCATGACTTCCCACAGCTGGATCCTTTCTTGCTGACTTCATGGTTCACACTTGCATCCTGAAGGAAACGAATGTTACACCTGGACTTTATAAACAGCTACTGACAAATCCCTGCGGACAACAAGTTTATGTCATTGTAAAATATCCTACAGCAACAAGCAGTGGTTTTCCTTGCATTGTGTACCTGATGGCACTAGTGGGAGCCTACCAGCTGCTTCTGTTGCTGTTTGTGATAAGACTCATTCCATTTTGTAACTCCTCTGACTTACATTTGCGTGCTATTTCTGCTGTAGTACGCAACACTGCACAGGAAAAACATGCAAGCACAGCCCAATGGATCACACCCTTCAAATGCAGTGAAGAAAATAGCATCAGTATTTCTACCTCCAAATTTTACTAAGGCTGATTCTTTCATGGCAGGAATGCCAGGGTATGGTCATAACAGGTTAGTAAGTGCTGTGTGCTGCCTTTTGTCCCGGTGCTGTGTGGGCTTTCAGTGCGTCATGTTCATGGAAAAAGTTGTTATACTTTATTATTACTACACCCCTTTTAAAGAAACACTGAAGTAGATGGGAAAATGAAGCATCTTATCTAAAGCTTTTTCAGATCTTATGTGCATGTGATGTTTTAGGCAGCTATGGTAATAGTGCACTTGTAGGCTTAATGGTACATCACTGGGCTGAGATGGGCACCAAAAAAATCTGTGTGCTGACACTGGGTGGGTGAGATGGAACATAAAAGGCCTTAGCTATTTATACAGAAGGTGGTGGGTGTTGTGGACTTCCCTGCAAAAGGATATTGTGAATTTTAAAAAACTCACAGGAGCTGAAGGGGAGACCAGGGAAGAGAGCTCCAAATAAATAAGCCACTGTGAACCAGGGAAAGGCCTTTAACTGAAAATGGTTGGAAGCTAGAAAAATGGTGGGGAAAACATAGCACATGCCTTTTATATTCTTACTCTCCCCAGTAATTTAATCTTCCTTTGCTGGGTTATCATTCCTTAGTTACTATTCATAGCCTCATTTTACAGCAGCTTTTAATGCTCCCCAAATCATATCTTGATGGAGGAGGAAATGTCTCTATAAAGACAATATCTGAAATTCTTAACCCTAATGTTTATAAAAGGAGGTGATGAAGCCTAAGTAGATTTGAAATCTGATTGGAAATGGGAGAAATACAAAGTGGAAGGGTGATGAAACTGGATATTCTGTTTTTGACTGCTCGCTAAATTGTTGGCCTCCCTATGCACACTGCAAGAGGGTGGCACATCTTGCTTTGAAAAAGGGGTTGTGGGCTCTTGTCATAACGCGTAATGGCTCTTGTCATCAATCTGGACATCTGGGCGATGTCTCCGCGCCGCGGAAGTTGAGCCCTAGCAGCAGCTGAAGCAGGCTGCTTTGCTGCAGCCGGTCTGTGTGCAGCCCCTGTGGTGTGCAGCACAGCTCACGCTCTCTGGTAGTGCAGGAGGCATGAAACCACAACCTTGAATCAACTGGCTATTTTCCTGAAAGCACTTTGATGAACTGCCTTAGTCACTGAGCCACGCTGGCTGGGTCCCACTTTCTTTCTCAGTCGCCAACAGGCTGAAACTGGACGGACTTCCAAACTTTCTCAGCTCAGTGAAGAGGAGGAGGAGGTGGTGGCTCTCTTGATTTAGGGCAGTGAAGGGCAGCGAGAGGTAGACTGTTCTGGACGTTGTGAAATGTTTGAGTATAGTAAAGTCTACTCCTCATCACAAGTGAAGACGCAGTTGCTGTAATGTAATGGTGATTAAGCCACTGATTACAAAGGTTGGGCTATTAACAAGTAGAATAACTTGTTCTTCAAATGCCAGGCACTTTCCCTGGTGTCCTGACTGGCTGGTATCCTGCCAAAGATCAGTGTTGCAGTCATCCGCGAATTATAAAAAGTTTATGTGGCCTGAACTGCTTAAACTTGAGGTTTGGAAAACATGGAAGGTTTTTTTATATCAATGATCCCATTTTCAAAGAAGTACTTTTGTTTTTCTATTTCAGTGGTAGCTAATTCTTAGTTCTCAAGCAATTAAGAAGTGTAGCACTTGACTTCGATGCATTTTTTTGCTTTTGTATCAATAAATTGCACATGATGTAAAATTATGTGTATCGTGTTTTACACATAATGTGCACATATTAAATAACCAATTTGGGATAGTTCAAAATAGGAAGGCTAAATGTGTCTTGCATGAAGCACTCGAATGTGGTGCATTTGATGAAAACCAGCTAGTTTCTTTAAAGCCCTTCTGAATCCTAATGGTATTAATTTATATCTAAATTGATCTTCCAAACTGAGAAAAATCTAAAACAATTCAAATACTCCTGGAGGAGCAAGGGTTCCTTGCTAAAGAAAAGAAAGAAGTGGCATACTAATTTTCTGTGTATAGAAGTGCAAAAATTCCTTTTCCTATCAGGAATGATAAACAAAATCTAATTATTTAATTTAATTTAATTATTTTGAACTTAGCTCTGTATATAAAATGCTTGGGAAAAAAATTGATTGAACACTCCTTCATAAATAGCATTTTTTAATTTTTTGTGTTATGTTTAGCATCTGTCTTGCTTACCACCTCAGAAATGTGCTGCTGATCCTAAAAAAGCTGTTGCAGGTTTAAATTATCTTTTTCTGTTTAAAAATAATTTGAGTATCATAATAATTTTTTTGGAGAAGGCCCCAACCAGAAGTTACGCTCTGTAATACTGCAGTCTTAGCTGTGTGTTACCTGGAGTGAAAATATAAATGTACTATTCTGTGATTACAGATGTTAGCAGTATGCTTTGTGTCTGCTCTTTCTGGACTGGGAATGATAACCATTGCTTCTCTTGAGATTTCTTTATGGGAATACTTTGTCACCAAACAGAACAGTTATTGTTATTAAAGCAACTACTATGTGTTAAATTGCTGTTCTGCAATAATTGGAACAGCCTAAAAAGACACAGTTATAATGACAATTGTCCTGTTAGAAATGCTGATTTAAAGTAGTTTCCTTTGCCACTTTCATCATGGCTTATTTTGGGGTTTTTTTTTTTAGTGGTGGTGGTGGTGGTTTGAGGTGTTTTTCTTTACTATCATATATTCCATGTTATTGTATGGAAACACAAACCAGGTTGCTGGCAACTGCACAGGGTTAATATACAGAAAATAAGTAATAGTAACAGTTAATCTTTCAACAGTTTCTTAAATGTAAATCAGCTTTCATCCCAACAACTGTGCTTTTTCCTCCCTTTTGGAATTTCTGCCATGTTTTGTCTTGCTGCTTTAGTCAAGTGACAAGCCAGAAATCTGTTTTCAGATTCATTGATTTCACCTCCTCCCCAGCCATATTTCTTCCAAAGCAACTTAAAGGACATGGAAGGATAAGAGACAAAAATGGATTACTTGCTACGTTAAACTGAGCTGCAACTCTTAAGATAAATGTGAATGTCAAGGTTACATTCTTTCATCTTGTGCTGATCACGTCCTTAAAACCAAAAGATCCAAAGTAGTAAAAATAAAGATACAAAGACATTTTGCTGTTTGAGTTGCAGCAGTACAGGTACCTCGCCGTTTTTGACCACTTGATTCTGAAGAATTTTGACAGGTGCTATACAGTTAGCAAACGTAAGCCTGCTAGTAGTAAGTATCACTATTTTTTTGTTGTTTAATTACCCAGTTATATGTCCAGCAGTAGTTTCAAACTATGCCACTGACATTAGAAGTGGACTGAGAGGCCTCAATATCCTAAATTAAAACTTGAGAGATTAATAGATACAGAGGAAAGCTTAGTTGTTATGTTTTGCTTTTTTAATTGGCTCCCTGTAGTTTTATTTAGCTTAAAAAAGGGGGGAAATGCTGCTTGCTGATAAACCAGAAGGGGAGGTAGCTTTGATGTTTTATGAGCAATAAAAAATTTTGAAGCGATATGTCAAACTCCTGAAGTCGACTTCTTGGGGAGTCAGCAAGCTGAGGAGGGCAGGGAAAGGGAGAAAAGGTGGGAGGCTGCTTCTGTCCTGTGTCCAGATCCATTAGTTGTGGAGGCAAAAGAGAGCATAGGATACTTTAATTCCTTAAATTATATCCACATTAGTTTCTGGTCATCTCTTTGGTCAGAATATGCTGCAAAACCAATTGTGCAGTTCAAGACATGAAAAGTTACCAAATTCTTTGAAAAAAAAATCTGTTCTTAGTTGTGGGTTTTGTGGAGTGGGTCTTAAAATAAATTCCATTGCATCTTGGCAGTGGTTCCTGCAGCATACATATTCTGGAATAATTTAAAATGGACACAGCTTCCAGGTGCAGTAAACACTTGTTTTCCCATATGCACACAATGTAGCCTGTGCTTCAAATGGCAGAATGACCAAAAAAATGATTAAGGTGGTAAGAATTTGAGTTTAACCTCTGTCCTAGCAAATCTGGACTCTTGTGGTTCAGGAAAGCCGGGCAATCAAAATTATTTGGGTTCTGTTATGTCTGCTTTCTGTCGAGATAGTTATAAACCACATGCTTCCTCTCAATGTCTGTTTGTTAAGAAGGGTGGTTATCAGTTTTTGTATTTGTACTTTTCACTGCATAAAAATTTCATGTTCGTGGTTAAATCTTATCTTGTGAGAGGGTATGTGTTTCACAATGGAAAGCAATATTGGAAGAAACAAGTTATGTATGAGGGTAACTGTTAGGGAATTTTGCCTGATGTCTGGCCAGGAGATGGTTCTGTCTGCTCATATCCAAAGTAAACCAGTGTTTCTAAAGATGGGATGTCCTGCCTTGAGTGTTTTGTAGTTTTGCCATATGAATACAATTCATAGGTTGAAGGAAATCCTTTAGGAAGATAAGACTCTGCTCCAACTGTCCCAAAAAGCAAGCAGCTTCATTCAAGGTTTGTCCCCAGTTAGGATCCCTACCCTGTGGAGAGTCTTGGTATTAGATCCCAGCCCTAGGAGCTCTGTAGTCACTCAAAGTGAAACACAGAGAGCCTTCTTCACCGTGTAAGTATGGTATGTATAAATGGAATTTTCTCATGTCTTTAGTGATTTTTTTTCCCACAACTAAGTAGTAGTAAAATACACTATTTTTGCTTAAAAGATGTCTAAAATTTTTGAGGATCATAGACTTTCCACCTTCAAAGAAGTGACAGTATTAACTAGAGGCACTGGTCTAATCTTACAGCATTTGGCAAATTTCAAACAGGAAATTGAAGGAGCCCCAAAGCTGCCCACCACACAAATATTTTGTGACCTACTGAAACAGGCAAAGTATTTAAAGATTCTTTCCATTGACAGCTGCTAGCTAGGAAATCCTTATGACAGAAAGGAGACATGTGGCAGAAAGATGACTTTCTTGAGTGTGAAGTCTGTCATGAACTAGTTGCTCATTTCTCTCCTCGGAAATATTGATGAAGAATGTCCTAATTGTATATTCATTATTAAAGGTTATTGGTTAGTTCTGCTGCTTGCCACCCCCTCTCATTTCAACCTCTTGAAGGAAAAAACTCTCACCTGCATCTTCTGGTATACCTGGACCCCACTTCTTGAGACTTTGGTCTTAAAAGAGCACTGTGCTATACTCCTACACATCCTTGTAATTACGGAGTAATCGGTGGGTGCAAGGAGCTATATGGGTGAGTTGTGTTGCACCACTGAGCTTTCAGGTTACATCTTGAAATGGTAATTTTAGGATCTACAAATAAAAATACTTGGCTTGTTGCATATTTCCTGTCAATGTTGTGTATTTAATGAAATGCTCATAAATATTCTAAGTGGTTCATAAGAGAAATGCTCAAGAAAAATAATGCTTGCATTTCACATGGTGAAGAAGTCTAATGCTGTTGAGAACCCGAGTTCCTGTGTTTGTCACAGTTCTTCAGCTCTTACTGCAAGGTATGGCTACAGCCAGAGTGACAGGGACTGATGGCTTTTGAACGGGTCTATGTTTATGCCGAAGGTTTTCTAACAATAACAGCTTCTCTGCTCTACAAGGCTTCAGGTGTACTGAGAGTACTGGTTTTTTGGCCAACTCCCAAAGCTAAAGGGCTCATGATGACATGACAAGCTTCATTTGATTTGGAGAAGCAGCAATGGGAACTCACAGTGCTTTATGCTTCTGGGAAAGTTGATCTGGACACTGCTTCCAGAAACTTGTATGTCGAGTCAGAAAGCTAGACTTTCTGCTTTAGAATCAGAACAACTGATTCTATATACAGCTGGGCCTCTGCAATTTTTTGTTGTGACTTAAACTTTCGTATCGTATACGGATACTGTGCATTCATCACACACCACAACTTGCTCGTCACTTCAGGCCTGGCTGGAATCTACATTATTAATACAGCAGCTCCAGTCCATTTTGCCACACATATTTCAGACAGACGGAGACATGTGGATATGATTCAGATCATGCCTTTGGAGTAGTTTTGTGGTCTAAATCCAACTGTCCCAGCGTGTTCCTGTGCCCTGTGCTATGCTGATGTCTCCTGGCCACCAGGGAGGAATGGTACAACCCTATCAGAGCTAGCATTGGCCCCAGCTGGGGCTGTGTTTGTATAATCAGGGTGCAGGAGAGTGAGCCAAAACCACCAGAATTGCAACACATTTTTAAGTACTGAGCCCTCCTTTTTGTGAACAGCCTGAAGATAGTGGTTTAGAGTTTGTTTGGATAGAGGTAAATTTTTTTTTATGAGCCCTGATGGGCAGGATTTGACTCAGCTTCATACATTTCCTTGGTGTTTTAAGAATGTAGTGTTTTTAAATGAAGATTTTCTGGGGTTGTTTTTGGGGTTTTGGTTTTTTAGTTTTCACTTCTTTGTGGGTGCTGAGCCTGTAAATACAGATTTAGATTTTCACATTTTTGGAAGATAGCTGGTCTATCTGGATAGCTGGCTTTTGTGGACCCTTTCCTTGAGAGGTGGGGAGATCAAAGTCTTGCTAAGACTAAAAATCATTGCACAAGCTTTTTAAGTTCACAAATTTAAAAGTAATGGAATTACTGCTGTGACTGAAGTGTCTGATACCCAAAACCAGGTTTGCATTTATCTATTGTGGGAAAATGTCACTGCATTGTTGTCACTTCTGATTTAAGACAAATAACTGCCTTTTATAAAATTGTCAGAGTTTATAGGCATATTTACTTTACAGCTACTTTTATAAGTTACCCACACCCTTTTCTGCATGTGAATAAAAGAGCTGGAAAGGCCATACTGATAATGTCATACCAGGAAATCTTTAATGTGAAATACAGAGAACATGGGGAGGAGGGAAGCTTGAGAGGCAGGAAAAATCGCACTGAAGATAATGTATGGGGGCGGGGGGAAATGCTGGTTTTGCATCTATTCCTTTTTTTAAATTTTTAATTTAAAGAAGAGAAATATAGGTTGCCTTTGACATAAGCCAGCAAATGTGTTTGTAAGCACTGATATACAGGGAGGCTTCTTGGTTCCATGTTTAAGCCTTTATAATTCTTCTAAAATTGAATGCATGTTAAAAAGGGGGAAAAAGAACCAGAAAACTAAGAAAACAACCAACCAACCAAAAAACCCCCAGAGTCTTCTAGAGCTGAAAATACTGCCTGTTGACCAGACTTGATCCTGCTTAATCTTGTTCTGCCAAGTTAGACATTCTGGCAAGCTTCCTCAAGTCTGGATGTATTCAAGTACTGTATTTGGCTGACTTAGTTTGTTACTTTGTAAAGATATATGAAAATCCCAGTTCAAACATTTCAGCCTGTAGTTGTTTTTACAATCTGTCAAAAAGCACAACTAATTGATATTTCATTTTATACATCAGATATAATTTTTCTACCAGTACATTATGTATTTGGAAGTACATTTTCCACTTCAGCAAGTTCTGCTACTATGTATTTTATCTGAAATGCTTAACAGTTTTACAGAATATTTGCTCTTTCTACTGAACAAGGTATAGTAACTCTTGGCAAGTCACTAAATTTTTTCCACCTTTTTTCAAATTAGCAATGTCTTCCAGGTCTTGGCTTCAAAGTGTTTCATCTGGCTTTAATGCACAGTCTGTCCCTGCAGAGATGACATCTTCGTTGTCTTAACTTTGGGTTTATGAAGGACTGCGAAACCATTACATATGAGACTTTCTGTATTTGAATGCCTTGGATAGTTCCGTCCCTTGTATAAAGCTGAAATTTAAAATGATAAAAGCAAAGCTAACCAAAACTGTATGGTTTGATTATATATGTTAATTGGTCTTTCTTCCAAGTCCAGTGCTGATTTCAGCAGTAATTCTGCTTGTCGATACATGTATTACCTATTGGATTTGGTGCATGAAGAAAAGTGGGAATTTTTGTCTTCAAATAAGTTTTGTTTTAGCTGAGGAAAATATGTGGACTTCCTGATGAAAAGAATAAACACTAAATCTGCACCTGTTGGAGAGGGGTTTAGAAGTTTCTAAAGTCTGGAAGTACTGCAGGAGGTGTGTGAGCCCATCCCTTGCAAAATGTGGTCTTTGGAAGATGAAGACCTGAACTGCAAAGGTTTTATTTCTGAGACCTCATACTGTTTAGAAAGAGATTTAGTCTTTTAAGCAAGAACTTATATTGTAGAATCAACCATGACAAAAAGATTTTTATCCCTAATTATGCCATCAGTTCAATCCTGTTTCTAGACTGAACATGTCTGTGTGTTTAGCTTACACCATTAAACTTTTGTTTGAAGAAATGGTTGTGACCCTCAGACAGGTACCTCTTGACTGCATAAATTGAACAGATTGAGCTTCTTTTGCCTGTTGTTAAAATGTAGGATTTCTGACAGCATACGTTTCTCATGCCTTATTTTGCAGTCTTTGCAATGCTTGGATGGTCTTTTTGAAATGTGAGAGCTAGAGCTTGACTGCATTGAAATCCTGCACATCATTTTATTTGTCTGGAAGTAGGCATTTTTTCCCCTATTCCCACTTGATTAAGATGCTTAGGATTATTTATAAATAGGGGAAAACTGGTCTCCCAGCCATTTGGAATTAGTGTACAGGCAGAAACTTGATGAGGTGAAATATTGCTGTGTTCCTAAAATAACTTGAAAGACTTAATAAGAAAGGTTCTGTCTCGTTAGTAGACTACACAGGGTTAAACTTAGGCACAGAAAAAAGACAAAAGTTGATTTTCTTCATTTATTTCTCACAAGAAATCCACTTGGAACAGCAGTCTTTGTAATTGATGCAGATGTCAGGAATTCTTTTCTGCTGACATGGAATAAAGGCTAATCCAGGTCAGTCAGTACCTTTTAATTAATGCACATTCTTTTTCCTTTTTTTTTTTTTTTAATCTCTCTTTTAATTTATTTCCTTTTTTTCCCCTTTTTTTTTCTTTTTTTTTTTTTTAATACGAAAAGGGAGCAATCCCTGGTTTAAATCCCTGAGCTGGTCCAAAATGATTATAAAAGATTTGAATGGAATTGCAGGTTACAGAGTAAAACTGTGCTAAACTACTAAATAAGAGAGCCCTTTTTACAAGTAATTTTTTAAATGCAGAGGGGGGTTTTTGTAATGTTCTTCCCTGCCCACCCTGGTCTTGTCAGTTTGCAGAGAAGCAGTAACTTCCATTACTATGTAATAGCGCAGGGTGTTGGAAGGGTTAAGCGGAAATGAAGATAAAAGCTACTTTGAGCTCACTTTGTTGCCTTGAACTTTGGATGCTGTTGAATATAGCAGTCATCTGTGATCACAGGTATCCTAGCAGCTGTATAATCAAAACCTATAAATGTCCAGATAGGAAATGATCCAGTAATTAGAGGAAACAGTACTGAACTGATGACTTAAAGTCACTTTCATTCTTAAATCACACAGTTGCGGCTGTTAGACTTTATCCTGTGATCTTTCTCAGTACCTTGGCAGAGTACTTGAAAACCCTGATAATCAGATTGGCTGAGAGTTAGAAAGGAGAGAAGGATTGGGCTTGTTTTTTGTAGCTCCTTGCCAAAGAAGCACCTCCTGATCGAGAGGTGTCGTTGCTGAAGTAGACTGGAAGGAAGCTAGGGGCTGGTCTCTCTCTTGCCTAGATGCCTCCCTTTCTTTCTTTGTGTGTGTTGTATTGCAAATATTAATACAAATGCAAAGGAGGGCTCTAGGGTGGTTTCGTGTGTGTGCCACTGAAATCTAAACACTAATCAAAGCTTGAAAAAGAGCTCAGATTTTTAACTTGGACAGGTTTCAGAATTAAAAAAAAGAAATCTGTGGCCTACTTACCGAACAAATGGGAAATACGTGTTTAGTTCCTGTGTAATAAAACCTTGAATGCTGGGGGTTTGTGGGTTTTTTTCTTTCCTTTGTTTTTTTTTTTTTTCCCCTAGTAGAAGAACATTATGAAACATTCAAAAGTGAAATGGATTTGTTTAAAACTGTCTCTGTTTAGAGACAAATGTAGGAGAAAACGCTAGTGGGATTTTGAAATTTAGGCTCAGGAGTCATCAGTGAAAGATTTCCTAAAAGTCATATAAGAGAACTCTGTTTTCAGAAACACAACAAACCTCTTCTATGATGTTGAATAGTTGTTTAGTTAACTACATATGTGCACACAATATTATTTGCTTCTTCAAAGTACTCAAGTGTGTTTTTGCATATCATGTCTACTAACCTTGTGCATATGACTTGGAGATCAAAACAATGATTCACAAATTTGCTTGTTGGCTTGGTCCTAATTATGACTTATATTACTGAAAAAGCCCTTGTCACCTCTTCAGATTCTCCCAAGAGATTACTTTTGTTAAAATGCCAAGAATCCTCTATCAGTATTGGATACTGAAAACAGTATAGTGTCAAACAGCCTGTTGCAATAGAAATTGAAATACACAGTGATTCGCTGGCTTTATTTACTGCGGTGGTAAATAAACTGACGCACAGGTTATGATTAAAAGTTCTAAGGATGCTGCATTTAATGCTAATTTTCTGCTTAAAATATGTCCCTTTTGAAACACTAGTATATTCTGGGGAGGTGACTAATCTAGGCTGATTTGAGAACAGCAAGAAACATCCCTGAAGAAAATGTGTCCTGAAGCAAATACACAGACACAGACAAAATCTATTTTGGTTTTCTGTTTTGGGTCATACGTGGTTGGCTCACAGTCCAAGTTACCGTTCTGTGTCCTTGTAACTGCAGAATAATTGTGATTAGTATCACAGAATAGTCTTCTGAAGTTTATTTGGTGTGTTTAAGATACTCTGAGATCTTCATGTCAAGATGTTACAGCAATATTTTGTGTTTAAATCAGGTGCAGGAATGGAATGTCCAGAAAGCTTACATGTACTTTGAATACCATTCCTGTGCTTAAAAACCAAAATAAATTAGTTTTGAAACACCTCTTATAACCTATGGTGCCAATAGCAGAAATTCTAATATTAGCGTAGAAAAAACATAATTATAAAGTGCTCATTGAATCAGAAATCAGCATATTTGGACTCAGTACTGCAAAGTTCTCAGAACAAGACATTTAAGCAAATGAGTAACTTTAAATTAATGAAGGAGTCATAAACATAGAGAGGTTGGCATGCTCATTGCTAAGTACTCACGTTAAAATTTCCACCTTGCAGGAAAAGAGCTATGATTTCGTGATAAAGCTAAGCAGATTTATCAGTAGTACCATAAGAAGGAACAGTCCCATCCTATGTCTAGTTACATATTCACTTACCTCTGCTTGCTCTCACCCAGCATGCAAATCATAACGTTTCAGGAGCAAGACCAGCAGGAATGTAATTTTTTTTTTTTGTTTGAGGGGTTTTTTTTGCATGTGAGCTGATTAGCTATCCCTCAGCCCACTTACCGCTGGGCATTGCTGCTAAGCATCCATTTTCGTTTTAAGTACTTTGCCGGGTAAATCATACTTTGTGCAGTGGATTTGCCCAACTTTATTAAATGTGAAGGCTTAATTCAAGATTATTCAGGCCTTAGTAAGATGTTCTGCTTCATGCATGCTGAAAAAGTGACTGTAACTCATTTTTCCTTCTCTCTGGTGTTAACTCTGTGCTAATGAAATAATGGAACTTCTGGACTCAAGTAATAAAAACATACTTTGCCTCTGAAGCAGATGAGGGGCTGTTTCTCATCCAGCCAGGGCAATTTGATACTTTTAATGCCAAGTTGGGAAAGGATGTAATTGATAGCTTTGCACAGAGCACCAGGCACAGCTTGCAGAGGGAAAGTGGCGTTTTTGTTGGCTCTGGGACGAGACTTTGAAATCTGGGTCTGTTTATTTCCTTGCCTGTAATACTTAAACAAGTCCCTGACTTGCCTAAGGAACCTGATAGGAACTTGACAGTGTTCTAGGCAACTCGAAGGGAAGAATTTAACCTGTCATCTCAGGGGAATTTTCTCTTTTCTTTTTCTCCTCCATGGTTAGTACTTCATAATGTTTCACTCTGCCTACCACCCTTCTTTGTTCCTATAGTCCCAGATCTTATCCTAAGGCAAAAAAGATGCTGCTGACAATCATATCTTTATAAAGTAGTAGCTATCCACTGCTGTAAGGCTCTTTAATGCCTACTGCTCATTTTGTTACAGGAGATAGTTGTTTGCAGCTGGGAGGAGGTAAGTTCTGAGTAGGATGGAAAACCGAGGCGTAGTGGCTGGCTCTTTTTCACAGTGAGCTTGTCAAAATGTTGTCAGATGTTGTTGAGAGATTAAATGACAGTGATAGTTACTCTTTGGTTATGGATTTACTGAAGATGGTCATCGTATACAAATATAATCTTAAAAATATTTTTACTGTGGTAGTTGGGTACTACAGCTCTCAAGATCCCACAGGTCTCTTCCACTCGATTTAAAGGGAAGGAAGCATCACGGTTCTAGAATCCAGGAGGATCTCTGCTGAACTGCAGATTACAATCCAAAACAAAAAGCATGAAACATACTCTTTAAAATAAAAAAAATTGAAAATCTCAATGTCATGAGCAGGAGAAATGCAAGTGTCATTTTACTGGCAGATTAAACTGTCCTAGTTTGGAGGGGTCAATGTGCACATAAACACCAAGAAGAATAAAAAAGTACCTAGGGGTTTCCTCTGAAATGGCATCCCTTAAGAGTGGATGAAAGGACACCCTATCGTTACTTGAAGGATTGGGAAATGACGTAGAAAAATGGATTTGCCTGTAAAATACACCACAAATGTCTGGGCTTTCGAAGAGTAAGTGCTAATTTTCAAAGTCCTGGGATTGTATTTACCAATGATTTGGTATAATTACTTGGTTATATTTAGAATGCAGTGCCCAGACTAGCTTATTCTTTGTACAATGATATCTAAATAAAGTCTGTGATTATGATCTGTGCTCTCCAAATCTCTAATCTGTCTGAAGGAGAGCAAACAGGAGCTCTGATTTTAAGGTGTGTTTTTGGTGGGTTTTAATTTTTTTTGCAATATTTGCTCAGTGGTTAGTATAATCCTGTGTAAAAGGGTTTTTTTGCTTATTGAGCATGTTCTGTCTGGCTACCATTGTTTCATCCCTCATTCATAACTGAGTAACTTAATACTGAAATCAAACAAGTTGGAGTTTCAAACCCAGACAAGGTTTT
Source organism: Gymnorhina tibicen (assembly GCA_013399875.1). Classification (NCBI taxonomy): domain Eukaryota; kingdom Metazoa; phylum Chordata; class Aves; order Passeriformes; family Artamidae; genus Gymnorhina; species Gymnorhina tibicen. The sequence goes on along the minus strand of VXAZ01008968.1, from coordinate 256,798 downwards.
TTTGTCATCCCGTTTTCATTTTGTTTTGTGCAAACAGGTAGTACTTTTGTTGGCTGTTCTGCAGCTAGTGTCACATTGAAAACATCTGAAGCCAGTTTTTGTACAGAGTAAACATTCTGTGGTTAGAAGGGCTTAATTAGCTCAGGTGCCTTTACTGCTGGCATATACCTTCTTATCTTGAAAGTAGTGTCCACCAACTAATCCTTTATTTATGTTGAGCTTTGGAATTTCCCTTGAAATGCCTTTTTGTTACCTCTCCCAGTATGCATGGGAAGTGAATGGATTGTCAGGTAAACAGTGAGGTTGCTGGTAAGCAAATTAATAATACACATGAATGTAAGTTGCTTCTCACCAGTGGCAGGTTGGATGCCTGTGATTTAACCTTGGAAAGAGTGTGCCAGTGATGTGCTTATGCTTGTGATATGGTTTGTTACCTTCTGTTGTACCATTTTACAAAGGAATCTTTCGCTTGTGTTTATGCATGGGAGAACGGAATTTGTTAATCAAATGTCCAAGGCTATGTTTTCAGTGCTCAAAAGGAGGGAATTGTTCAATGACAATGGCTAATTTGCGATAGCGATCGCAATGTGAAATCCTAGTGGGCAGTTGGATCTCTTCGTCTAAAGCAAGCTGATATCACGGCGTATTCTACGATTCAGCATGAACAAAACAGGAGCCTATCTCCATTTTACCATGATGGAACTAACTCAACTTTACTCCCGAGGCAAAAAAAGGTATCGTTTTAGTTTGGTTTTGGTAAATTCTTAGCCCTATTGTGAAATGGTCTTTCTGATTACAGGATTAAAGGTAATCCTAGAGAATCCTGATAGTGGTGGCTGGAAAGGAAAATCTGTAAAACCATTGTATTCAGTTTCTCAGGTTTCTGGTTTTATAATAGTATGTGATTGCACTGACAACTGGTTAATTGAGAATATCCTATCATAGGAGGAGAACAAGGAGTATGGCAGAAGTTAATGCTTTTTCCTGTTCCATATTGAGAGAAAGGTAGGAGTGTAGGGAAGTTGAATCAGACAGAGGTAAAGAAATCATAACTTTGGCTTAGTTATACTCTGCATGGTAAGAGAAGCTTGTAGACATCATACCTGAGAAAGCTGCCTTCATATTCATTTTTTTTAACCCAGGAGCCAGGTAGTTTGCCATTTCAGATTAGATTTCAGGTGTAGACCTTCCCTACAAGAAGAAAATAAATTCTGATCTGTTTTGAGTTTGTTTTGTTACTCTTATTCAAGGTACTGCAGCAATAGCAATATTGCTATTAGTGTATAATGGAGTAAACTGGGCTAGACTAAGATGATAAATCTCCCTGGTGCAATGGAGGGTGTTTGCCTCTGTTTTTTCTCTAATACTCCCTGCATTTAGGCTCAGAAGGAAGGATTAGGTGTGCCCATAGTTGAAGACTTTTGAGCTTTAGGGGGATTTAGTGGGAATGGACTGTCAAGCAGGTGTCACGGCCATGGGCACAGGTGTTTGAACTGAAAGTGATCACCCAGGCTCCAGCTGGCAGAAGAGTGCAAGAAAAATGCTGGTTTAGACCCAATAAAAGCAAGTGCTCATGAATGTTATTTCTGCTGTAGGTTTAACATGTAACGATAGTACAGAATATGCCTGCTCAGAGGCATTTAACTCAGAATTCAGGGTTGACTTGTTCAGATCAAAGGGGGAACTCAACCAAAAGACTCATTCAGATTTTGAGTGATGAACTTTTGAAATTTCTTTATTGTTATTAGTATTTTTACTTCTTTTAAGAATGTAACAATCTGCACATCTGAATGTAATGCTGATCCTGCTGGTAAGACTTAAGAGTGAACCAATTCCAGGGGAAAATCGAAAGCATAATAGCTTTTGGTATCCAGTCTCTTGTGGAATGGAGTCGGATCTTTGTTTTTTATCAGAGAAAGGGTCATAACCTCATCAAGCATTCCCTCCCTTCCTCATGACTCCCCAAAGGTGCAGTACCCTTAATTGCTTTTGGCAGATAAAAGCTATGAGGAAGTCGGGGAATATGTTTTATTTTATGTTACTGTCATTAGTCTGAGCTAGTTCTTAACCTAAGATTACAAAGACATTGTTTATAAGGGTATATCTACTGCAGTTTCTGTTTGTTTCTACTCCTCTGGGTTATAGAAGGCAAACAGTAATAGATCCTTAACTTACTGAGAATTGAAAGTGTTGTAAATGCTTAAAATTCAACACTTGCCTCTTTCTTTACAAAATCATTGAGCTTCTCTGCACATTAGCCTGATATAATTACTGTATCTATAGTCCTTATAGAATACCTTTTTTTCATATATGTATACTTGCTAGTCTATGTAAGAGTAAATCATGAGGGGACATGAGGTGTTTCTAATCAATATAGCAAGTGAACTAAAATGTAAAGCCTTGCTTAGCATTTGATCCTATTGTTGTGAAAAGACTTCTAAATCATACTATCAAGGCAGCAAATAATCTGTATTATATGCTTATATTCTGTATCTAGACTATACTGACAGTGTATGTTTTCTTCAGCATTAAATATAATCCAGCAGTGATGGTGGGGACTTGGTGGTCCCATGGCTGTTCCTCCTTTTAGCTGAGTAATGTTAAAGAGAGCTGCTAGCCCTTCTGCTGTTACATTTGCACCAGGATGTTGGCAGTGCCTGCTCAGAAATCTATAGCTAAGATGGCCAAATGACTGTGTCTGTCCTTTCCTTGGTATGTCTGTAAGTGCTGCCTTTAATGTATTGGTCTCTGGCCTTTCTATTTGTTTTAGGGAATCCCTTTTGTATTTTTACTCTAATATTACTCTGTAAAAATGCATATTTACAAAAAGAACTAAAATTTCTCTGTAGGATAATACACTCCACAACAGAGCTGTGAAGTTGTGTAACTGTGATGGAAGAGCTTTTAATTAGGGGGAAAAAAAAAAAAAAAANAAAAAAAAAAAAAAAAAAAGAGTAGAAATGCTTTGCGTGAACTCATGTACATATAACTTGTGAGATATGTTTAATATTTAAGTGAGGAACTCTGCTTAAGAAGACAAGTGAGATTGCTCTGACCTTCATTCTTTGCTCAGAAGAATAAAGTTAAGCATGTGTGATAAAGATAAAAGTGCACATTGCTGTTTGGTGAATTGGGGCCACTATTAATATTTGAATGTGGTGGCCAAAGCCAAGCATGTAAAAATGGGAAACTTGGAATTGGATGAGGTATTACCTGATTATTATTATCAGAGGTGGTTTCCTTTTTGATAGATGCAGCTCAAAATCAAACCCTGCTTTCTCCAAATTCTTCATGTGTTTTAGAAAGGTGCATGAAGTATGTCCAAGAACTTCATTTTTGAACAAGTGTGATATAAAAACTCCAAATTCTTGAATGCTGATTACAGTAATGAAAGGAACAAATCTGTTCCTGGTTATACAGAGAAGAGCTGAAAAGACAAACACTGTATTTACTTGTGAATTTTTGTTCAGGAAGATGTAGCTTAGTGGTGCCTGAGCGAGGGAGGTGGAAGATGATTAAATTAGTTTTCTGTTTGTTTGTTCAGAGGCTTCAAGTGTTATCATTGGGTTGAGTTTATTTTTCTTTTTTGATCAACGTTAGGTGCAGAACTGCAAAGTTAAAAATTGCTATGCTGGTGGTGAGAAACAAGCTGCTTCCTTTGCTCCTTCCTCTTTGCTATCCCATCCCCTTTCTCCCCTATTCAGCCCTAAAACCTTCAATAATTACTTTGATGATTGAAATTATGGAAATGTTCCCAGTGGTCCAGACCTGCCAGGACTAATTAAATCTCAAGATTTGTCAGTCTTTTCAATTTTAAATTGAGCTTTAAAAAAAAGCCTATCTAAAGACATGGTTTTCTTATCTCTAGGGGCCCTGACTCACTTCATACTTTAATATGGTTTCTAGGGAGTAAACATAGTTTATCTTTAATTCACACAGCTGAAGTTTAAAAAGAATTAATGAAAAACCTTCATTAATTAGTCTTTTTCCATTTGCAGCTTCCTTGTTGCAAAATTTCGTCAGAACACATGAAAGAAGGGACAGGTAGTTTCCCTGAAGCTTAGATGAACTGGGTGCTGGCCCCCACCCATGAAGTATTTTACTTAGGTTTGTGGGGTGTATTTTAATAAATGCTGCAAGCATGTAGCTGCTGATGTTGATAACTGCTGAAGTTAGCTTCTGGAAAATACAGTGAACTTTCTTTTAAATTTACTGCTTGGCATGCACAAGCTGTTTGACAGACACTGATGGAGCATTCAGTTATAGTTGTTCTTCAGCTTAGCACTCTTTCGGTGTATGTATTGCCCTCCAATACAGCCAGAACTTATCTCTCAATGCTAGGATAATTTCAAGTAATGTTTTGACTCTTTATGAACACTTTACTGAGGTATGCATTGTACTACTGATAATATAAGCCACAGTGAACACAGCCAGTGATAGTGAGCAATAATAGGTGTTATTAGAATATGTGGTAATTGCACATTTGGTGTGCCCTGCCCTTTAAACAGCTAATTGATTCTTCTAGGACCTAAACTCTTGAACTCTTTACGGGCTGGAGTTGACTGTTTAAATGTCAGTGCTGGTTCCTTATTATGCACGGTGCTCTACCCTTTGCTTATCTACTAACATTATATATGTGTGAAACTGACCTCATGCAATTAGGGTGAGCGTGGCTTTGCTAGCAAGTGGTACCATATACCACTGGGACCTCCTCAGTTAATTTAGATCTCACTCTTGTTACAGTTTTAACTCTTGGCTCAAGATTTAGGCTCACATTTAAGTGATTTTGTTCAAAATAATCATAAGAAAAAGAAAATACCCTTTCTTGCTTACAAAACTGCATGGCAGTAGTGTTTTCTCTCTTTTCCTGTTGTTTCCTCTCTTTCTAAAGATTTGCAAGCTTTCAGTTTTGGTTTAAGAAAAAACAGTACTTAAAAAAATTAATAATTAAAACCCCCAAAACAAACAAAATGGACAACAGCTCTCTGTGTCTCCATAACTGTGTTTGAAGAGAAGAAAAATTTAGTATTCATGCACACCATGAAAAAGAAGTTAGGCTGATATATTTTACTCTGTTTTTAGTAAAGAGATGTCCACTGTAGCTTTGGTGCTACTTGGTAGCTTCAGTAATTTAACCATGTGTCTAGAAGAGAGAATAAAGAAAGAGATGTTGTATATGTAAAAATGTGCATTTTAGAAGTTTGAGAAGGTTTGGGGTTTGTCCTTAAGCTATTGTAATTAATTTAATATACAACTATTTTATTTTCTTTTGGCAGAAAATAGAATTTTTCTTCCCATTTCTCTTGCCAGATTATGTGGATCTAGGTTGGTGATGTGGGGGGTGTGTGTGTGGTGGGGATGTTACTCCTTAAGAAAGTCTTTTCCATCAGTCTTTTCTGCACTTTGTACAAGGAGTTTGAGTCCTAACATAGTGCGAATTTATCAAGCAGCATTTCCCAGACAGCTTATGGAAAGTAATCCTGGAGGACTCCCAAACTTAAATAACTGAAAGATACTGCTTGCTGTGCCTGCAGCTCTCTGGAATTGGAATGTAAAACTGGCAGTGGAATAAACGCACTCCCCAAGGAGGCTGAAGATGCTGCAGAGCAGCAGACAGGGAAAAAGAACTTTCCCGAAAGACCAAAAGACGCTTTTTCGTTATTGGTTTTTTTTTTTTTTTAGCTTTATTCCTCTTTGAGGCCTGCAGTGATGGCAGGTGTCCAGCTCGGTATCAAAACTGCGGTTTTAAAATTGGAATGAAAGGATGGCTCTTAGCCACTCGTTAATCCCGTGCTGAAGGTCTCCAGGAGAGTAATCAGTTACACAGCTTCACAAGTGCACAAGTAATCCCGGCGGGGTGGGGCGGGGGGCTCACTCGGCAAGTATGCTTCTGGACAATAACATTTCTAGGATATTTGAGAACCACAGTACCTAATTATCTGCTATTTGTTGGCTAAATTGGGCACTATGGTGTATATAGAGTTATGCTTCCAGAGAAAATGAATCTGCATTTGCTGTAGGAAGAGTTTTTTGGGGTAAGCTTTTCCTATTTTTTTTCATCTTTTCCATCTTTCCCTCTTTTGCCTGCTTCTTTTAAAAGTTTTCACCAATATTTAGAGTTCTTATAAGATCTTAAAAACAGAATCTTTTAAAAAAATTCTGATAATGCTGGTCTATAAAACTATGTATGGCATTTTTTTTGTTAATATCTTTTTTTTTTTGTGTACCAGCTATATAATGTAATGCAGTATGCACTGAGTGTTGACTCATTTAAAATAGAAAATTTATTGTGATATTATGATATTTCATTTCATTTCTAAGGTAACTTAACTTCCAAGAATAAAGTAGCAAGAAAAATGACAAATAGTGATACCTTGTATTTTCATGACAAAATTTTCGGAGGAGGGTCTTTCCTAAATTGGTCACTGAGTCGAGCATCACTGGGATGACCAGTCACTGTGGCCACTGAAGCTTGTCCATCTCTGTATGCACGTGTTCTGTCATCTCAGTCAAGTACCTGAATGTCTTTAATTCACTATTTTATTGTCTTTAATTCACTTTTTTATGAGGTTAATGACAAATGTTAAATGTGTGGGGCTGATTTGATCATCTCGGTAATTGCATTTTTTATGGGTTGACATAGCTGTATAAGAATGAAAAGCTGTGTTCAGACACTAAATATGTTATTTCTGGATATTTCATTTGCCATTTCTCTTTGAGGTGGGGGGAAAGAAGCAGAGGATATAGAGAGAAACTGCAGAGTTTGAGTGTTTTAGAGATGCTTCATGATGTGTTTATACATAAACCATAAAAGTGCAAAGTCTTTTTTATTTTGGGTGTCAGCGTAATATCCTATTCCTGTCACTGCTAATGTTGTTTTATCTCTAGAGATTGATTTGCAGAAATGTGATGCACAGACACATGTGAAAGTACAAGTAGCTGTAGCTGTTAGTTAAGAGTCAAGGAGATCATGGTCTCATGTATCATTCTAGTTTTCTTTTGTGATTGGAAGATTTTCTCTCTCTAAAAGTTATAGCTTTAGAAAAAAAGTTATTGATTAATTTTACTAAATCCTTTCAGAAGCATTTTTCCCTTTAGCTTGCTGACTTTCAGGGAAAACCAAGTTGAACACTGCCTTTCTATGGTTCAAAATAAGTCACTTGTATGTCTTGGCCTCCATGTAAGTGCTCTACAGAGGATGGATTGAAGTGAAGCTATACTTGTGAGAGAATGTGGGCAGAAAGGAAAAGGAACTAGCCCAAAGGAGATAGGAAATCCCAAAATGTACATCTGAAGTCACTGAGGCGTACTGCAACTCAGTTTTGTTTGAATCAGCTGACATGAACTGATGTCGAGCCAGAAACTGATGTGCCATGTGTGCATTTCTTCACACACACAAACATACACATGTTGTTAGATTTCTTAGTTCCAGTTTAATCAGTGAGACTGTGTTCCTGATACTGAAGTCTATATTTAAATTAGGATATAAAGAGGATATGACCTGTCAGTCTGTCTGTCATAAGGTCCTTATGCTTTTTAATAATCCACAACACCTCCCCAGAGGTCCTTTGATAGGTAAGGGCATGGGCACGTTTTCTGGTTGAACCTGCAAGAACCATCTGTGCAGTCTTTGGGCCAGCTCAGCCTGGTGTTTTTTGTGCAGCTCCAGAGTGCAGGTACCTTTGTTCTCCCAGAGGTTTCCAAACACTGGTGCAGTGACAGAGGGGACGATCCTCCTCCCCCGTAGCCCCTGGGCCATGTACCTTGGCCAGTCCCTCCCTATGGCACGAACAGTTGTGCAGCTGCCCAGCTTGAGCAGAAGCCTGAGCCAGGTGGAAAGGGAGCTGGGTGCCCACAGGACCACTTACTGCTGGAGAGAGCTCTTAGTGGGCTTGAGGGTATGGGATCCAGAGTAAGAAGAGAGAGGCAAGCCCACCAGTGGGCTTAAAGAGTGCTCTGAGACTGAACTTGTCTGAAAATTAAGATCATAAATGTATTTTTCTTACTGTCTATTATATCCTTATGTTAGCATTTAATCCTCCTGCAAGGATTTTAATTAGCATATAAACCAGATAACCGTTTTATTACAGCCTGTCGAAAGGAGTAAGAAAATATTTAAAGACTATTTATTAATAAAATATCTTTTAAAGATTCATTTTTCCTGTGCCTTTACAGTACAGACAGAAAAACAGCAGATGGAAAATGCATTGTATTATTGTTTCCTTCAGGGATGAATGTCTTGAATGAGAAGAGCAAAAATTTGGGGAGGTATGTTTTTCCTGTGTATGGTGTGGATTTTTTTGCAATGCATGTAAATATACTTTAATCACGTTTGCTAGCAATGTCAGGGTACTTAGTGCATTGCCACAGCAGTGTCTGGATTTTGGGAATAGTCTAGAGAATACACGTCCAGTTACTGTAATCTTGGATGGGTTTTTGTAATTCAGTTATTTTTGTAACCTGGGGCTTTCCACTACACTGAATACTTGCTGACCTTTAATTTCATTTACTGGAGGGTGGGGAGGAAAGAGGAGAAAAGAAAGGCTTTAGGAAATCCCTTTCCCCACCCTGCAAAAGGAGGTAACTTTCTGTTTAAGTCTTGTTTGGGTTTAAAGGCTATAAGCAGAGGAAAAAATAGAGATCATTTTGCATCCTTCATAAAAGCTAAATGTTGAAAGCAAACTATCAAATATTTAGGAGCATTACAAATTTGATACAACCTCTGTAGTAGATGACTATGTGAGATTTATAAAATGCAGTAGTCCCTGCTGAGCAACCTTTATGCTGATACATGATTGTTACTAATATGCTCTAGTTAATATTTCAGTAATGCTCACTTAAACTGGGTATTTTTTGTAATGGATTTTGCTTTGGATTAATAATGTACACACCAGATCATGAATCTCTTAAGACACTTTTCTTCCTACTTAGAGATCATCTAGTTTTCCCAAACTGAAAGTATTTATTCACACAGTTGCTTACTTTTTTGCTAGATTAATTTAATCCACTTCTCTATTTCCATTTTAAATCAATACCAGACATTTGGTATAGTAATACTTTTCTCTTGTGATCCAGAAGGTTGAGTTTGTCAGCTACTTTCCTACAGCTGGAGAAAATCTGTTTGTTCATTTCTTAACCTTTTGACATGTCTGTTTTTACAAGCCCAGCTGTTTGTGATGGGGGATTGAAGTATAGAGTAACAACTACAGAAGGAAACATCTCTTGTTATGATCAGAGTGTAAACTGAGCCTAATGCAACAAAGAGGGAGTAGGCTTACGCAAGATTTTTGCACACTAAAAAAAAAAAGAGACCCTCTTCTTCCTTCACGTGATTGTGTGTTGAATTTTCATGCAGTGTAATAAAAGGTGGATTTTTAAAAGTTTTATTCGCATCTCTTAGACAATATGATTGTAAAATTGACTTGCAAATAGGTTAGACCTGTTTCTCCACTGTAAAAGCAGGCTCAGCAAAGTTGTATCTGTATTTTCCTACTGTTCGTGTGGTGAGACAGGTCTGAAAAGTCAGGACCATGGAGCCCCGTGTGAAGTTGCTAAGATGCCCTTGCCATTGTAACAAGCAGGGAAGTGCAGGAGTTTAAAGTGTTCAGAGAGGAATTGTTTTACAGGATGTGCACACTAAGTGTTTTCTGATGGCTGACCCCAGGCCCAGGAGTGTCCCAAGCCACTGGTGCATGTAGCTGCTGAAGAAAGAAGTAGATCTATCTGTCTTCTTTCTCAGGGTATTGTATCTATCAAACCTTCAGGCTTCAGCAACTCAATGCCAGTCCTACTTTTATCACACTTGGAAAGCATAGCTGTTATATCAAAACTACTTAACCTTGCTTGTATTTTTCCAGTAAGAGCGAAGGGTTGTAATAGTGACAACAGATCAAGCTTTGTCCTTTCTCAAAATAAGTTGTATCATCTGGCAACAGATTATTATCATGCCTTATATATATAATATAAAGTTGAAAGGTTTTTCCTCTCTTATGTCATAAAAAAATATATCTGAATGTGTTGCAGTGCCAAAGGACACCACAGTGATTACGTGTGCTATAAGCACGTGTGAGATGGCTTCTGCACTAAACTTAGGAACAGTTAAGGTCTATCTACAGCAGCAAATTATCAGAATGGGCATAATCCTGTTCTGGACCCTGCAGATGCACTAGCTGAGGCTTCTGTTGCCGGTGGGACTGGGCGTCTGTAGCAGAGAGCCAGCTGTGCCCTAGCTCAGGGCTGATGGCAGACACTGCAGCATCACCTCTGGGTTAAGCAGACAAAACCAGCTTGTCTTTTAAGTGCATAAAACATTATTCTTGTGGGCTACTGATAAGTAATTACTAATGAAAAGTATGATTTTTTTTTTTCCCCATTTTATTAGGCTGGCTATTTTAGCTTCTGATTTAAATACAGTAAATGTTTCCTTAAAACTCACGTGGAAAAAGTCCATGGCTAAGCACTTTGGAAATTTGAAAACCTTGACATGCTGCATGCACATCCCTTCTTGTACTGCTTTGGCAAGTCTGAAGGTTTTTTCTTTTCTTTCCTTTTTGTTTTTCTCCTTAAAATGAATCTATTTCAGATGAGAATGTGGAGTTGCATAGTGAATTACCTTTATTTGTATAAAGTATAAGCTGTCACTGCCCACACCCATTCATCTCTGTAACAAAAGGGATAAATGAAAGGGGCAAGTGGGAGTGCTAAGGAGGGATTCCTAGCTACATCACTATGTGCAGAGTAATATTACAGGCTCAAAGCAGAACCACCGGTATCAGCAATATGTTCCTAAACCAACTGTGTTAGTCTGAAAAGAGAAAAGCAAACATAAGAGAAAGGAATGTCAATATAGGGGGAAAATGGTGGGCTCCAGTACAACACACTCACTGCATACTGCATAATTATTTTCCTGTTTGCTAATGGTGATTATCAGGTCTTTTATCTTAAATATGCTTCTCGCCACCTCTGGATGTGAGAGATAGTGCTGGCATAGTGAGGCTTGGAGTTTGAACTGTCCTTTTCATAGTAAATAGAACTTGATAATGAAAAATCCTCATGGTCCCTCCACTAACAAATCTGGCAAATCCCTATGATACTTATTTTGCTCCCATCCCTGTATGCCAGTATTAGTGTGACTGCTAAGCAAATCGATAAAATGGAAGACCACAACTCAGGATCTTACAAACTGGGAATGGTGACTGGTTAAGAGTATTGAGTGGCTAGGCATTCCATTCTTGCTTTCCTAGGCTTTTATCCTCCCACATTTCTCCCTGTGCAGTGTTCTTCCGTTGTAGAGTTATTGGCAGATGCGAAAGTATTATCAATAAATTATCAGCCGTATAAGGATTTTTTCTAGAGTATTCTTGTAACAGAAGATCCTTTTTTCCCTGGGCTTGAATGAGTTCTAAATAAATCACATGTATCACATATCTCAATATATGTTAAATGTAGTGATCAAACTGGGTTAGATTTTGTACAATCTTCTGGCAGATACTTCGAGAAACAGTTTGTGTCAATGCTGTTCATTGAATCCTAAAAATGACCTTAAATTATTACACCTTAAAAGGCAAAGGACATTACGGATATTGAAGCCTCTTCTTGATAATTTCAGTGAATCTGTGCTGTGCTTGTTGGGAGATGCTTTTTACCAGCCTCTGGTAATTTTGCCATTGAAGATCTCTTACCCATGGTGATCCACTGGCAGCTTCTCTCCATCAATGTGCACATTTATGTCACCCTTTAGCTGTGGCACTTTTCAGTTTTTGATGTTGCATTTTTCTGAGTCAAGATTAGCTGTGACAATTGCCACGCAAAAGGCAGCAATATGACCACAGTCAGTTTGACTATTCTTGCTATGAAGTGTTTGGGCCTTCAGTGCAAGATGCCTTTGTCATTATTTTCAAAGAACTTTGCTGTAATCTGGGAATGTTTCACCCAGATTGTTTTTCTAACCTTCAAAATATTTTGCAATGAATTTCTAATTGGCAGGGTCTGTGCATAGTTTAAAGGTTTGAAGTGTTTCAAGTCCGTTAATTTTACATTATAAAGAACATGTATTAACTGAAAAATCATTGGAGTGGAAATATTAGTATCTCTTGGTGCTCTGTTAAGTGATGCCGATCAATTGTAAAAGGGACTTGTTTTACTCTCATGCTGCTTGGTCTGGCAAATACAGCCATTCTTATGGCCTGTGGTATTGAGAGATAAATGCCTTTGGATACAGAAATAAGTATAGCTGATTTCATCCATGGCTGTATATAGGAATTAATGCAAAAGAAGAAAAAATGAAATGAACCCACCATCCTTCTCTTCTGCTTGAATAAAGTTACTTGAACTGTATCAGCTTGCAAATAATTTCATCATCTTACTAAATTGTTATGGCTGGTCATCTGTTTGCATTCTCTTACTGATTTAATTACAAAAACTTCACAAACCTTTTGTCAAAATCTTTGTGGAGGGAACACTTCAATAGTAACAGAATTCCTGTATAAGTGCAAAAGTGAATGCTTCTTAATGAAATTCTGCCTACGTGAGTCATACATTATAGGTAATGCCAAAGGGGGAAGAGTAAGGAATTGCCCAGCTAAACTTCTTTTAACCTGTGCCTCTTTGTAATAAAATAATGGTAGTCAGGGTTTCCAAAGAGATGAGGATTTGAAAAGTGAGCACGCCAGCTAATAGCTGTGGTAACAGGCTGAACGCCGTGGAATAATACCGATGCAGTGGCCTCTCGGTGTGTCTCTGCGCCTCGGAGCTCAATAGTGAATGCGCAGCATTGTTCAGCTGTGAAAAGTCTCGGAGCGCTTGGGATGTCAGGGCAGACCGAGGGAAACTGATTTTCAGCCTGTGGCCTCCTTGCCAGAGGGCTGGGAGAAGCCTGGGGGCAGTTGGCCATTCCTCAGCGCTGCTCTGCTCCGCCCGCTCCGTGCTCGTACGTGGCGAGTCCCCCACGAGGATCCGCCGCCCAGCAGCGTGCCTGTGCGACAGGACAGAGACAGCGAAAGGATTTCTTCCCTCCTCACGGGTTTCATGGTTGAATGTTAAGTGAAAGCTTTCCCTGAGGGAAGCTAGAAGGCGACATTTGAATTTAAACGACGTTAAAACGTTTGAATTTTAAGAAAAGCATTGGGCATAACAGAAGTTATTTCATTGAGGATTTACAGCTTAATGGTCTACATTTGATCACAGGTTTTGGAAGAAAAGAAATGTTTAACTGTGTGGGAGTTTGGGTGTTTTTTAAATGAAATGAGGCTCTAGATAAGTCATGAGAATGGCTCTTAAGTGAATTACTTTGTAAGTTCCCGTGTGTATAAGGTACAGAGCTGAGAAAGCTTTGATGTTCTCTCTATAAACAGGAACAACAAAAGGAACTGTATTTTAGTATGGCTTGTTGGGAAAACCCTGCAGTTCCACCACAGAGTGGATACATCCTCTCCTTCTCAGCCCCCACCCTCACTTGTTTTAGACCACAGAATTGGCCTTTGTGGCCAAGTTTCTCCAAGTCCAGCCTGTGTGTTTTGGGTTTGAAAATTTGATTTGGATTCTAGCTCTAATATTTTTAAAAAGAAGGATTTGCTACTTCTTCCTCATATAAAACAAGCAAGTGGAAAACCCAAACAAGGAAAATTGTGGGACTGAATGTCCCTATCTGGAAGAAAGATAAAGTGCAAAGGAAAAATCTGAGAAAAATAACTGCTTTAGCTGTACTAACTAGATTAAATAGGAGTCTAAGTTTTTGTTTTCCCTGTCTCTGATCTAAACAGTGAGAAGATTCATCTGAGTTGTTTACTGAATACCAACGGGTTTAGATGTTGTTTATTGTAGTTAACAAGAACTCTGAAAACTGGCCAGTATAGAAGTGCTTGAAGGCTGCAAAAGAGAGGTAAAACGGTACTGACTAAAGAAGTCAGAAGAGCAGAAGGATGGTAGCAGACAGTTGTTATCTGATGTCTTTTCATGAATGTTTTAAATTTCAGCTACCTTGCTGTGAACCAGAAGGTGGTACATTTTTGAGAAGTTTCATGCCCTCTTTGTCAGGTTTTTTTTTCCCCCAGATTGACAAAAAATTGCATAATGAATCCAATGGTCAGAAGAAATCTGAAGATCCCTTTTTTTCTAACTTCCTTTGTATGGTGTTAGATGTGTATAAAATTCAATTAATATACCTCTGAATAGGAATGTTAGAGAATTTTAATACTTTTAAGTCTATAGGATTATTTTTCTGAAGCTGTTGGTAAAGAAGGCACAAGGACTCTGCAGTATATATAGCTTTAATAAAATGACTGTCTGGTTCCAATTAAGCTTTTTATTGCTCTGATAAGAAAGTACAGGGAAAGGCTTATGACTCAGGAAGTCAGGTGCTGTGAATTATGCACCAAATGTTCTCTGTAACCAAGTCTAGGCCTCTAATCTGTTTGCTTCTTGCCCTGTGGCTTCTGAAGTGTGATTGTTGTCACTGTTAATCTTGAATTCTGATATGTCAATAAGTGTTGTGGGCATTAACACCATCTGCATATGGGTGCAGAGGCTGCACTGCTCTCTACACTGACATTGCAGAGACATCAATCTCAATTCATGCTTTGCTTCATGCATACAAAAACACTAAGGAAAGTATTGCTTGTTGGGACAGGAATTTTGTTCTCAATGGTTTGTCTTCATGAAATAACAGCAAACAAGTAGAAGGAAGTATTGTAGACACTGCAGAAGGGCCTTAAAGTAACTCTGAAAGCATTGTGAAGACACTTCTTCATCACAAACATGGATCTATTGGAGTGGCTTTCACAGACATGCCTGAAAAGCTGACAAGGCAGGGAAGAGAAGGGAATGACAAGGAAGAGAAGTTTCATTTTCATGTGGCACTGTATTTTCTGTGTACTGCAACAGGCTAAGGACATTGAGAGGAAAGGCATAAAACATGATGCCCATACTTTAAAAGTACAGAAGTCCCCCGCCATGGGAACATGGGGCTCCAGGGGGCAATTTGGAAAGACCAAATCAAGGTAAATGGTGGTCCTGATGTGATAGGGTCATCAGTAGAAAACAAAAAATGAAGATTTGGGGTGACTGCATTTTTAAGGATACGTTGTTTGTGGCAGCAACAAGACACCTTTGATTCTTCTGCTGTGACCAGTTATTTTGCTGCCATTTGGCAGTCTTAGTCTTCTTGACCTTATTTATGTAAAATTCCTTACTTAGCTGTAGAAGCAACACAGTGAGAAGATGTTGTGTATGTCATTGTGTTAAACTCCTTTGAACTTGAACAGCTGCTTGGTTTCTTTTTACTTATTTTCATGTAAAGGTTTGTGAGATGTCAAAATACTGATTATTGTATTTTTTAAAAATCCATCGCAGTCATCTATTAAATCCAGAGTCCTTTAACTGTCATTGCATATGTTCCTGATGAACTGGGATTTTGAAAGAGCTGTTAGCTTACTGTTGTAATGCCACCTTAAAAATAAGACCTAATGTTCCCTTTTAGGAGGGTGAGCATAGAAAACAACTGACTTGAAGTGCCAGAGCCAGTCTGTGGTGCAGCCAGACCACCAATATGTCTTAGTTCCAACCTGCGTAGAATTTAAGGATTCTTCTCCCCAAGATGTAAACATGAATACTGCTTTCTGCAACTTATATTTTTATTCAAGAGAGGAAACACAGAAGAAAGTTTTCATTTTATTGTAAATGTGAACATCTGTTAGGAGGAGCCTGCTGCTACTATTTCAGTTCTGTTTCAAAATTCTGGTTGCTAAACTTCCTGAGGTGCAGAGGAGGTTCCAGTAAGTGTCTTTAGTTCAAAACCAAATGGGAGACATAATTTAGCTGTATTTAAAGAAAAACATCAATTATTTAAAGCTTCTGAAACTCACTTCTATTTGGCATCTAACAGCGTCAGCTATTTCAGAGAACTGGCTTTTACAAAATGTGTTTTGTTTCATGCAGGATTTTCACTGGAAAGATGTTTAAGTCATCAGAAAATTCAGTGGCAGAAGCAAACAACAGACTGTTAAAATGAGTTTAAAAGAACTAATCTGTTGGTGCTAGATACTGTAGTTATAAGTTCTTGTGAAACTGAAAGAGGTGAGTTGTAACAGGATGTCTTCTTTATGGTCACACAATTAAGTTTTTCATTGGAACTAGCAAGAATGATTCACAGATGCTACGTTTACTTCTTCTGAAACGATCTCACTCTCTAAAGTTTATTTTGCCTACTTTACAGTGGGAGACAATTAACATTTTTTTAGTCTTAATGTTCTTGGTAAAGCAGCAAATGTTGTGTGCCATATTGGCTGCCTAGCCAAGACCTCCCACGTGCTCGTGCTGCAGTGGGCTTTGAAAAGTTGTGAACTTCAGCAGCAACTTTAGGTTGCTTAGATGAAGTTGAAAACAGTAGTGTGTTACATGTTGGCCTGACAGGACATTTGCTCAGAGCAGTAGATCAGTCCAGGAAGAAGTAGAAACCAGACCTGGCGTCCAAGCACTGTTACAGTGATATAGTGTAGCGTGGAAAGTCACTGGTAACGTCCCAGCAGCAAGGCCTGATCCTGTCTGGTGCTGGGTGGGAGGAAGATTACATGTGGATTTTCATTCTGGCACTAAAGTTTGAGTGTAAAAGTACTAAAACATTCCAGCAGCATCATGTTGAACACTAACTTTTTACGCTTCCTCACTAAATGCCAGTACTGGCAGAGAAGAAAAGGATATAAAAGCTTTGATTGCTTGTCATCTAGGGTATCACTCTTCCTTGTCATCTAGGGTATTATTCCTCCATATGCATTCATATGCAAGTCTTCACTGAATTTTCATTGTCTCTGATTTAGAAAATAATTCAACTGTGCCTTTAAAAAATTCTTTTTAAAGAGAAGAGAAGCAAACCCTTAAAATTCACAAGGAGATGGAAAACAATTATTTTAAAAGGCCTATAAATGGAGGATTGGACCCATATGCTCTGTTTGTGTTGCAGTACACCAGCAGCATGCTATGCCTTGTTCCTTTTGTTAGGTGTCTCTGCAGTACTGTATACAGATTAAATAGCTACTGCATTGCAGAGAGTTATTAATACATTACATTGCACTTGCAGGGAAGATGTCAGTGTGTCCTTTAGCCTGAATGTACCTTGTGGTTGAGTTATGGGTGATTTTTTAAAATTTTGCTGAGAATAACTTACTTTTTCAGTAGATCCTTAGCCAGCTGGGAACTATAGAATAACATCATTCTTAACCTCAATAAACTTCACTTTTTGTTCAAGTTCAGAAAAATCAAAGCCTTGTTCCAAAATAAAAACAGGTCACCCATCTCAAATCTTAATCCTGATACACTAAAAATGTGGTCTTATGCCACTGTACATTCAATAGAAGGAAGCAGGAGATGGGGCAGAGAAAGGTGTGCAACTCCTAAAATGTAATGCAGATAAACAAAATGCATGAAATACCAGAAAATGAGAAGTGGGGCCAACCCACTATTTTTCTGGCATATCTGTGTACTGTTTCATTTGTGATGCACATTAGTATAATAGGAGGCTTTCTGGTTTCCAGTCTTCTGCCCTGACAGCTCTCAGTGCTGTGCATGTTTAAAGGGATGGAGGTGGAGGGGTTGTTCTTGGGGAAATTCTTACGTGTGGGGGAAACTTCTGCTGACTTACACATGGGGATGGAAGGGAGAGCTAAGGTTAGGTGTGGGTGTGCAGAGATGAAAGAGCAAGACAGAGCAGAGTAAGGATCTCAGCTCTGTTTCCCTCTTCCCTCCACCCACAGGAATGCTCATGAGAGCTCACTGTGCCAGTTCAGACCAGTGGCTGAAGCTCACACAGCAGTGCTGCAGCCCCTGTTTTTACCCAGTCTGCTAAAACAGATGTGGGACACTTTCTGTCGCTGAGTCTTCAGAGTTCAGGAGCTTTGTCATCACTAAATGACGAAGCTGCTGATATTACTTGTATGTCTTAGGACTTCATGGAATTGACCAAGCAGTGTCCTATGTCTGGTTGATGCTCTACAGGTCTGTCCAGGAATTAGTTAAAATCTGACTTGGCGGTGATAAAAGCTCTGTAGGCAAGGTGGGCACAAGGTGTGAGGAAGCAGAAGTCCAGAGGAGTGAATCATTAGCTCCTGAAAGAAATATGTGTGCATGTGGAGCATAGCAAATGCCATATTCAAGTGATTTGAGTAGCTGGGTGCTGCACTGTGTATGTACTGAGAACTTTGGCACCAGTGTTGGCCATTCTGTGCCTTTGAGTGTGTCCAGGACTTAGAAATATGTGGTAGCTCTGTCTAAAGTAGTTTGCACAGATCTTGCAAAAAGATCTTTTAATGTAAATATGTAAGTATTAAAAAAATCCTCAGAAGCTGCAGGAGAATCCAGGGAATACACGAGAGAGCACATCTCAATGATCTGTGATGTGTCAGCGTGGCAGGCTGTAAACAACTGATCCTTTAGCCTGGGTAAAAGGGACTTTCACCCCAAGAGCCCTGACGTTTAGATCAAAGTGTTTCACAGCTTTGCCAATGGTCTCAAGGCTGTCTTTGCTTCCTTTTCTACCTCCAGTTTCCTGCTGAAAGGCGTTGTTCAAGGACTGTGCTCTTTAGGAATACTCTGAAGCCGAGGCCATGTCATGTACAAGGACAGAGGTAGTGAATTTCAAGTATAATTTTAAAGATGGAATGCCTCTTTGTGGGCTAGGTTTGAGCATGCAGCTGTGAGAGCACACCTGGAAAGTGGTGCCAGCAGCTGGGAACTCCTCTGACTTCTTTTGCCTCCCAGCTCCAAGATGGAAATGCCACCGCCCCTCCTCAGGCGAAGGAGATGTCAGCTTTCTCACGGGTTAGCACCAGCCTATATCTCTTTTCCTCCTTTTCTGTTTTTCATCTTTTCTTTTCTCCTGCTTCTCCTCTCACTGTCTCCTCTCCTTTCTTTTTTTTTTTCTTTTCCCTTTTACTTATCTTCATTGTGATTTAGCACAGAGCACTTGATTGTTTGGTTTTCACATTTTCTTCTGAAATTCATTTCTCTTCCCTTAAAAAAACCCCAAACCACTGAAGCTTTGAAAACCCTCTGCAAAAGCCTGTTCCTGTTTATATTAGGGCAGAATTAGATCCAGAATGACTCTGTTTCCCAGGATCATCCTATTATATTGCAAGTTCATGGAAGTTTCTAACATAAGCACAGAAATTTCACAATACCAGCAAGTGATTTATTTGCTTTACATCCTTATCAATATTGTCTGCAAATCTAAAAGCAAAGCATAACAAATGCTGTGGAACTGGGGGCTCTATTTGATGTTTGCACAGTGTTATGCCCGGAAAAATGGAAGCTAGTGGGTGTTGCTCAGTGAAGTGTGCATTTTAAAGTTACCCACAGTGATGCCCATTGTCCTGTCCCTGAATTGCATGATGTCATATGTCTTTTAAAGCTCGTGGTGATGCCGAAGACTGCCGGTGCACTGGGAAAAAGGCGATGAGAAAGTTGTGAATCAGGTTTCTGTAAAGCCTTTGTGTTTAGGGTTTGATAGATAAAAGCTGACTCATGCAATATTTCTGGCGAAGGAGCTGTACAGACTAGTAAGAGCTTCTCATTTTACCTGAGTGCCCAATGAGCTAATTCGGGAACAGCTGAAGTCAGAGCCCGCGCCTCTCCTCTGCCGCACAGGTAGGTCATGGGCTCTTCGGAGAGGATCGGAAAATAGAGAGGACTTGTTCAGCCCGGGTGCGAGGAGCCAGAGACATTCCTCAGTGGTGAGATACTGTCGCAGAGGATTTTCCCTTGCAATAATGTTCTCGGGTATTAGCGTGCTTGGTTGTGACAGAGGCTATTCTGCTTTAAGTACTGCAGGGAGTGGGGGTGGGGGGACAGTAATTGCACTCATACAAGCACGGTAGTTGGTGACTCTTTTCCCTTGTTGTGAGATTTCTAATAAATGGGATTTCTGTTCCTCAAAGTTCAGTTAAAATACTTGGCAGAGTATCATTTGCGACAGTCCAGACTAGAGATCTAATCCTGCAAGTATTGTAGCTCTCTAGTGTGATTTTGTTCACAGAGGGTGTTAGTTTTAGAACTGGTATCTGTTTGTGTACAAAATTTAGTGATTAAAAATCTGCTGACCTTCACTTGGACAGTATTCAGATCAGAAGATATAGGAAGTGTATTTAAGATCATTTGAGATTGGTAGTGGATGGCTTTTAATCTTTCTCAGTCAGGAAGCTGTAGAGCATTTTTGTTTCTCAATTTCAGTGTTGCATTTTAAATTTGATACCGAATGTAGAAATTGTTCTAAACTAGTTTGCTTAATTGTATCCACAGTATGAATGCTTTATTTGAAATATGAAGATATCTCAGGGGAAAAAAACAGGAAATATTTCTTGTAGTCTCATTACTTTTTTGCAGCTAAACTCCAGAGGATGTGAAGACTGTAATTTCTGGTAATGTTGACTTTGTAGATAACACCTGAGGTGTTCTTTTTCTTGCCAGGAGAAAGGCAACAACAATGCTAATCATGAATATAAATTGACTTGTGAGTTTTTAATTATGCAGTATGTCGTAAAATTTCATGTGCAGTAAACAACTTGGAGGAATAAATACCTATCTTTAGATAGGAGTTGGGGATCTTTAAGTCAGTTTTATATTTAAAGACAAAGCACTTTATGTCTCATTGTATGCTAATGTTCTAGCATAGCCAAAGCTGCAGAGATAATGGAAAACCATTCATCACTACCATGAATATAATTACAGGAAGGAGGTTTTTGTTAAAGAAAAGCAAGTGACAGAAGAAGGTTATGCATTTTTGGTGAGAACTTGCTTATGGCTGTGCACTGAAAACCTGAGACATGCCAAGATGGTTGTTTTGCATGTGCCATCAGTCTTGTAACTAATATTAGAGTTGCCTGTTGGGATGAAACAGTAGTATTTCTTGCCCTTGCATGTCTGTGGAGTAGGGAGATGTCATTGTTCTTGCTGGGGAGCGCTCTGGGGTCGTGCCGTGCCAGTGTGTGTGTGACACAGGAGCAGGGAGCTTTGCAGGGGCTGGGAAGGGGGAGAGTAACTGAATTAATGCAAAGGCACAAACAAGAAATGACCTTGTTTGGGGAGTGTGTTTCCTTGTGAGTAGGGACAAGTAGTAATTATCCTCCTTTCAGTGCTGAACTAACAAGTAATTACTGTTATTCCTTAATTAAAGTATGCAAATTGAACATTTCTTTTTTTTTCTCCCCAGACTGAGTTAAATACTGTTATTCACAACTGACAAAAGTTCTCAATATTATTTTGGTTCATCCTTGAAAAGGTTCAGTAACCAAAAGAAAGCCTAACAAAAAAAGCAGTGAACCAGGCCAGACATGGGTCAGGGTATACAAGACTTGCTCAGAGCGTGTGCCTCCGCAGGCTCTGGGGGTACCTACGATTTCACACAGTGTTTGCTGCCTGAGTTTTGATGAATGCACCTACCCGCTGGTGCTGCTGCTGAAACTGGGGGATGGGGTGGACTGGGCTTGTAAATCAGTCCCACAGGGTATGGGGCAAATTACTTGCTTTTTATAGTAAGTTTGTATGAAAGACAGAAATTTGTAAGAGGTTACAGGGTTTGCAAAGGCACTGGGTCAGTTATGATTCATAGAGAGCAATCCTGAGGGAAGCTGTTTGCTCTCTTCTCACTCTCATTTATTCAGTTGTGAATTTTTCACCAGGCATTTGGTAAAGACCTTAGGCAGCTGGTGCAATAGTGAAGTTACTTTGTGGTACAACTGCAGAGTAAAACTACTCTTCAGAGTTCTGAAAAGCCAAATACAGACCTTGACAAGAGAAAAGAGGATGGGCATGTGGCTGTGGCAGTGAACTCCATTCAGCTGCTGCCTGTTCTGATGCACTTGTGACCGCAGAAATCAACTAAAAATTCTGTTCCTGATTTTAAAGGCAAGGGTAATTGTAGAGGTTATTTTCCTACCTAAGTGTTCTAAGATGATCAAGTCCAACTGTTAACCCAGTGGTTATGCCAAATCCACCACTAAACCATGTCACCAAGTGCCACATCTACACATCCTTTAAGTACCTCCAGGGATGGTGACCATTTCCCTGTGTAGCCTGTTCCAGCGCTTGACAGCCCTTTTGGTAAAGAAATATTTCCTAAAATCCAATCTAAACCTCCCCTGGTGCAACTTGAGGCTGTTTCCTCTTGTCCTATCATTTGTTATTTTGGAGAAGAGGCCAACCACCATCTGGCTACAACCTCCTTTCAGGTAGTTGTAGAGAGCAGTAAGGTCTCCCCTGAGTCTCCTTTTCTCCAACCTAAACACCCTCAGTTCCCTCAGATGCTCCTCATAAGACTCATGCTCCAGACCCTTCCCCAGCTCTGCTGCCCTTCTCTGGACACACTCCAGCACCTCAATGTCTTTCCTTCATTGAGGGGCCCAAAACTGAACAAAGGATTTGAGGTGTGGCCTC
This sequence comes from Gymnorhina tibicen, assembly GCA_013399875.1. Taxonomy (NCBI): domain Eukaryota; kingdom Metazoa; phylum Chordata; class Aves; order Passeriformes; family Artamidae; genus Gymnorhina; species Gymnorhina tibicen. The sequence goes on along the minus strand of VXAZ01008968.1, from coordinate 234,382 downwards.
ACCAGTGCCAAGTACAATGCTCAAATGGGTTTCTGAAGACAAACTCGTGAAGCCTTGGAAGATTTACAGATCCTGTGTTATTGGGAAGGGCTATAGGTTTGTCACAGCTACCTGTACCCGAGGCAGGAACTGAGAGCTGGGCAGAGCCAGGGCGTGTCCCCAAACCCTGATTTCCATGAGCAGGGTGTTTGGTAAAGGACTTGCTAGCTGAGGAAAGGGAGCTGCTTCCTGGTTCCGTGCGATGCTGGAATTCGTAGTCTGCTGTGCCCTGCTTTTCTTCCAGGTGTGCCAGCTGCCTAGGTGCCTGCCTGCTGCTCTGCAGGAACACTGGGCTTCTGTGCCATCAAAGTGTGCCCAAGAAACGTATTTTACTGGTTGAAGACATAATGGACAAAATTGTAACAAAAACTCTCCACAGAGAAGCCAAATGACAATTTACATCTGTCTGGGAAAGGAGTGAAAATGAAGTAAAAAGTAACTTTTAAGGTTAATAGTTAGGATGAGGCTTTGAGGACAAAACAGACCAAGTAGCAAATACTTAGTTTGGGGTAATTTATATAGAAGTACACAGGAATAGCAATTTGTATAAAAAGTGGAGGAACTTGAGTCAACCATGTTGCGTGCAATTAATTACCCATGCCTTGCAAGTGCCTGGGGTTTGCCAAGGTCACTGGGAATACAGGTGTGAAAGAGCAAGCCCATTTTAACTACTACAACTAATCCTTGGCTTTTTTATAAGCAATGACATTGTCATTAAACAAGAAAATAAGTGGGTTTGCTTTCGTTTTCTGAGACATATTAAGATCTTCCAATGCTTCTGGCTACAAGTATGTCCTATGTAAAACTACTTCTAACATTTTTTCTGACTCCAATGTCATTGACATGATCTATGTTTTATTTTTATTTTTTATATTAATGAAAATGTTTGTGAAGCAAATAATACATATTAATGCCTTCACATTATTATCTGAGAGGCAAACCACAAGTCAGTGAAACAGGGAGAAAAGAGTGTGGCGTAGCAGGATTTCGTGGGAATCCTTTATTTCCCTCCTAAATGTAGCTAACCAGGTGTTCCTTTGTCATGTAATTTTAGTAAAATATCTTGGAGTAAGCTAGCGGAAGTGTACCCCGTTATCTTGTTTATCTTGTGCATTTTTCAAGGGGGGCATTTTTCGTTCAGCAATGTTGTGCTTTCAAACTTGAATGTGAAAAATGATCCAAAGCTGGTAACAAAAATACATTCTTTCTTATAAAAAAATGTATACTTTCTTATCACAAGTAATAGGAAGGCCCACATCACTTTCTGTGCCCAGATAGAAACAAGAGAATTTCACTGCATTTTTCTGTTTTAATTTTTTTCCTGGTTTATTGCTTTGTATTTTATTTTGGATTGGTACTTGATGTGGTTTATTCAAAAAGGGTAAGAAAACATGCTTCTATGGTTCAAAACTAGAAGAATCTGGCACATAGAAAGGCTATAGATTTTCAGACTACAAGGTAAAACCAGAGGTACAGAGGTGCCAAATTAGGTTTTTAATCTAATGGCCAATTTCTAACCTGTGTAATGAGCAAATTACTCTCCGTGTTAATTCTATGCAACACCTTGAGGGCAATATTTCTTCTTAATAGAAAGCTAACACCATCATCACTGAAATGGCACTAGTAATTACTCACATACAAATGAAACTTATGCATTCAACATAGGCCAAATAAATCAAAACATTCTTCTCTGAGATTTAATTTCTCTTTGCTTCAGATTTATTTTGAAAAATGGGAGAGTTGCTTTCAGCTTTGAATGAAATTCTCCCCCTGCTCTGACAGCTGCAGGAGCTGTGTTTCTGGGAGGTTTCTGCTATTCTAACTACACAGCAAGTCTGCCTCAGTTCAAGAAGGGCCACCTTAAAGGTTGGGCGGGTTTGATTTGTAGCTTTATGGTTTCTTTACTGAAACTGTTGTCAAGAGCTGTAATTGCTGGTATGAATTTTTGAAAAGTTGTCACTGGACTAAAATAAGGACTAAGCTACAGCTCTGTGGGTAGCTTCAGTATTGCTTTTCTTCCTAAATTGTCACTAAATGTTTCCCTTTTTCACAGGACAGACATTATGAAATTCCATGAGTCTGTGGCAAATTTTTTTTGGGAGGATACTTCTTGCTGAAACAAAGCTTTGAAGTATTGAATTTACCTGCAGCTACTTTTGCAGATTCTCATGCTGCATCACACACAACTTGGCCAGAGACAAATCTGCATTGCATCGTGGACAGCGTCCTGCAGGGCATTTTGGCAAGGAAAATAAAGCAGAAATGAAATGCCAACAGGAAGACAGACATCTTATTTTGTTGTTGCACTGATCTGAAAAACAGCTTTGGATCAGTTCAGCAGGGGGTAATATTCTGGCTTGAGCAGAACAGTTTTAGAATTACTTATTTTCCCAGTAGAAAAGTGATTTATTTGGCAGCACTCTTTCCTGTGGGGACTCTTTCTTCAGAAACTACATTATTTTCATTGGGAAATCATTCTGCTTTTAGTATTTTTGTACAAGCCACAGAGCTGGTAATTGATAACTGCTTTTAGTTTTTTTAAGGCTGTTGGCTTTACAGGATTCAACATGAAAGACACTTTCTGGTATCACTGTATGTTTCTTGAGGTTTCCAAACCTCCCAGACCAGGGTCAGTGCTCAGCTGGGAGATAGCAGGGACTGCTCCCAGTAAAGTTGTGGGGATCTTTTTTAACATTAGGGAAAATCTTGGAGTTCTGGTTTTCTCCTGTGCCGAGCCTGAGCAGTGGATGTGCTAGCAACAAGCCCGGCACACAAGAAGGATGTGCCAGAGACAGAAGTGTACGCAGGAGGAACGTGATGCTTCTGTTGTAGCCCTCAACTAGATCCCCACAATCTAAAAAGCACAGTGGCCCCCAAACCATGTTGTTCTGGTTGTCTTTTGGTTTAAAAAGAGTTTTGGCAGCTTTCTAGGCAAAAAGCTTTAAAAGTATCTGCCGTGAACTTTTGTGTTATATGGAGCAGCAACAATAAACCCACTTCTTCTGTTTGTTTGTTTAGATGACTTCCACTTACCTCTTGATGTTGTACCAGCTGTGACAGAGGCCCTTGACTCCAAGAAGAAGGGGGAAGATTTGCACAAGGAGAGCAGATCTTTCCGCTACTGTGAAAAAAACACCATGGACCTGTCAGACAGTGACCGTCCTGTCAGCTTTAGTTCCACTTCCTCCTCTGCATCCTCCAGGGACAGCCACTGCTCCTTTGGAAGCAGAATGACCTTGGTTTCAAACAGCCACTTGGGTTTGTTTAACCAGGATAAAGAAATAGGTGCCATCAAGCTAGAACTGGTCCCAGCCAGGAGATTTTCCAGCAACAAGACATGCAAAAATTCTGCTGTGGAGCAAGAGGATCCTGAGGAAAGCCTTGAGAAAAGGCCAAGCATGCCAAGGAAAGCAGAGCCAAAAGGAGCAAGCAAAAACTGTGCGATGTCCCTGGTCACAGAGCCCACCAGTCCGAAGCTCCTCTACGTAGACAGAGTCGTCCAAGAGATTCTGGAGACAGAGAGGATGTATGTGCAGGATCTAAAAAGCATTGTCAAGGTAGGCTTGGTTAAGATGGTGTTAACTGTTCATGTTGTTCTGGTTTTACATTGATTTCACAGCGGGACAAATGGACCTGACAATGGAACTGGCATTTGCTGATCTTTATAAATTAATACAACATCATTGTTCTAGTGGGTTTCTAGTTTTTATTTGATTAGATAAATCTAAGCTGCTACTATGTGTTCATGAAGAAATAACAGAAAAACAATCCTACAGCTGGCAGCAGTAGTGAACAAAGAGTGATAAACTCTTTGCAGTAACAAAACTTCTTTATATTTACAAAAAAAAAAAATTAGATTGCTTGTGTCCTAGGATGTATAGCAAGAAGCAAACAGCAGACAGCTTTAACTGCCTCTTTACATGCTTTATCTGAAGGGTCTTACATACTGACTTTTCCCTGCTCTCCCCAAGTCCTAGTCCTGCAAGTTCTTTCCTGCCTTTCCCCTGTCCCTTTCATACAGTTCACAGCTACAGTCTATTCTCTCTCAGTCCTTGGCCTGTAGTATTGAATATGGCATATGTATTTGCTGGAAAATACTGTTGTGTTTGGCTGTAATATGAAGGAATTATGTTTTCCTTAATACTAATTCTGAATGGGTACAGCATTTATTAGCAGCAGTAAAGTTTTTTTTCAATCCCGAGCCTAACAGTACCTTTCTAGTACAGGGAAAAATATGGATGAGTCCTTCTGTGGATTGTTCTTTTCACTCTGTACTTGCATCTGTGCCATCAGCATCATTCTCCTTTGCATTTTTGAAGATGACAATTGAGTCCCTTGGCTATCATTTGTAGCCTAATGCTTAACCCACAAAGAAGGGTATCTTGGAAGGCTCATGCTGTTTGTAGAACTTAGAGCTCCAGGTAGGTGTATGAGGTCATCTGAGACAGGGAATATCATCCAGCTGGAGACATTTTCCCCACCTGCAGCTCTAACCTGCCTGGTCTCCCAATAGCAGGGGAAAAATGTGAAGGCTTTGATAGCTCATTGTGATTTAACACCAGTACCTCACCCCCCAAAGTTCTCAGAAAGACCACTTTTTCTGCAAGACTTCCTTGGTTTCTGTAGCTGGTGCTGTTTCACTACATTCAGCTGTTGCCCGAGTTTCGTTTTGGAGTGTTTAAGGTTGTCAGATGCTGCAGAACCAAGTCAGCTTCTGTCCTTAGTAACCACTCACTAGGCATGACTTCCATGGTTTTGGAAACCTTAGTGACTTAGCACTAGTTCACTTATCCTCCTATGGAGTAAACTGTACAACTTGAGAAACTGAAAACTAGAATTAATACCTTGTAACAAATTTTCCAATTACAAGCAGGAATACCAGTAAATGCTTTCTAGAAAATACTTCAAGCATCACTACAGCAGATGTAGAGTAAATAAGGCTAATATATTTTTAGTTATGGAAGAACTGAAGGAATTATGAACCTGTGAAATGCCCAAGCCTATTTCCTGCAGCAACTACTAATGAATCTAGAACGCTTTGTGTGAAACTAGACAGCTTATTTGAGATATGGAGTGGTTGGCAGTGGAGCTTTCCTTAGGTAGGTGCTGAGGATCCAAGGGCTTCAAAAGAGCTACTTCCCAGATGGTGAGGACAGTGGGGAACCAGCTGCCTCAGCCTGTGCAGAATGTTCTCTTGGTTTCAGGGGAGGGAGGTGTGATTGGGAGCAAACTTCTTCAGAAGGGCCCATTTTATATGTTTCTCAGGATTCCTTTCTCCACAAGTTACCTTAGCAATGCTGCAGTAGTTCACCCAAGCAAGAGTGGGGATTGTGAGAAGGTTGGGAAGACTCCACAGAGATCTGTAGGAGTGCTGTAGCCTTGATTGTAGAGCTTGATTATCTGGGCATCTGTGATTTGAGGCCATTTAGTTTGGCAGGCAGATAACTGGTGCTGAGCCAAACTAAGATGAAGGGAAGCAGCTTCATTTGTCTTATTTTCCAGATAAACATGGGTCAGATTTGGCAGCTGGTTAGGAAGTGGGATGAGAATGGGAAAAGGGGAGCTGGAGAGAGGTCAAAGAGCAACTGCTGCCCAAGAAGTGTGTGGGAACTGAAGAGATACATGAAGGTGGGAGCTGGTGGAGCAAAGCATAAGCAGTGCTAAGTGGAGAGAGAGAAAATAATTAGTGGGAAAACAATGTGAGGAAATGAGGGAAAACCCAGGAAGTGGAAAGTTAAAGTACGAGATTGGTTGGAACTGGAGCTCTCTAGTGAGTTTTCAGCTGACAGTCAATACAGAACCACTGGTGGGGTCATCTGGTCCAAACTCCTTTCTCAAGCAGGATTGACAGCGGGACCTTTATATTTACTTGTGTCCAGATGGTCCTTGAATACCTCTAGTGAGGGAGACTCCAAAACCTCCCTGGGCAACCCGTTCAGTGCTCAGTCACCTGCACAGTAAAGATTTTCTTCCTCATATTCAGGTGGAACTTCCTGTGCATCAGTTTCTGCCTGTTGTCTGTCAACCTAGTGCTTGGCACCACAGAGAAGAGCCTGGAAGCATCTCTTGACACCCTCCCTTCAGGTGCTTCATTGACAAGATCCCCTCTGTCACCTCTTCTCAAAGCTGAACAGGCACGACTCTCTCAGCCTTTCATCATAAGAGAGATGCCCCAGTGCCCTGATCATATTCATTGCCCTCCACTGGACCCACTCCAGGAGGCTCCATGTCTCCCTGGTGCTGAGGAGCCCAGAACTGGATACAGCACTCCAGATGTGGCCTTGCCAGGGCTGAGTAAAGGGGCAGGATTCCCCCTCCCGACCTGCTGGCAGTGCTCTTCCTAATGCACCCCAGGATGTCATTGGCCTTCTTGGCCACAAGGGCACATTGCTGGCTCATCGACAGCTTGTTGTCCACCAGGACCCCTGGGAGCTTACGTACACAGTCTAAAAGTAGTAAGGAGGGCTGGTTTTTTTTGTTTCAGGATGGGGGTTTTTTGGCAGAGGGAGGGAGAAAGGGAAGGGAGGCAACCCATGTGTGAAGAGCTAAAAGCTGAAGATGTGTCAGATGGAGGATAGCGTAAGAACAAAAAGGGAGAAATTATTAGGTGCTATTTTAATCACCCTCTACCATCATATGAGAACTGTCAGTAGAGACCTAGTTTATTGCTTTTTGCCCTCTAGTAGAGGGGATTTGCTGATGCTACATTCTCTGTAGGCAGTGGAAACACACTTAAAAAGAGTATGTTCTCACTGTTGTTTCCAGGACTTTGAAACAGGTTTCAGAGCTGGAACTGAGAGGGTGTCAAAACTCACATCCATGAATCTATTCTCTACATTTCTGGTATAAAACAAAGCAAATTTGCCTTTTTTTTTTTTTCTTTGGGTAGAAGTGCTATTTGTTTGGCTTTTAGGTTTTTGGGGGTGGGAACATTTTTTTTTATTAGTTTCAGTGGGGAGGGGGCGTTGTTGGTTTTATTTCTCCTGGTCATTTTTTTTTTTTTATATCCATGCTCTTTCCCATTAGCCAGATCATTAATGAATACGTGAACTAGGATGGCACCTAGTATTAGCCCCTAGGGTGTGCCACTAGCCACTGGCCTCCAATTAGATTTTGTGCCTGTGATCACCACCCTCAGGTCCTGTTGGTTCAGTCAGTTCTCAGTCAAACTTACTGTCTGCTTATCCAACTCCTACTTCTTCAGCTTGTGCATGAGGATCTTAAGGGAGTTAAAAGTCTTCCTGAAGTCAGGGTAGACAATATCCACTGCTTTCCATTCACCTACCAAGCCAGTCATTTCATAGTTAAAATGTTATCAGACTTGGTCAGCTTTCCACCTGATGACTGTTCTTGATTATCTTCTTAGTGTGCCTGGAACTGGTTTCCAGGACTGGCTGAGCACAGATGACCCATTAACATGGATGATGTGAAATTGCATGTAGGATCTTGGTACTAGTCATAATATCAAAAGTCAGCTCGTTAAGAGCTAGCCTAGCACAGTGTTTTGGGCAGTGTCCTTTCAACCTATGTAATCCCTAGAACATTGAGTTTTCATGCCTGAAGGAAAATAGTATGGAGGAATGGGGCAAAATAGAATTTCATCCTTTTTTATGCTTGCATTGACCTAATGCTTGTAGGTCATTGGTAAGTAAATAAATACAGTAAAAAGTCACAACTTCTGTTGCTCTTTGAGTACTTGGGTGATCTTAACAGTGCCAAGTTGGTAGACAGTAAAAATTGAGACAGTTGGTAGAAGTGAAAATAGACAGTTGGTAGAAGTAAAAATTGAGTTCATGGGATTTGGTTAATGTGATTTTTAAATGATCCTGGAGACCTGCTGAGGTTTTCCAGTTTTCTTTTCAACTGCTGACAAGAAGTATTTGTTAGAGGAGGCCGTACAGATGCTATTTGTCACCCTTTCCTCCAGGACAGGCATTAAAAACCAACTGCTTTTCTAGCCAGTACAGCCATTTTGCCTGTGACCTGGAAGGACAGTTGGGTTAGGATTGTTTTGAGGCACGCTGCTGTGATTCTTGCACAGGCAAGCATTGCAACAAGGATAGAGTGAACTTTTCCACCATTTGGTGTGTTTTATCAGATGATCTGTTAAGGATAATTACAATTTTGAATGAGTGCAGCTTGAAGCTTGTTTTGGGCAAGTTTGTGATGAGAAATTGGATACCTTTGCTTCCTGCTTGTGTCATGCTGACAGGTGTACTAGCCAGGGCAGAACTCACTGACCTTTTCCTCTTCAGGACCTAGCCTGACTTTTTCAAATAGTAATGTAGTTAGAATAGGCCTAAACTTCAATTAGAGTCACTTACTGAAGTGATTTTTTTTTCCCCTGAGTAAAATGCTGTCCATGAAGTTATAAAAAAATCTGTATTTTGCCCTTGCAGTTCATAGGAGTCAGAAGCCCCCATTCATAATGTGTATAAAGTGCTTGTAACTGTAGAAAGACATCCACATTTGTGTTTTACCCTTGCAGAGTGGAGGAATAATGCAAATGCACTGTTACAATACTTCCATCTGCATCCTATCGGTCTAATAATATAAGTAAAAGTATCTATAAAATAACTAGAGGGGACTAAAGTGTGCATTGTCAGTGTGTTTCAGATATATTTGATGCCAACAGAGGTTGAGCTTCAGAAATCTTGAACTCCCTCTGAAATCTGGGAGACTTCATTTGTGTGAATGAATTCCTCTACCCTTTAATTCCAAATGTGTCCTTTTTTTTCTTTTTTTAATCCATCCCCACTGGACTAGTTAAAGTCTTTGTACTATCTCCTCCCCAGATCTTTCATCCCTCGCCCCCCTCTTTTTCTACTTAAGTCTCCTCATTTGAAAAAGTCCCATTCCCCTCTACACAGTCTCCTGCCCATGATTTTGCTGCCTATCTGTCCTAAGTCTTCTCTCAGTAAATCCCATCTGCATCCTGTCTGTACGCTGTCTCATTTCCTTATGTGATTTTTCACTTTTTAGTATTTCTCTTTCTCATGCTCTTCATCTCTGCTGATTCCAGAGCTCTCTCCATAGTTCTCTCAGCAGGCCTGACAACATTTTCATCACCATTCCTTATTTTTCTGCCCTCTTAAGTTCTGTGAACTTAAGAGGGGTGTCCACCAAGCTTTGTTCCCATTTTTTCCTTCCCATTTTTCTGTAGTATTCCTTTATGTCCCCTCTGCCCTGAAATTGCACAGCATGCTTTTCTATGCTGTGTATGGTTTGCAGAGAGTCACTGAGACACGGGAACAATCTTTTCCCCACTGTTGCCTCAGAGGATCAGATCTGAACCAGATGTTGCTGGCAGCACCTGAGAGCAGCAGTTGTGGGTTAAGACCTTGAGAAGCCTGAGCTGAACCTTGCAAAGGACCATTGCTTAAAGTTCCTATTGAGAATATGTGAATTTGGAGTGTTTCTCCTCCCCCCACCCCAATATGGTCAAATACAGGGGAATTTACATTAAGGCAGCAAAAAAGGCATACTCTCAGAAACAAAGTCTCCATTATGCTTGAATCTGCTGCTGTCCCTCCCTGAGACGTGAGGATATGGTTCGTGTCCTTGCTAGTCAGCCTGGGGGTGCTTGTCTTCTTGGGGGAAGGGTCACCAAAATTTTTCAACATGAGCAAAAAAGGTCATTCTTTCTCAAAAAGCCTCGGGGGAATGGCTTTGCTGAAATCTCCTAGAACAACTCATCAGGGAGGCAGGTTTCTGGCATGGAAAGCTTCATCTGAGGTGAACACGTCTGTCAAAGCTGCATACCCTTTGCGGGGTGGGGGTAGGCCTTGCAAGGGGAAATGTTGGATGTTTGAGGTAGATACGTGTTGGGGCACCAGTGATTAAGGGAAACCCTTCTGAGAGGAAGTCAGTGTTGGAATGTTATTGTTCCTGGTTTCCTGTCTCCCAGTGCTGCTGCTAGAGGATGTCTCCTTCTGTGTTTTAGGCAGTTAGTTAAAAAGACAGCTCTGAAGACTGCAGAGTGCACATTGTCACCTGTGATATGTTAGTAAAAGCATAGCTGCTTGTGCACTGGGTTTGCTGGGTACTGTAGCTCTGAAAGCTAATTCTTTGTAGATTCGAAAGCTGGGAATTCCAATATAGCTAAGGCATCCCATAATGTTTGTTCCCACATTATAGTTAATTTCTATATGTGACCTCTTTTTCTATGCCTGCTAATCTGCATACCTGAGAAAGATACCTTTGGATTGCTGACATAAGGTGCATGTGAAAATTTGGATGAACAATTTAAATTACCTGAAAAACAAACATTATGTTTTTCCTAAATGTAGTATGATTATGCAACCGTGATTAAGTTTAACTGTTATTAATATTTGTTAAATATTTGAGCTGAACTTTCTCACTGCTTTTTTCTCATCCATGAAGAAAGAACAGTGTCAAATTATGACTGACCTTCTTAGGGAAAGCTTGGCTTAAAAGCAAGGGAAGTTTTCTCCAGTAATATTGAGACATGACAGCTGAAACTGAAGCATTTCAGTACATGTCCAAGAGGCCTTCTTGAGGTTTGTGAAGTTTAAACAGAGTTACAGCAATATAAATCACAGCAGAAAAATGTTCCACTTAAAAAAATCTGTAATTAATTTGTAAGTAGCTTTATTAGAGAACATTAGTGTTGTGTTTTGTTTCTGGAGTTGCTGTTTACAAATCAGGACCAGTGCAGACTGCTGAGAAGTGAGGTAGTTAGGAACACCACAAGGTAAGTTACCAAACAGGTGCAAACAGCTCCTCTGGCTACCGTTAAAGAAATACCTAAAGTAAATTAGACTTCTTTCTTCTGATACACTGGGATAGTTCAGTTTTCCCTGCGAACTTCTTCTTTCCTCTATGTGAGCAATATTAAACATCCTTAAGCAACCTAAAGTAATAGAAGTATACACAAACTGGTTTTTGTGTTTGTGTCTTAAGTAGTTTTAGATGAGGTTGTTTCTGGAACTCCGGGGTCTTGAACAAAAGTGTTTTGCCATCTACATACGCTGTAAGCTCCTCATCATATGTGCCCTTTAATGATACCTAACAAAAGCAGAAACAAAACCCAAACCTTGCTTTTCTGGGCAGGATGGGAATGATTCTGGGTTTTGGAAAAAGAGGTTTATAGCTGTACAATAGGAATATAATGTGTTGTGGACAACCAGAAGTAACCTAATAAACAACTTGTGTGGTGTAAGCATCTGCTTATGCTGCAGCATGAAAGGGAGCTGCTTGTAAACTAACTTCACAGGAAATACGCAAAGCCAGGGTTAAATATACTGTTGCGTGTTTTTTCTTATCTGCATCATCACTACTTCAGTCTTATTTCTGCTGGCAGCATTCATAACTTATGTTATTCAGCGTGTTCCCAAGTACTTGAAAAATACTGAATAAAATGTCATTGCTGCCTTCTGTTTCCTTCACCTGTACTTTGCATCCAGTTCTTATCTTACAGCTACGTTGTAGAAACTTGCTGGGACAGAGACGGTCTTTGTCAGGTGATTGCAGAGCTTCACTGGTTGGCTGGGAATGCAGACATTAAGACAGCACAAATGTATAGCTTTGGGTTTGTTTTAAGGTCAGCTCTGTGTTTGGACAGCACAGAAGGGTGAGTTACACTGCAGTAATAAATGAGCTGTCTAAAATGTACAGTGAGCCTTTCTTAAGCTGTGGGTGGGAGAGAAGCAGCAGGGAGGGCTGCTGCTCTTCCAGGGAGCCACAGAATTGCCGAAAAGCCTGGCTGCTGTTGCTCTTGTCCTCCCTTTTCTGGCAGCAGGGCGTAAATCATTCGACCATGCTGTCTGCAACCTCCTACCCACTTGCTGAATGTGAATGAATATAGATAAAAGAATGAAAGTTAATCTTCTGTTCCAGAAAGCGTTATTCTTTTGGGAGCGGGGAGGCAAGGGGAAGTTGTAATTTAAACATGGAGTGTGCCATTTAGGAGTGCTGATGGTGGGCAGGGGACTCCGGGATTGAAACGTCATTCCTGTGACTGCACTGAGGCTGGAGCGGGAGGTTGTATCCCTGCCTAGGGGGATGTATGGAGCCCTTCTGGGATTCAGGAAGTAACAAAAGAGAAGTCTGTTCACCTCTGCCCTCCATCTTGTCGCTTACTGGCAGAGGATAAGGAGCTCCACAGAACAGAGCAACAGCAGCTCTACAAAAGTTTATAGAGTAGGCAGGAAAACTGTAAGGAAGAGGTCTGAGAGCTGAGAGGCAGGGAGAGGAAGTATAGCTTACGCTGCAAAATTTCCAGTAAACATTACAATGTTACAATGAGATTATACATTTTTTGCAGAATGGTTGGGATTTTCTGTAAAGAAATTTCAGCGTGTGGAGGTGATATCTTAAAGGCAAAGACATTTTTGCATTTCCAGCCAGGTCACAGTTTCTGGAATTTTCTTTGTGTATTATAGCCATTTCCATTTTGGTCCATGGAAATATTTGACTACTTTTAAAGTTGTTTTATCTTTGTTATTAAATATTACTTGTCAGTGAACAGTGTTTTAGTAATCCATGACCTTTAAGCCTGAATGCTTAACAAACCACATAGTAGTCTCTCTCTTTTCCGCTCTTACCACTCCTGCAAATTAAGGTGTGGAGGTAGCTGCTATTTTTCCTGGTTTCATGAGAAGACCATTTTGCAAATAAGACACTTAAAAAAAGTTTTTCCTTGCAAACCACCCACTACTATAAAGTTCCATTTCATTGCTCTTCGTATATTAATAATAAAAGCCTCTGGGAATCATGTGGTTACTAAGGTTAAGATAAATGTGTGTTTGGGATGTGTGCAGATTTTCTCCATTTTGCTGGGTTTGCATTTTCATTCTTTGGAAAACAGACTCTTTCAGTTTCCTTTCTTGTGTTTTAAAATAAACATTTCTCTTCTGGAATGTCTCATTTAACTTGCAAGCATATTGAGATATCTTTTAAAAAATGTTAACATTCATTTGCCTTACAAATTGGAGAAAGTTTATTTAACAGGGCAAGGGTCTACACCACAAGGCTCAGGCTCTTTTCTTGGGTAATTCATACACTGGAAGGCGAAATATGCCTTAATAATTCTCAATATTTTGTTTGATTATGGTTCAATAAGCTTATAATCAGACCAACTAAACTGCGTTGTGATAATTAATTTATAGATGCCCTGATGAACTTTAATTTTTTAAAATTTAGAATTACTGAACACTTTCAGGTGGTACTTTTTTGAAAAAGATTGAGATTATTGAATGATGATGATGATTGACACCAAAGATGTAGATCTAGAAATCTTTAGAGCACTTCATCTGCCTAGCAGCCTCGAACTATTTGAAATCCTAATTACTGTTAATTATTTTCATTTGGCTGTTTTCATTACTGTAGCTTATTTCTTCTGTGTTTCCTCTTAACTTTAGAAAGGCATTAGATGAGGGCCTCACATAACTCCTTAATGACATGTCAGTAAACTTCTGATAGCATTTGTAATCCCATGATCTCCACCTGTGCTCTGAACTTGCTTCTTACCACACTTCTGAGCAGCAATTTTGAGTGCCAGATTCTGGGAAAAAATCTTGTAGCTGTGATTTGGCAGTGCGTGCTGGCTGATAACTGAAGATGAATGTGGGACATGGTTTTAATCAGTGGGTTTCAACTTCAGTAAGTTAATGTGCTGAAGTATCTAAGTCGGGTTTCACATGAGTTTCTATTCCCAGTGATTTATCCATAATCATCTTTACAGATGATGGACCATTTACAGGACTTGTCTGTGTACAATCCATGAATCTTAGTTTGAGTGCTTTTAATGCATCTCTGTCAAATTAGTTTGATTTAATTGACAGCCTGCCTTTCAAGGTGTCTTTTTAAGATGAGAGATTTTAGAATGGAATTCCTGCAGTTGAACAAAGGAATATTATTGAACTTTGACTGTGTTTCATTAGAGCAGAAATTCACTACAGCAAAGAAGGCAAAAATCCATGAGAGCAGTCCATCCAGGCTGGGATGGCAGGCTGACAGTCCAATGCTGGATCAGCTGGTGACAGGTTTTAAACTCCAGAGAGCTTAATAGGCACAGCATTCCTGCTAAAATGGCTCCTGGGACACAAGAAGAAAGCATGCACTGGGCAAAAAAGAAAGGACATAAGACCCTGGTCTGGTGGAGTAGGCATTGTAGGACATGTGCCTCCTTCCACCCCAGTCCTAGAAGGGAGCTGTGAGGCAGTGCTGGAAACTGATACGGGCATCCTCTGACACTGGGGCAGGGGCAAGAGGATGTGCCGAGCTTGCTTTAAAGGCTCAGGCTCTAAAGCAGTGAGGGGGAACCCACAGCTGCAGGAAGCTGTTCTGCTATCTCCCAGCCATGCATGCTGGTGAGGCAGTTGTCCTTGCTCAGGGCCCCGGTGAATGGGTTCAGTGCAACAGAGTGTTGAGGGACCTCTCACTGACAAAGTTTTCCAGGGCAAATTCTTTAGTTCATTTCCTGAGCCTAGCTGTGCTCTGACAGCTTGAAGTCCTGTGACAAGATCTCCTGACTGTTGTGTTGTTGACATTGATGTGCCCTAGAAATTTCCAGCTTTGTATACGGCTGTGCCTGTGCCCATGTCTACATGGGTACAACTGTTCAAAGACAGCCTAAACCAAAGAAAGTGTGTGTTTTCGAGGTGCAAGGCATAGTGTTAGGACTCAGGAATTCCTCACTGCTAATTTTGGCTGACACATAATTCCCCCTGTGGCTTTCCATGCATGTGGATGAAGCCAAGGGGACCTACTAGGGGTCACTGCTTCCAGGCCTTAGTAGCTGCAAATGGGACAGTGTTTTAACATCTATAATGTAAGTGAGGAAGTTGATTATGGAAAATCTGTCCCTCAGGAATAGCTACATAGAAAGAAAGACTTTTTTTAAAAAATCCTCTTCTATGGGTAAAATTTAAGTTAATACTGTTAACTTTAACTTAACTTATTTACAGACCCCTAACTGTGGAAAGTGCGGGGAGATCTCTGTCATGATCGCCTTACTCTGCAACGTTAAACAGTGGAAATAAAACTTACATGTGCTTCTCTATTTTTAGTCTTTCCTCATACCGTGTTCTCACGAGTGCTCCCACCATCAATCTTTGCCCTTTCCACATGCAGTCAGTCAGCAGAGTATCGCCTTACTGTGTCACGCCTTATTGCCGCTGCCCGTGGGCTGCGTGTGAGCCAGCTGCACGTGTAGATTGGCACCTCTCAGGAAGCTGGCTGGAAGCACAGGTGAGCTCGGTATGGATCCTCCGCCATCCGCCCAGGGCGTGGGGAGAGGACCGGTGGTGGTGACTCCTGCCAGCTCGGAGACCCTGCTCTTCTGCAGGGATATCGGAGAGGAAAGAAATCAATCCAAATGTGTCCTTAGTGGCAGATGTAGTGTAAAGATCTGTGTAAAGCTGATGGGTTACTTTGGCTGCTCCCGTTTGGAGGGTGGCTGGCTGTCACCAGTGCTGGGAGTCTTCTCCATGTCCTTTTCCCTTGATGGCAGAATGAGTGCTCTCCAGCCGTGCCCTTTGACATGTAGGCGTGTCCTTTGAAGCCCACCTGCCAGGCCTGACACACCCATTTCCCACAAGGGCAGAGCTTTGCTGCTGCTGACAAGTGGCAGTCTTACATGTAAGGTGCCGAGGGCTATAAAGCAAATGGAAAAGCAGGGGAGGAAGCACATGGAGTGCAGGAGCTTTCTGCTCCCACTGCTGAAGGGAGCAGAGGAGGCTGTGTCTCCAAGTCTGTGTTGTTCTCAGAAAGACCCTGGCTTAGGCTGTTGGTCAGTGGCAGGACCGTGCTGTACCTTACTGTGCATAGCCCCAGGTAGGTGCTGGGCTTTCAGACCTGTCCATGCCTTTGGCCTATGTGAGGGTTTTCCAGCTTCAGATGTTTTTAAAAGAAACCCCCAGCAAATACCAGTAAAAGCAGAAAGTAGAAAGACGTGCTCACAGAAATTTTCTTCTTTATTTAAGTTTCTGGGTTTGCATGGAGTGAATCTGTATGGTGGACAGTGGAAGCATTTTTTTAGGTTTCAATCAGCCCTAGGACTCATAGCCAAAGGAACCAGAGCAAGAAAGCAAAGTATGCTTAGTTTACAAACACACATTGCCTTTGCAGAGCACAGCAGTACTTTAAATAATTGGAAAGAGCTGCAATGAACTGCCCTGACCAAAATTCATCATCCTTGGCCACCTGTTGTATGGATAGCATGCTATTTTTTGAACCACAAGGCATTCAGAGTATGCTGCTATACGTGCTGGAAAAATTAATAAATAAAATAAATAATGGCGAGAAAAGAATAGAAAAAAATGAGGCAAAAGGTGAATTGGTACATATTATAATTACCTACGTAATTAGCAGAATAAGCACTGGGAAGCATTTTATAGTGCCTATTCTAGTGTACATCTGTTGCCCAACTTTCTTTGTTTGCAAGTGTGTGGCTAGTTTGGGCAGCATGGCTCTAGCTAGCAGGCTACAAGCAGGATCCATTCTGGGGCATGTTTTCCTTCTGGCCTGCAGCCTTTTCCTCCAAGTGGTGTGGAAGTAGTGCTTAGGTGGCCAAGGCTGATGAGCTGTTTCAGTGGTTCCTCTTCTGCACAGCCATCTGATTTTGGCCAAACACATCTTTGTTGTGTAGAGGGGAGTTGGGCAAAAATATGTCCATGAGTATGGTATAGTACCTAGGAGTAAAAACTGCTTTACTAGTAGCACAGATCTATCAGAAAACTGAGGGTCTGAGTGTTTCTTGTGGCACTGCCTGGATCATGTCCTGCTTGATTTAACATTACCTATCCCTCCTCTGTCTGCAACACTTCTAGAAGCCATTGAAGTTTTGATAAGTACCTGGTTTTAAATACTTTTAGGTCAGAGACTGAGGCTTTGTGATGTAAGTCCTCAGGTCTTGAACTCAGAGTGTGTTGCTGAAATCAGAGACATAGGGCAGCTTTGCTCGCTCCTGTAGTTTGTTTAGGTGTTGGAAGGCAAAGTTTCCTAGCAGATAGAATTATTTTTTCTTCTTTTTTGGTATTGATATTTAATCAAATTTTCAGTCTTGTGTGCTCTTGGCAAAGGTGTACCTGCTGTTTTAACAAGTTTGCTTATCTTTTATATGCACACTCCTGCCCTGTAAAGGGATTACTAAGAACTTATATAGTATATATGATTCTTTCAGAACAGGATAAAAATTGATTCTTGTTTTACAAGGCTTATACCCATTTTTTTAGAATTACTATGTTAATATTAACATTAACATTACCCCTTTTAATGTGTAATTATCACATTGCCACAGTAATGGCTGATTTATACTACGGTCTGTAAAACAATAGAACAGATGATGTTTTTATAGTGTGTATCTGTGTTCAATGGAAAACCTGGGTGGCTAGATGAAAATGTCCCACTAATTTGCATTTGGTTTCTAAGGTTTGGTCATGGACATTAATCAATATGTGAAAATAATTTTGCTCATTTTGTGCTTTTCTTGACAGTTTTCTCTCATTTCTAATTCATATGATAATTTTTTTTTTTTTAGCCTCTGAGGTAATGTTTTCATAATTTTATTCCTCTTTTATTCCTTTTATTCCTTTTTTTTTGTGATTGTGGAGGAGACAGTAGTCAGGATATCCAGCTTCTAGCAGACATTCTTTCTAATGGATTTGGCATGATGAAAGACTAATAGGGAGAATGTCAAACCCAGCAAGGAAGGCAGGGCACTCTGGCACAACTCTCCTAGTTTTTGGAGAGTTTCAATGAAAAGGGAGGAGAAAATTGTGCAGTACCATGAGACCAAACTGTGGTCCATAAATCAATCTAAGGAGTCTGACATTTCTGAGGGGTTTTTTTTCCTCCTATAAAGTAAGCTAAATGTTTATGCCATAACTGCAGAAAAGCAATAAAAGGCAAAGGTTATAAACAAACCATTTTGTGCCGACAGAGGGTTCATAGATGCTGACAAGAAACAAATACAGTGAATGAGGCCGGTACTCTGTTCTGATAAATTTCATTGATTCTGCACCGTGTCATTACGTTTGCAGCCTGCCCTGTTATCTTGTAGCTCCAAACTTTTCATTATGGCTCCAGATGATAACAGCTGTTGATACACAGCAGTGACTACCATGGGGGTAAAGTACCATTTGCTAAGAAATAATTAGGAAACCCCCACGTGTGGGAAGCTTTGATCTGCCTGTGATGTTGTCCTTGCAGAGGACATTATATGCCAATACTGCATCTGTTTCCTGGATGAGTTCATGAAGCCTTTATGAGAGCACACGTGCGCTATAAAGCAGTGTAATCAGACAGCTCCCACTGGCTGAGTCAGTGCAAGCAAGAAGTGTGCTGCTGTGCTGGGCCTGGTCTTCATGACACCTCTATGTTAAGACTGCCCAATGTCCACCTTTTTCACAAAAACACGGATACCAAAAACACGGTGCTTTTTGTTGCTGTGACTACCCTGCTGTCAGTGCCACACCAGGCAGTTTGTCTTGACCACCGGTATCTGCTTACACCAATAACAGCAACCTAAACATGTCTGTAGTCTCAAGTCAGCAATATTGACAAAGATAGAAAGCTAAACTAGGAAAGCAGTCCCCAGTTTGTGTCATTTCCTAGCAGTGTGAGGTGAGGTACAAGGTAGCTCTGAATCCCAAGTGTTTTGAGAAAATAACCATCTCGCCTTACCCTAGGTAAGCACAAATCCACCCAGTAGTTTCTGGTTTGTTTCTGATCTGAGACTGGATGAAGAAGGGGGCCTGAAGCACAGTCTGAAGGAACTTTTAGCAAAAGAGAGCACAGACTGTGGGTGTGTGGTGTATATAAGCTGATACTGGCAGATGTTACATGAGTGCAGGAAAACTGCCAAAGCACCTGCAGGCTGCTGCTTGGCAGTAGCATTAGAAAGGTACCTGGTTCCCTCTTTCTTACTAACAATTGGTAAAAGACTGAGAAGAGTATGTATATGTGGAGGAAAATCAAGATAAGAGGACAAAAGGAGAAAAAACCAGGTCATGCATATAATACTGTCTACAATACTGAAAATAGCTGCAGACTGTTTGTTATTTTGAAGAAACCCAAGCTCCAGCTATGATGAGATTAATGAATTGGAAAGGAACTCCTCTTTATACATTAAATGTGCTGTATGGAGTTACTTCTTGTAAGATTTCCATTCCTCTGCAGCCCAACTTTGTCATGTCAGATCAGGGTGCTGCAGTGTCCCTGAAAAATGTTTTCAGAGGATCACAATTCCACTGGAGCTTTTCTGTTCTTTGCTGATATCTTTCATATGATGAAGATATCTATTTGTGGTCAGAAAAGGTTATTTGTTTAATAGTATTACTGGAGTAGCCCTGAATTTATCACCTACTTCTGCCTTTGACCTAGTGTACTGCTTGCTGCAGTCCTGTCTGCCTCACCATCCTGAACCTCTTTACTCTTCTGCAGCTTCTGCAAATAAATGAAAGGCTAAAGACAAGTTCAGGGAGCCTGTCGATGTGGTTCCAAAGACTTCCTGCACAAATATATTTCAAGGACAGGTGTAGGCTCTGAGGCTGCTGTCAGCGAGTAGAGTAAGGTTGGATGCTGTCACAGGAGAGGTGACATGGCTCTCCAGGGACCTGCCTAGTGCCACTCATTGCACTTCTTAAAGACACTGAGGTTACCTTGGAATAGATTTACTTGCTTTCCTCCGGCAAAAAATACAGAGTTCTGGGGGTAATGAGGGGTACCTTTAACTAGAGGTGATATCAGAGTGTGGATTGTTGATAGGGGGAAGGGACAGGAAATTCTGCTGATACCTAAACCTGAATCTTGGTTACACCTCTGACTTTGCTGACACTATTTCAGTTGGACAGAAGGATATGGGCATGGAGGCTTAAATACTGTAATTCTTAACCTTCCTAATGAGGACATCTAGAAACCAAAAGCCATATCCTTGGTTGTTTCAAACCCTTTATCTTCACAGAATTTACACAGAGAATAAATCTTGGCCAGTGTATGTGTTCCATAATACCTTTTTCTTTACAACTCTGGAACACAGTTATATCTTAGAAGTTTTCATGGCCTTGTTGGCATTTTGCAGGGTTTCTTTCTTGCAGCACCCTGGAATGCTGTGTTGCTTTTGGGAGGTTGCCATACCACATTGTCTAGCCACGGGCTAAAGGATTTTATTTATTTTTATTTCACATTGTTCCAGCTGTTTTCACTTTTATTTCCATACTCCAGCAGAATTTCTTCATGAATGTGGCAGCACATCAGGTTTCTTGTTTTATGAGTTGGAGTTAGTGAAATAGCCTGCTGGATTTGTTTGCCCTTATGTGAGAATTTTAATACTGTAGCAGGAACAGAATGAAAGGTGACATTGAGCTCTTATCGAAGTGAGGGAAGAAGTGGGAAAGCTATTCTCCCAGAACACTGCTGATCTGAGCTTTTTCTAGCTGTCATGTTCTTATTCAAATAAAGTCCCTGGATGAGGCTATCAGTGTTGTAAGTGCCAAAAAGAATCTTTGCTGGAGTATATAGCAATGTAATTTGCAGCGTAACTCTATGTGTGGTAAATTGCATGGACATACGTACATTGAGATCTGTCTTCTATATACTCTGCATTCTTTCATAACCATGATTTTTTAAAAAGTAATTTATTCAGTGGTTGCTTTTCTGAGCCTGTGTTGCTTGTGTGCTTTCTGTTCTTCATTATATAGCTTTTCTGTTACTAAGACTGCATTAAATGACTTTCTTCATCTCTTTTACATGTTTTTGTCTTTGAGCCGGCTAAATGATCAATTAAACTGTCATTGTGAATGAAATCTGAAAACATTTGTTTATCAGTAGCAAGAGAAACGTTGGCTGTCCTGTCTAAGAGGTATAACTTGGCTTTCAGTCTTTTGTTATTTTCTTGGTTTCAAGGAACAGATAAGTACTGTTACTGTTCATAATAGAGTGACTGTTCACAGAGGGGCTGCTGAAGCCTTTATTGTAATAATAAGGTGAAACTGATATGAAGAGACTCATCTTGTGCAATAAAACATAGCTCTGTTTACTGATCTAGAAAAGGAGGAAATGTCTGAAGACCTCCCTCTCGTTTCTCTTGTAGGATTACCTTGACTGTATCACTGACCAGACCAAGCTCTCCCTGGGAACAGAGGAGCGATCGGCCCTGTTTGGAAACATACGGGATATCTACCATTTCAACAGGTAAATTCATATTTAACTAAATGAAAACAGTTCAATAGCCTGTGTTAACAAGAGGGAGCAAACCAGCCAAGTACACTTTTATCACTTTAAAATGGCCAAGATCTATAAATTGAGAAATTGTCTAATTTTAATTCTAAGCAAAGTTGGTTTGCTGAGACCAGATTTTTTTTAGCTGTTTATTTGATGAATCAAGTATGGTCTCCATTTACTTTTTTTGCTTTTATGCTGGGTATTTACAAGAATGTAAGCCTAACCTGCTCTGTGCCTTAACTGAGCATAATGCTAGACCACTGTAAAAGAAATTCTTGCCTTAATGAAGAGATGTTTTATCCCTACTGTATCAGCTCCTTTTGTGTACCTATGTATATCACCCAGGTCTCCCTTTTGTAGTGTTTTATGCTACTAAGCACTCCCTGAATTAATTTCTCTAAACTGTATTCAAGTACCTTTCTTTCACTGAAGTTTTCTGTTCAGTGTATTTCCAGCCTTCTCCAAAACTCTGCATGGGATTCTAGTGTGTATTGGGAGCCTGAAGTAAAATTTCTTGCTTGCATAGCTAGTGCCACATTGTGTGGGATCTCAGTATCTGCAGTTTAAAGAGCATGCTGTTGTTACTTTTGTCTGAATCCTCTATTACTATAAAATTATTAACTTACTCAGCATTTAAGGAAAACCTGAATATTCAACTGGTGCAGGAAATATATTGACATAAAGTTCCCACATCTTTTATATCCCAATACTCCTGTAAAACTCCCTTAGCTTTGCTATAGTTGACAAAACATCTCCCAAACTACTGCGTTCTTTGAAGAACAACAGATAATTTAATTGAATCAAAAGAGGATTCTGAAGTGGAGCACTTGTGTCAAAGGTCATCTTCAGTGTTTTTCCATCATCATGGGAAGTTACTTTAAAGGGCTTTAACTGCTGGGATTGCTGTTTAGTGTCAAAGGAAAGAGTGAGAATGGGTCTATTCAGAATTTATGGACAAAGATGAAATCTAAAGTCTTTTCCTGAAGCTTAAAATAGCTACTGCAGGGTAATGGAAATATGCTTAACTAGAAAGCTGCTGTGTCCTGCTTCAGCTGCAACAACTGACTTTACTGAATGTTTAACAGCTGGAAAATACATAGTGGGAGCATGCTAAAACAGGCTCATGGACTGTTTTAGAGCCATGAGACAATGATTGTGAGCTTAGATTCCCAGTGGTCACAGAATGGAAAAACACAGTCCTGGCCATTATATTTTCTGATCCTTCAAAAGCTAGAAAAATGACAGACTTGATAGCTAGGATGCATTTATGTCAGCTTCACTGCAAATATTACCTACTAAAAATACTTTCAAATATGATCAGTTTTTATACAGAATTACTGAGCTGTGCAAAAAAAATGCAGCAGTTAGAAAGAAAAAAAAAAAAGCAATTTTGGGCAATTTTAGAGATAGATATGGTTAAAACTCACTGGAAAGTTGTCCAAAGCCTCTACTAAATTATTAATGTATTTCAGGCCTTCCGATATAAATTTCTGCTTGGAAATTGTGAGTTCTTAAAACTGAACATTCACTGTAGATCCCAATATAGCTTCAAGGATTAAGTTTACTCCTGTGTGAAATTTGGCATGTAGCTTCTGTGTCCTAAACATACTCTGGAGCCTTTTTATTTATTCTTAGCTTCAGAAAAAGGTCCACTTGGCAGTTCTATATTAGTAGTTTCAGATGGTTTTTGTGAGCATGATTTTATAGATTCAGAATTACCTTGTTTTTCTCAACTTTGAATTTGACTGGTAATCAATAATCAAAGGTTTCAGTTTTTTTCAGATTTGCAGATCTGAGAAATTTCATTTCAGTAAATGGGATTTTCTCTCAGCTAAACTACCTAGGATTTTCAGGTGGTGTATTGAATGGCAAAAATAGTGGTCATCGTGGTAACTGCTAGTCCCATGATTATGATCTCTTTTTGAAAAATTATTTCTTTCTGAGTTTCATGGTGGTAAGGTCTGGCTTCTTCTGAGGAGACACCATTGTAAAACAAAAAAATCAAAGCATCCTAAAAGGCATTGTAATAAGACTTCCATTCATTTGACTTGAAAAGATAATGAATGCACTGTATGCAAAATTGTCAGTCTTTATGCTTCCCTCTCTCATCCCAAAGGAGTTAGCATTAGCTCCCGATGATGTTTGTACAGATTCAGATTTGCCCAGCCCATAACAGCCCAAGCCATGTAGCTCAGTACCTGGTCTTAACTGGCACTGGCACCTGTGTCATGCTTCAGTCTGAATCTTGTTAGTGATTCAGCTGAGAGAGCACGGAGTTCCTCCAGCAGTGCTCACTTGTGCTCCCTGCCTGGCTGGCTGCCACAAGCCACTTGCAGAGGCCAAGAGCTGTGACCAGCAGAAAACCTCTGGATATTCAGGTGGACAGGACCAAGGCTTTTCTCTGTTATTTTTCCTGCCTCCTGCCAGGTACTTAAATGTAGCTTATAATAATAGCCCTCGTTTTTCACATCACCTTGGCATTATAGGGATTTATTTAAGATTTTCAGGATGCCTGAGCATGAGAGTTTTACTGTTTTTACAGTGGCAGACTTCCCTAACCAATCCTGTTGTTACCAGCCAGATGAGACAGAAAAGAGTGCAATATAGGTAACAAACTCTTTCAAAAACAGCCCATACACTATGGGCTTGTGCTGAAGACACAAACCACTAGTCTGTTTACCACATAAACATGGACTCATTGCATGAATATATGAAATCTTAAGTGTTCCTTTTCTGTATCGTGAAGGAGAAATGATGTGGTTTTATTGGAGACCAGTAGGAATAAAATGACAGTCCAGGTGCTACATACTCTGAGCCATTAGGAAAACGTCTGACTGCCAGACAGCAGGAATCCTCTGAGCCTGTTTGACATGTTTGATATTATTTCCAAAACTCATCTGTGAGACACAGTCAGTCAGTATAACTAATGGTTGTGGTGGTCACCATTGCTACAGCTTGCTTCTTTTGCTGATGTAAACAAGTGTCACGAGTGTGGGGTATCAAGCAAGGTTCATGTTTTTATTCCCATTTTGATGAAGGGAGAAATTGAGGTATAGAGGTTAAATTGTCACTGTACAAAGTGACTTAGTGACCACTGAACCTAGGGTCTTTGCCTGTCTTTGTTCCTTGCAACTGCTTGCTGATTTCTCCCTTTCCTTCCTCCAGTAATTAGAGAGGCAAAGAACAAGTCAGGAAACTCTTCTGGTTTACTGTTTTTTGTACATGCAGAGGGAAATTGTGTCTGCTTACAGGAGAAAAGGGTAGTTCCCTAGGTATAGGCATAGGAACTCAGGCAAAACTTGTTCAGGGAACGAGCTGTGAATCGGGATAAAAGTAGCCCTAAATGGAAATCATCTGTGGGAGTGTGNGGGGGGGTGGAAGGGTGGGGTGAGGAGGGTCAGGAGCAGAGAAAATTCTATTAGAGAACAAATTGGCAGATAACTCAGTTTCTTCTCTCATTTTTCTGAGTACATCTTTCAGTTAAGACTGAAAGCTCTTTTGATCAAGGAGATAGCTTTGAGGTTTTCTTCTTCTACTTGAACTCTTTCAATGAATTTGCTTTCAAGAACTGAGTCTCATTCAATAGCAAAAAGGTCCCTTATTGCTTTGCTCCTGTTCAAATGAATTAATTTTCTCTTTGGCTTGTCAAAATTATAAAATCCTCTCATGTGTTGTTTTTATGCATGTATATATATATATTCCCTTCCAGAAAACTTTTTTCAGGCTAACCAATTTATCTTCAATGAAGAGACACACTAAAAGTAGACTAATTTTCCTGAGTGAGCTTCTTAACATTCTTCTTGTATGAGAAATATGTCCCCACTTCTCACCAGTATTTTTCATAGCAGTTCATCATCTCCTTTGGTCAAGTAAAGCTTGTAGAACATAAAAAGTCTTTATAGGACAGTGCACGTGCTTCAGTAGCTTTTAAATTTTCTTAGTTATCATGTTAGTTGATCTACAAGCTACACAACTGTCTGACTGCACCACTATGATTGTTGTGAAAGAGCTGTCAGTCACAGAGTCATAGAATAGTTTGGGTTGGAAGGCACCTTTAAAGGCCATCTAGTCCAGCCTCCTTGCAATGAGCAGGGACATCTTCAATTAGATCAGGTTACTCAGAGCCCCATCCAACCTGGCCTTGAATGTTTCTAGGCATGGGACATCTCACTGAAGGAAGGGGCTCAGCTTTGCTTAGCAGAACAACCAATCCATGGCCATCCTGACAACTTAAATTTTGAAATAGTGGGAATACCATTTCCTTATAGTTCTCCTCTGCCTGCAAATAAAAAACCGCAGCAACTGGGGGAAGAGGGGCACCAAAGGGATTCCTGTTCCCTTTTTAGGACTCCCTACAATATTAAGTGCTGCCATAAATGTTGCAGCACTGCCTGGTTCTGAATATATAGGTGTGTCTATTCCAAGGTGTGCCATAATTGTTTTACCTTGTCCTGTTCTTTGTTTTAGTGAACTTCTGCAAGATTTGGAAAACTGTGAAAATGATCCTGTGGCTATAGCAGATTGTTTTGTTTCCAAGGTAAGTCTGCAGCACCAGCTGCAGAGTGATATGGGGGAAATGAGATTAATTTATTAGCTTTTGAAACCTAATTCTGATAGCTTTTGTAAAGTTAACCAAGAAAAGTCAGCAAATCTATGGAAAGGGAATTTCTCTTAGTAATGGCTAGGGATATGCCTCTGATTTGCATTTCTAAAAAATCAAGACAAACGTGCAATTTTCTCCACCAAGTGTATCTGAACTGGTGGAACTGTTTATTGCATTCATTTTTAGGGTTTGCTTTTTTTTGTCAGCTATTACAGGGGTTCTCTTTGTTACTTCCATCTGTTAATGTACGTGATCAAGTGGTACTCCAGTTATGCCTTGTCAGCTTAAAAACAACTAGGGAATAAAACTTGGCTGCATTCTTAGAAAAGGTAGTAACATTAACATACAAAATGTGGCCATATTGTTTCCTGAGAATTTTTCCTGAAACCCACAACTATGCCTTTAATCTTCTTTTTAAATGGGATGGCCCAAAATCTAGCCTTAAGATTCAAATCTCATTCTCTCTGAAATGCTTTGAATTTTCTGAACGTTGATTTGACATCTTGATTCTGTTGGGCAATACTGAAGCCAAAAATATGGAGTAAGGGAAATTGTTAGGTGCAGGAGAAATACAGGGAAGGAAGTGACCTTCATTGTAGGAAACACAGAGAGCCAGTCAGGGAGAAGAGCTATAATGAGTAGGAAACTACAGATGATGCTAGTTCACTGCAGACTTCACCAGAGAATCTACATATGCCTTGAATCTGTAGAGCCCAAATGTGTTAAAAAATAATTCTATCTTTGTGGTATTTCTGGAGGAAGAGGGGTCATGTATTTGCTTAAATTTGGATAATCTCTCTATAGGTGTGTTTGCCTCTTTGTATTAAAAAACCAACAAAAAAACAAAATGCAAAAACAAACACAAAAATCCCCCAAAGAAACCAAAAAGCCAAAGCTGTCATGTTTTATACTTTGTCCTGAACTCAGTATTGCCAGCACCAAGCACTCAATGTAGTAAGTCTAACACATGGATTTAGGATTAACTGGGCCACCCTCTCATTGTGGTCCAGTAATTTGTTTGGCACTGTTGTGACATAAGGGATTTTATAGTAAATTGGAGTGATGATACCAGCTAAGTGCTGCTCTTTCACCAGATCACTTGCTTCAGCTGAGTTTGAGAAAGTTGTAATTTATCTAGCAATTGTAGATTGTATCTAGCAATTGTAGGTCTGTTGTAAGCATTAAGAGACCTTAATGTTGGCACCACTTCTACAAAAGTAGGATGGATTTTTGCCCCTTTGCAGTGGGGTTTATGGCATGTTGTTGTTGCTACAGATAGCCTGGATTGAATTGAAGGAGAGAGAGAATGGGATAAGGGCAAGTGCAAAGTCCTGCTTCTAGGACAGAGTAACTCTATGTGCATGCTGGGTCTGGCTGACTAGGAAACAGCTTAACAAAAAAGATCTGGGGTCCTGGTGGGCAAGAAGTTGTGAATAAGTCAACAGAGTGCCTGTGCAGTGAAGGCCAATTGGGAGGCCTTCGCTGTATTTACAGATAAAACAGTTTGGAGCTGGTAGATATTTCTGCTGTATTGCTTGCTTATAGCTGGGACTGCTGGGACTACTCCTGCTGGGAAGCAAAACAGAGATGGTGCAACTGAGAAAAAGAAGTCCAGGAAAAAATTGTGTTCTCATTCAAACTGGCCAACTGAAAGGGCTTGTCTGGTAGACTTTCTGGCCATTAGTTCCAAAACCCATCCGCATATCATTGCTTGTGCCTTTTGTTCCCTTGTCAAATGCTTTTAGCATTTGTATTATTGGCAGGCAACTGCCTGATGGCTCAGAAATTGCTAGAGATTGCAGTACTAACAGGCATTTTTTAGCTTCATCCAGACAAGTGCAAACACTTAAAATCAAAATCAAACAATACCAAAATACCCCACAGTTCTGGTTTTGGCCGTGAGGATTTCATTACAGCAACTGCTGACTGTCTTAACAGATTCCAGTTGTCCATTCTTGGTTGCTTGTGTCTTCCCAGCACTGAGAAGTGGAAATAAAACTGCCTTTTTTGGCAGCACGTGCTCCTTCAATCTTACGGGACTTTGGCCATTTATTGTTTCATTGCTTCGAGTGCGTTAGATCTTCACTGTGAGTTAAGCACGGGGATATTATCACGCTGAAGTCATAGCTCACAGCCTTAGCTAATGGATGTGGCTGTGCTGGAGGCTCTTGAGTGCTTCCAGTGGAACTGTGCTTAGGTTACACGAGCGCTGGATCTAGTGCCATTTTTTCACCCTGTGTACTGTGAATACACTCTAGGTGTTGGGAATTTTAAGGTATAACCAAGTTTTCACTGTAGGTGCTGTGTTTGCTTTTTGCACTCTTATGAAGCTCAGTAACTGCATAAAGTAAAAGTTATTTCTTTCTTAGGATTTATGTGAAATCACACAAAGTTGGTTTGCATGTATAACAGAACAGTTATGGTTAAAGTAACTCTGGAGCTTATTGGAACTGAAATGTTTTATATTTGTGAAGACATCTGGGGAGCTTAATTTTTGAAGTTTTGGATCATTCTTTTTGAACTTGACTTTTGTTATTTGGTTTTGCTCAATAAAATTTCTTGTATAGCATATTATACTGCTCTCACACAATCATACATGACGTGTTTCCTGTGTATAATTTTCATGCTTGGGTAGTAAAAAGCCTTGTAACTTATAAGGGAAAGGATTATCAAAACACACTTCAGCACTTTGAACAAAAACACATAATTGTGGATTTGAATCTTTATCTTAACATCTTTTGTGCTGAGTGCCCAAAGTAAATAGCCCCTAAAATGGCAGCTTTAATTTGTTAACAGACTTCAGCAATGTCTTTAGTCTAAACTAGCCAGTAATGTAAAACTCATTACCCAATAAAATAACGATGCAAAGCTATGACTTTATGGAAATGTAAATATTTAATAGCAACTTACAACACTGTATTGAATCCCTCTGCTTCCAAATATTTTAATACATTAATAACTCACAGGCAGATAGACACAAATGCAGAAAAGCACGCTTATTTTAAAACCTGCTATCCAATCATGAATTGCTGTCTTTCTACCTCAAGATGCAGATGGTGTGGATGGGTATTTGTTTAACAGCGTGGGATGGCTGCTGCATGGAAGTAACCTGCCTCTGAGGGTAGTGTTGTACCAGTTTGGTTTATACCAGTTCTGATCCTCCCTCTTTGTCTAGAAGAACTGTATTAACACTAGTATGTAGAAGTTCTTGGAGGCATTTTGCTGGTAACTAATTGGAGACTGATAAAAAGGCTCCAGTGCAAGCTTAGCTATGGCTTAATTATTCACACAGAAGACTGTTTATAAGGGGTTTTTGCCAGTTCGGTCTTTCATTTTCATAGTGACGATGCCAGTGTTAATTAGAAGATTGACTTCAGTATTCTACACGTTTACATTTAAGTGAGTTGTTTTAAAGGAGAGCTGAATTCTGGCACATCGCTCTTCTCACTCAGCACCCCAGAAATTCAGAACATATGTTTTCTGAAAGGCCCACTAACAGCTTAACCAAGGGGAAAGGGAGAATTACTTTAATCTAGCATCTCATTAGTGAAGAGGAGATCCAGGCAATTGGCTTCAGTTTGCACACTGACTCCACTCATTTTCTCAGTCTGCATTTTCTTTTAGTGCCTTTTATGGCTGTGAAAAAGCGCAGTGCACCAAGAGTTGAGGGAAGATCTGGAATGTACGTGGAGGAGATGTGCAGTGAATTGATTCCACTGTGAGGCACCAGTGTAACTATTGCTGGGGTCTGCTCATGCTTGGCTTTGCCCTTGAGGGTGACTTGCAATCAGTATGGACGAACTCTCAGTTTGAGTCTCAGGTTTTTGCAGTTTCTACCACAACAGCTTTGGGCCCCCAGATTTAAACTGATCTCTGGAGCAATTCCAGTCTCTGTGCAGAGATCAGTTTTGATCTGGTCTGAAGACAGCTGATGTGAACAGAACTATTTTCAAGCTGAGTAAGTTTAAGAATGTCCCAAGAAATACTGATGAGCATAGCTGGTGTTTTCCTTATGGTGTGAAAGTATTCGGGAAAATATTAAATCCATCTTAACTCTGTTTTTTCTGTCGCTCCTGTACTGAGCAGTGCAATTTTGTCAGGGTGAGGAAGAACTTCTCTTGGAAGTGGCTCTCTTGGCCACTTTCCCAACATGTTCACATGAATCTGGCCAATGCCTGGGCAAGGTGCATGATGTTGATTGACAAGAGATCTGCAAGTTTGAGTGTGTATCAACAATCTCATCCTGGAGGCAAAACACATGTCCTTGACTTTCTCCTGGCACTATGCTCGCATTGCTCAGTAGAAGTAAATGCTCTCTGATGATTCTGTGTGGTGGAATGAGCTGTGGCTCACTGGAGCGAGTACACACGTAAGCGCAGTACGGAATTTGGTGTTATGTCTGTTCAGAAAGCAGGGATGATTGTGAAACCATTCTTAAGCTTTAGAGGTATCGAGGGCATAAGAAACTATCTTTTTTTTTTAATACAAATTTGTTCCATTTAATAGCTAGACTAAAATTCNAAAAAAAAAAAAAACAAAAACCAAACAAAAAAAAACCCATTAAAAGTAGTTCTGACCTTGTGTAAAAAAACTCAAAACCAAACCAAAGAGTGAGAGTGTGAAAGGGCTCCTGGGGATCTCAGACATGCTTTTGATTTTGAGGGGAATGTGCACACAGCCTGCTCTGTAACCCTGAAGTGTTTGGCCTTGTTTGTTTTACAGATAGTACTTTCATTGGTTAAAATTTCACAACAGATACTCTTTTCCTTTTTGTTTAAAAGGCAGAATAATCATGTGATATGAGCAGAATATATACATAAAAATAAATTGGCTCAAAATGTTCTTCACTCTGCTTATGAAGTATTTCTATAAATTGTATTATTTTGTTATCATAGCCATGGGAATATCTTAAAATTTATACTAAAATCCCCTAAATGAAAACTTTGAATTAATATATGAATATATAAAATAAAGTACATTTTCACCATACTGAATTTCACTTTAGTGTTCTCTCTTAAGCACCCTGGCTTATTATGAGTGCTGGCTAGTTTGGTATTGATTGCCAAAGAAAATTACACAGTGTAGTATCTGCAGCTCTCTGAGGTTTGTTAATTCTTCATCTTGAGTGGAGAGGGTTTGGAGCTGTGGCTGGGGTTCCAAGCATGGACGTGAACTGGCTGTGACACAGGCTGACCTTCTCTGTGTGTGAACGCAGGCAGTAGGTACACTGCCACAAAAGCTAGCTGTGATGACAAAGTGAGTTCAAATGTGAAAAACCAAGCTAAATTATTTAACTGTATTTGTATCGAGACTATTTTAGTTGGTTTGTTGGCTTCTAAGAGGAGAGCAGTTTAATAAGCTTACAGGCCACCCGTGAGTAAATGTGGATCACAGTCCCCTGGGGAAACATTTATTAGAAGTTTGCTTGAGTTATTTTCTTCAGAACAGTGAATACTGAAATCCAGTAAGACATACTGAAATGAATCGCAATGACTTGTACTCATGCAGAGTAACATCTTACTTTATACGGGGTCCTTATGGATCACTGCTCAGTGGAGAGATGAATGGCACAACCTGCTTTACCCCCGGGAGAGGGGGACGAGACCAGTGCTGTTGGAACTGGCAAAGGGCAGTGCCTGAGATGGCTCTTCCTGATGAATGGCTGAACGAAAAACAACCAAACCCCAACAGTGGGAAACAAAAGCCACAGCCTGTGTCAGCCCTCTCCTCAGGGGTGGTGCTCCTCAGAGCTCTGTGCCTTCTGTGAATGCAGATGTTCGGTCTTGCCATTCACCAGCAGTGACCCCTGGGAGACAGCCCCTCATGGAGCACAGCTATTGTGCTGCAGAATGCCAGAGCCCGTTCTGAAGATGCTTTGAGTGGAAATTGGGGTCTTATTTACTGCTGGAGAATTGTGTTTTATCTGTCTAGGGCTTAGAGAAGAAAAAGGGATTGATATGGGGAGCACTTTGCCATTCTGCATTGCTTTCTTAGCCTTTAGGACTCCAGTAAACTGCAGAAATTGCGTCTTGTTTGGGATAGAAGTTCATAGGCAGATGTGGACTTGGAGCACATGGGAATGTTTCTGGTAATCTGTTCTTGCATGGAATTAAAGGATGATTATTAAGAAAAAATCTTAGGCCAGGGAGGAAAGAAATGAAACTCAGACTTTAGCTCTGAGAAGCTCGTCAGCATTAAGTCTGAGCCATTTCAGTGTGACAGGCAAGTGTGGAAACCCACCCAGATCTAGTTACAACTTGTTGGGGTAATAGCTGTCTGCTTTCACATAATTTACTTTTCAAAAAAATCGCTTTTGTGGCTTCTAATTTCATGCTTAGACTGTGCTTAAATGTGAAAGTATTTATAATTGCTTGAAGATTTGAAGAAGCACACCAAACATAACCTGCAAAACTTATTTCTCCCAGTAAATACGCCAGGTACGTGGTGTGATTCTTGGGGTTGTCCTTCGACAGTCCAGGAGCTGGACTTCGATGGTAGTGGTGGGTCCCTTCCAACTCAGGATATTCTACAATTCTTTGGTACAGGTGTGCTTCAGCACACAAAAATACCTAGATAAGTGCAGCCAGCTGTTTGAAGGAGGTATCTGTAGTGATGGTGTTTTGGTTGGGTTTTTGGTTTTTTGGGGGTTTTTTTGAGATGCATAGATTTTCACAAGGTAGCTTGGAGGCCTTGTTGCAAAGTCACTTGTTTTATCTCTGTGTAGGTTTTCTTGGTTTTTCTTTCAAGTAAAGGAAAAATTTCCCCCTGCAAAAAGGTGAAATTAAATTCTGGTTGTATTAGAACTAGTGAACGATTCATTGATCAGGAACTGAAGGAGGTGTTGTCTTGACATCATCATCTTTATCTTGCACACGTTAGCTGCTAGTTTGACAAAATCTCAATATATGCAAACTTTTCCTCCCTGTGCAGAGTGAAGATTTCCACATATATACGCAGTACTGCACCAACTACCCAAGGTAGGAATTATGGGTTCCCTTTCTTCCTTTGTCACTTGGCCACTTCATGTAATGCAAGTTACAGTCTATGCAAAAAAAAAAAAAAATAATCAGCTTCTCCCCTTCCCAAATTGGAAGGGGTCACAGAGTTTACTTTTTATGTAAAAAAGAAAAAAAATACAATAATTTTTAAAAAATGCTTATCTGAAGTTTTGTTTTGTCTATTCTTGTGGTTCATTGCTTTATCCTTCTTTAGAAAATGATGGTCTTATTCTGCTGCTTGTATAATTTTCAGTAGGAGAGATTGGTTGCCTGTCAAGGGGAAACATAGCTGAATGCACGATAAATGAAAAAAAGCCAAACCAAACAACAGAAACAGCAGTTATTAGAATGGGAACCTGCTGCCCCTTTTTACAAGCTAAAAAGGAAACAATTCTTTACTTTACCTGCAGTCTTATGGAAACAGAGTATCTTACAGCTTTGTATTGATGTTTTCAGGTCTGTGGCTGTGCTGACAGAGTGCATGAGGAGCAAGGCACTGGCCAAGTTCTTCAGAGAGCGGCAAGAGGCACTGCAGCATTCTCTGCCCCTGGGCTCTTACCTCTTGAAACCTGTCCAACGCATCCTCAAGTACCACCTGCTTTTGCACGTAAGAAATGTATTTAATTTAGGGCTGCTGCACATCAGAGTTCCTGCCTCTGGTACAAGGCTTGGTGGTTAGAAAGGTTCTGGTTTTCCTTAAATGCTCTTCCATTTGTGGGTATTTGATTTCTACATGTGGAGACTTTCTGTCTTTGTCACTTCATACCATATGCATCGATTTGGAGTGTGGAATTTATGGTAATTATTTTAGATACATTGAATCAATCTTTGCATCCAAATAATTAGCACTTTTTTTGAAAACTGGTCTGTAATTCTGAAGTTGTTCGGAAAATTCTTGTCATGATTAAACACTTTTGTACACAAATTTATTGTTCCAGTGGAGAACAGTGTTTTTCCACATGTTGCAGTGTGGGGGGTGGTTGAAAGAAGGACTAAATACATATAAACACTCTGACTGCTAAGAATTTTGTGGAGAGGAATGATGGAGGAAGTGGGAACTCTTTCCATATTCAGTGAATCGAGTTAAGCAAGTTTCGGAAATTCATGCTTTATTGTTAACATTTTCCACATATGTTTCCTATTAGAGAGTCATGTTCTAGTGAAGTGTAAAGACACTGATCCTTATTTAAAATGCCTGGTGCTTTTCTACTCTCCAACTGTAAAGTAATGCCTAGTGTAATTCCATCAGGGTTTCTGTAAGTGTGTAGATACGTTCTGTGTTGTAGGAAAGCCATTAAATGCTGTCTGAAAAGTCTCCTGTCAGTGTGCTGTGCTCTCTTTCTCTGCCTCTCTGCTCACACTGGCTGCTGCAAGTGTACTTGCTGCTAAACTGACCCCAAAGGCTTGGCTTTGTTCATCATCTTGTGTTACTCAAATTGATAGCAACATCATCATTGCATCAGTAACAAAGGCAGGAACGTTGCCTTCGAGTGATTGCGATGCAAAGCCAAAACAGTACAGATAGAAACATAGTATTGCGTTCGGCTGGGGAAGTTCACTTAGGAATAAGGGCACTTTGGTCTTTTCCCTTTGTTGTAGGAAATAGAAAACCACCTTGACAAGGACACTGAGGGCTATGATGTGGTGCTGGATGCCATAGATACCATGCAGAGAGTGGCATGGCACATAAATGACATGAAGAGGAAACATGAACATGCCGTCAGGCTCCAGGTGAGTTCCCAGAGAGATTTTATGGGTGTTTGTGAGCTGGTTTTGTCAATATATATGCAATCAACATTTTTTAGTTTATCTTTTCTTTTAATCTTTGTCAGTCATAATTTAGACTCCTGTTGAGCATGCCTGTGGCTGTTTGATCTTGGAAACCATGGTCATAACTGCTGCAGGAAAATCTCAGACATCTCTAACCTACAAGCAGCATCCTGTAAAGCATTTATTTTGCAGTAATATGGAACTTAAGATAACTCGTCTTTCTTCCTTTCCCTCAATTGTACAGCACTGCTGTACAGTCCTGGGGCATGGCTTTGTTCAGAAATCTTGTGGTTTCCGATTTCTTCCCTTTGTGCTGATTAATTTTGTTTTGAGGCATTTCTTTTGCTGATTCTTGTTTAAGCGCTTTCCTCTCGGGTCTTAGAAGACTCATTATCAGTTGCTTTGTGAAAAGCGTAAACCTAGAAACATGATACTCAGAAAAACTCTAACTTTGCTTCAAATGAAGATTTTTTTGGGGAGAAGAAACAAAAGCTATACCCTGAGTAAATTTTGGCATCAAGAGCAAGCTCTTTTATAGAATTTTTGCTCCCATTCTGTTTCCAGGTTCCCAGTGAATCACACTTTTATGTTACATTTTCAATATTTATATTGCTTTAAGAAAATTGGGGGGATTTTTTAGTTTATAAAAGGGAGTAATACGCTTTATCCCATTTCAGAAATCCATGTCGTGTAATTCTTTGCGCATTTTTTTTCTTTTTAACATAAATTAAATTTATTCACCCTTTTTGTGGTTTTGTTCTTTTTTCTGTTTTGGGTTTTTTTTAAATGATTGTTTATTTTTTGTGTTGCTGTTGTTTATGTGTAAGGAAAATTTGACAACGTCTTGCCTGCAGCAGGGTAACCTTTTCCACACATTGCTGGAAATGCATGCTAATGCCTTTTAACAACAGTCTGCTATAAATCTGAGTAATTATATTTGGCAATATATAGGGGTTAAATGCTTTTGGAGAAAAAGCTTTTTTTTAATTTATTGAGCTCAGCTGGCAAATGTATGGGGTTGTGGAAAATGTTTATGTTCATAATTCCCCTTTAAAAAAGCAAAACCTGTTTCTGCAGCCATAGGGATAGGCCTTCTGCAGGCTCTCACGCTGCCATGTGGTCTGTAATGCTGCAAGTACTGCAACAGCTGTTCCTGCACAAAGTGTCCCTTGACAGTGGTGGACTTGATCCCTGTGCTGTATCCTGACTTTTTAAGTTCCTGGAGAAATCTGATCCAATGCAACTTTTAAATTTTTTTTCCTTTTTTTTTGTTTTTGTTTTTGTTTTTGTTTTTGTTTTTGTTTTTGTTTTTTGTTTTTGTTTTTGTTTTTAACAGCTGTCTGTATAGTCCAAAGTGGGTTGCTTTGGGGTTTTATGCCTGTGAATGCTTTAGCCTGCATTGGTGCTTCAAATGGAATGGGATGTTTTCCAGATGAAAGCTGTATTAAAGTCTAATGTCCTAGAGGGGCCAACCTAGGATGAGGCAATCTGTCCCTGCATTGCTAATGCTGCCAGGTTTAAAGTCTGATGGATATTTTTAAAGAGTTCCCTAGCTAAAGCTTTAGCCTGCTTTTAGAATTTGATGTCCCATGCTTAAGTCCTATGTCATTGCCATTGACAGAAAACACATGAAATTTAAGGAAGCATAATAGCCGTAGCTAAGTGGCACAGCCTTGTGAAGATGTTCTTAGATGTTTCTCCAACCTTTTTTTTTCTTAAGTAATAAATAAAGGGAGAAATATCCGTGGTATCTACAGAAATCATTAATATACAAGCAAATATTCAGATGTTCAGTTGATGGAATCACTTGTGGTCCTTTAGTCTTCTGAGAACCATCTCTTCACTCCAAACACCTCACAGAAGTGTCTTCTGTGATGGGCCCATGGGACACGGACATGGCATTATAATTCATTCAGTGGGAGACCACACAACTTCAGGAAGATACCCAGGGTGAGAGGGAAATG
The DNA here is from genome assembly GCA_013399875.1 of Gymnorhina tibicen. NCBI lineage: Eukaryota > Metazoa > Chordata > Aves > Passeriformes > Artamidae > Gymnorhina > Gymnorhina tibicen. Next base: position 197,822 of record VXAZ01008968.1, on the reverse strand, counting down.
TTAAGAGGGATTGGTTGGGGACATAGAGGAGAGCGCGAGAGAGACTGATGACTGAATTACAAAAGATTTTCCACCTCTGGAAGCAAGGGGAGCAGAGATTGTGCTCTTTCATTACAGACTGCCCCAGGGAGGTCAGGGCTCTTTGCTGGGTCCATGCAGAGGCAGTAACCAGGACTCAGGGCACGTTTTAGTCTGGGCTTTGCAGTGAGCCTCCAAGCACCTGGCTGCAGTGTTACACATAACCTACCACCCTCAGTATTGGTGTCTGGTGACTTTCCAGTGTTGGATGCTAAACATTATATAGGAGAGTGGCAATGGCTTCAGCAGATTGTTTGGGTCTTTTGTTTCAACAAGATCTCTGAAATTAATTTTGGTTGTTGTTCTTTGATCTGTTGCAGGAGATACAGAGTTTGCTCACTAACTGGAAAGGGCCAGACCTCACGAGTTACGGGGAGCTGGTGTTAGAAGGAACATTCCGCATTCAGCGAGCCAAAAATGAGCGCACGTTGTTCCTCTTTGACAAGATGCTGCTAATTACAAAAAAGAGAGATGAAATGTTTGCATACAAAGCTCACATACTGGTATGTCACAGAGCAGGTGGTAATGTGCTGTCTACAAGTCTCCCTGAAACTCCTCTGTGATTCGCATTGTTTCCTCTCTTCGTTGCAGTGCGGAAACCTGATGCTTGTTGAAGTAATACCAAAGGAACCTCTTAGCTTTAGTGTCTTCCACTACAAAAATCCTAAGATGCAACATACTGTCCAGGTACGAACAGAAACCTCCCTGCCCACTGGGTAACCTGGCTGATGTCCATATGCTTTTTATGACCCTGCATAATGCAGGAATGCATTTTTCTCATGGTGCCCAATTTTTTTATCAGGCAAAGTCACAGCAAGACAAGCGCCTTTGGATTCTTCACTTGAAGAGGTTAATTCTAGAAAATCATCCTGCTAAAATTCCTGCCAAGGTAAAAAAACCCCAAAAAACCAACCAATCAGCCACACAAAAAACCCCAACAAAATCACAAGACACTTCCTTCCTGTATACTAACTTAAAACAATCTTGTTAGCTGCAAGATACATGCAATATACATAGTTTAGACTCCAGGATGCTAATTAACATGTTGTTTCCTTATATCTTTAAAAGTTCCTCAGAATTAATGGGAGAGTTCCACTATAATTACCTGCAGGGCTTGGTATGGGAGTAGAAGAATTTAACTGGGTTAGCAGCATTTGCCTGCCAAGACTTAAGTAATGGAGGTCAGAAATCTTGACTGTAGGAGCACATCTTAGCTTGATGCTGCCTGTCTGAAGAGCACTGAGATGCACTAATTGCAGGACTGTAGATGTTCTTAATTTTAATCTGTGTTGGTTAGGTATCGTAGCAGTGAAGCCATTGGCAGCACACACTTCACTGCAACTGCACGTGCCCATCCTGAACCCAGCATCCTTAGGTGGGACATCTGGCCCTTTTTGGTGGGATAGCTGGCAAGCTTTATGCCAGAAAAAACGAGGCACTGATACCATATTCATAGCTATAATATCTCGGAATAAGGAGATTTCCTCCTCTTATTTATGAAATCCAGTATTAGAGCTTCAGGTGATGCCTCCCAGTGTAACATAACAGCACCCCTCAAAGGGGGCTAACCCTAGTTAGCTCTTGCCAAGACACAGCAGACACTGACTTGTGTGGAAACAGGATTTTTTTTCACACTGAGTTTACTCTTGGTTTTTCAGTTTCCCTGACTGTTTTTTTCACTCAGTTTTATGCTGAAATGGCTAAAAAATGTTACCTGTGACTGACATGCACCATACTGTGCTAACACGCATTTTCAACAGTGTGACAAAAAGAGACTTATGGGAGAAAAAACCCTAGCAGGTCCTATTGCTAATTCTCCTCTTATCTTTTTGTTGACAAAGTCTATTGAAGGTATAATGTTTATGCTAGTATCCATACTTACACTGTAAATACTCAATGCAGCTCATTAGATTGTTAAAAGAAAAAGAATTACAGCACGATCCCAGCTTTTGTATCAATTTTTTTTTTAATTTCTTATTCGATTTTTATTTTATCTGTGGAAAAAATGTGACACCAAAAGTATATTCTGCTCAGAGAAACAGTTTCACTTGAGAAAGGAAAAGTCTAATGAAATAAATCTCTGAGGTTATTGGCACATTTTTAATTTTTTTTTTTTCTGTCAAACGTAATTGCTTATTGTGAGGCTTCTGTCTGCCTCACAATTTTTTGGAGAATTTAATAGTAGTCCACATGTGACGCCTGGTGGAAAATTACCGAACTGCACCTGTAGAGGGGCAAGCAGCCTGGATGGGATATTTCACTTTAGATTATTTTCTTACTTAGTAGCTGATATGCTTCCTAAAACATCCAGATATTTTTTTTTCTATTAAAAAAGGGAAAAATTTTAAGCAATCAGGAGATGCTCTCTATCCTGCATCAATCTTTCTTAAACCAAATTTTGACTTTTTTTTTAATAGCTGTTCTGCAAGGAAAATCTTGACGGAAGAAAGGTTTATAGCATTTTATACACCAATAACTTTAGAGTTAAAAATATAATACGGGAGTTAAACTATTTGGTAATGCTGCTAACCATATTTATTAGTTCCCAAATTAAACTGGTTGTTATTTGCATATAAGCTCACTACTCTCTGTAATATGCAATAAAGCTTGCCCTGCTACTAATAGTTTTAACTTCTTCATTTGTTATTTTTTCTCTTCCAGGCCAAGCAGGCAATTCTCGAAATGGATGCCATACGTAAGTTGGCTCTTCTTCACTTTTGTTTTAAATATTAATAAAACCATCTTCAAAATTTTGGCTTTAGCTGTTGGTTTCATCTGAGATGGAAGAAGGCCAGGCTTATGTTCCTTGAATTACGACCTTGCTGGAAAAGGCAAAATTCGATGCAGATCCTTTAGAGTTTGTTGGGAAGGCTCTGACTGAGAAACTGGCAAACAGACACGATGGTGGTGGATGAATGTTGCTGGGTTAGTTCTCTGGAACCGGGCACAGCTACCTGGGCAAAGCATTTCCATGGCTGCCTGGGTAACAGCTACCTGCATACCAGCAGCGTGTCTTGCTTGTGTAGCTTCAGGCTCTGATGAGGTGCAACTGTATTAGTCACAAAGGGACTGTGGCACTCACTCCAAAGGGAGCTGCCAAGGTGTGCAAAGTGCCATCCTTGTCACTCTCTTATTCCCCGTGCCTCTGCTTGTTCCACAGATCACCCAGGCTTCCACTATAGCCCTGAGGGAGAAATGAAATCGTCGTACCAGCCTAAGGAAGGCACTGCTCCTCACAGAGTGAGAAGGAAGTCAGGTGAATAAACTCATTTACCCCCTAGATGTCAAAAGGAAAAACAAGCAGGGTTGTTTTGGGGATGGGTTAGGCTGGGCACATGGAATTGGTTTTTAATCTCCACTCCAGGCAGATTTAGCATGGCACAGTATCTCTCAGATGTGGATGAAGTATCTTAATCATTTGGGTTTTTTGTGATTTATTTTTTCATCTACTGTTTGCATTTAATTTAAGGAGTATACATTTGTAATGGTGGATGCATAAAGAACAATTGGTACTCTGTAATAGATTAAAGAATGCATATGGAGGAAAGCCAGTCACATTATTTAAATCTGACATCCTCCCCCACCACAGTTATCATCATCTCAGAAGTGGTTCCATCCTGATTATGATAGGCTTATTATTTCAAAACATGATTAGTATCTTTACTTAGTGTAATGTTTGCCTTATGGATAATAGAGAATTTAGAGGTGGTTATGCTGACTTTGGGCTTTTTTTTCCCTCCTAGCTCCATAATTACTCTCAAAGACACTACCAATGTCTTTGTAATTGGGTGACTTCATATTGCAGTCACTGTGTTCCCCTCTTTGTCTCGTTAAAGACCTTTCCAATTTGCAGTGTGTAACATTGTGTATTGGGAATGACTGAAACAAAGCTCATGAGAACACTGATGTAATGATTTAACACACAGCAGCATTTGTGTGAAAAATAGTCAAGTTCAAATAGTTTGAGTTGTGTTCCTTCGTTTCTGAGGTGTTTGCACACCTTTGTTGCATTGGTGCTGCTCTTCCTGTGAAAGGAACAACACAAAATACTGATCAAAGGGGGCCTATGGAATCTTCAGCTTTTTAAGCCTTTCTAAGATGTTGGCACCTTATGCATATTTCTAATAGAAAACCTCTAACACCTTAGAGCAATAGCAGAGGTGACCAGGTCTTTTGAAAGCAGGAATCTTACCATGGGATAAAAATTTATGTGTGCATTGATGTATGGAGGGCAGCTGCTATTGCGTTAAGAAACAAAAACGTTCTTTGGTAACAGCTGTAGATTTGACACTTCAACAAATACTTCTTTGTGAGGAAATTTTGTGATAAAGAAATTAAATCTGGCTGCACTGCATGGGCTCAAAAACTTAAATTTTTATATACATGTTATAAAAAGTTGTCCAGGATGCCCACAGCTTTCTTTGGAATGCCACAGTGAATAAACATGTTGTTGTCTTTTTCAGAACCCTCATCTAGAGTCCATAAAGTTTTGAAGTCAAATGGTAAGCTACTTTGTGTACTGTCTACTGACCTGGTGCTTCTGTACTTTGTAGAACAAGAAAAGACAGGTTCTTTTTTCTTGTAACTGTCCCTAAATACATTAGGGAGAGGAAGAGGAATTTTGGAAAAAAAAAACAAACCCAAAATGTTTGTGTTTAAATCCAGTGTCTGCTTTTCCACACTTGGGGTTTGGTCCTGTAAACATCCTGGGAACTGAACACACCAAGTCTTGGCCATTGTGAACAGTTCTTCATATCATAGCAGCGCAAAATCAGGGCCTTAAGTGGAACTCTGGTAAAGCTCATGCTGTCTCTGTTTTATCAGAGATCCTACAGTGTGTTTGCTCAATTGCTGCTGCATTCAACCCCCTTTGGGGAATTCATAATTGGGGTATTAGTGTAGCATTGAAATGGGCATAGACTGATACCAGTTTGATTATTCACTGATGTGTGTATTCTGTTTTCAGATGTAAGTCCAGATATGCAGAAGGTAAGCCATTTCTTATATTTCTTGGTTTAGCACATTCATATGACTTAGAGCACAGTATTTACTGGAGAATTTGCATCTTCTTGGTTATGTTGACCTTAAGAATGAAAACAAACCCATAAATGTTATTTAGCATCTCAAATAAGATTACTGGAATGAAAGAAGTAGAAATACAGCTTACTATTTTGAGAATATTTAATGAAGAAAAAATTACTGCTCCATATATTGTTGTGGTTTATAATACAGTCCAATCAATTACTAGTGCTATAGGATACTTTAAAATACCACTAGAATCAAGGAAGTGCTGTGTATAAAAATAGTGTTTATTCTTTGGATCATATTATCTTTGCATTTATTAAATAAGTCTGGAAAGTTTCAGCTTACTCTGATTTTTATATATATATATATATAATGATACATCACCAAACAGAGCAGATGCAGCTTAAGCAGATTGAAATGATCATCTCTAATTTTTACAATTTCTGCAAAAATTTATATTGAAATTCCCAGTGCAGTTTAAAAGTTTCATGCTGAATTTCAGCTCTTAAGGTTTTATTTAGGATGGAATTTAAAAAGTGTGTGTGTGTTCTAAATGGAGTACATTAGATGCTACTTCACTGTCATGCCATAACGCTGCAGCTCAGGATTCAATGGGAGTGGGTTTTTTTTGCATATATTTTTTCAGTTCTAAATATCATGTGGAAAAGTACTAATTGTTGTACTTATTTCTTTATAAATCTCATTTCAGTGCAGCTAACTGACTGTAGGTTAAACATTGCCTGTGAGTCTGATGTAAAGCAGGATCTTATGAAAATATAGAATCTTTATAAACTTCTAATCAAAGTTCCATGGTTTGTTTTTTTTTAAGCGGATGGGCATTGAAGGAGCCCTATTATCTCAAGCCACCAAACTAGGATCAAGTGAAGCCTTGCTGAATTCTAGGAAAAAGGTTTCACTGGAATCCAGTGGGCTGGAGAGCCAGTTTCAAGAGTCTATTGAACCAGCCTACAGTAGTGATCAGGATGAAAATCTTCAGACTTCTGCTACGGAACAGATTGATGCTGATGATGAAGAAGAGTCTGAACAGGTAGGAAAAAGAGGGGAAAAGATCAAATCATTTCTTCCTGGGGAGAATGGAAGAGGGATTAAAATTATATGTAAAACAGCCATTAGGCGGGAATGCATTGCAAGTGTTTACAATTTTCTCTCCTTAGAAATATTTTTACTGAGGCTTCACACAATACTCACTTGCATTTTAACAGAGAAGATATAAAAGTAGCCCCTATACAGAGGGAGAAATTCCCACTGCTTGAATGAGATTTTACTTAGTCCTTTGCAGTCCTCAAACCTAGTTGTGACAGAAAAGTTTTACCTGTTGCACACAACTGGCTTTTCCTTGCTTCTTCAGCTGATGCCATGCAAAAACCTTTTTAGGCCACATGCAGAGATAGTGCCTTCAAAGCAAGGACTTAGAATATTAAGTTAAGATTCAGGCACTGCTGCATGTGATAGGATGTTTCTTGATCTGCAAGCCTCTGGCAGTAGCTATGAACATGTGACCTTGAATATGAGAAGTTTTGAGTAGGATTTCTGAAAATTATAGTCTTTATCTGTTACTACAGCACAGATGGTAGTCTTTCCCACTCAGTATGATGTTTCCACACAAATGTAGTACCTTTGAAAGACTAAAAATCCAACTGCAAAATGTGGCTGTATTAAAGAATCTAGATTTTCAGTTTATTTGGTTTAGTTAATACTGAGGTCATATCCCTGTGTGGTTCATTTATTTTGTGAATTATCTAAAACCAGTTATTGAAATTCTTTTTGAAGCTGACTGTGCATTTCCTCTTTGAAATCACACTATTTGCATTTTAAATATTTGACAAAACAGTATCTTGTACCAATGTAGTGCAGTGTCTTGTAATTATCCCTCTTGCTGACATAAGTGAGAATTGAAAGAATGAGTAAGCACAAAAGAATACCACCAAAAAAATGTGTTAGTGGTTACTACTAGATGTGCCAATGATACTTTTACACGTTTTCTAAGCTCTTAATCATTCTTGTGGCGGTGCTCTGACAACTCATAAGCTGTTTCAGCTCCCAGTGTAGATCCCTGACCTGTTGTAGCTTGTAATAATTTCTCTGATTGTAGATTATACAAAGAACTGTAGATTTTATTGCCCTTCCCCCTGTTTTTTTTCTTTAAAATCACAGCAAAACTCACTGCAGAAATCAAAAGGGGGAAGAAAACGACTTAATAGTCAAGCTGCTGAAAATGTTGAAAAACGGAGAAGTCTCAATCTCAATAAATGTGAAATGCAGGTTTGTAATTATTATGTTTTACTTCTATTTTGCTATGCATCGAAGATATGTCAAAGAAATCTGTTTTCCCGAGGTTGACAGATACATCATCTTCTGTTTATGTCATGTATTTATATTCATATCTGTGATTAAAGACTGTTCTTTTGGGGGCTGGGAAAAACAAGTAACTAACCAAACCAATTGGCATTAACTTAAGACAAAAAGAATTCTCTTTCCTTCTCTCCCAAACTCTGGCCAGCAATCTCTAAAGCATCCTTTATGTTGGCATTAGTGAGCATGTGGCCTTGCTGTAAATTAGATCTGGATGAAAATCTACACTAAAAAGAAAAAGAAATTTTCAGTGGCATGTGCTATAGAGAGCATAAGATTCCTTTCTGCTAGGGTTATAGGCAAGGAAAGGGAGGAGAACAAAACTTTTGGCACAAGCTCAAAGTCAGATTAGCTTAATCCAACTGTGAAGCTGCAGAGTTAGCATAAAAGGTTTAATCTAACTCCTGCCAAACAAATTTGGCTTTAATTACTCATGCATTAACATAAGCTACTGTCTTGTATTTGAAGTAAGATGTTATTAAACACCAAGAGTGAACTCTGAGCCACGGTAAGGATTAGGAGGCAAAGTAGTCTGACACTGCCACCTTGGCTCCCTCGCTCTCTGTTGAGAGCGCTCACCCTGCCCATCTCCACGAGATTCCATGCTGCAGGACAGACTGGTGCTATGGCAGTCCTGTGAAAAGAGGGAATTGCTGTATTATTACAGGGATATGCTAATGTTACCTGCAAATTTCAAATCTCCACAGAACTCCAAGGACCCTTCAGATGAAGAGTCCCCCCAGCTGAATACTGATCTTCCATTTTCCTGCACGGCTAGACAGCCACAGTCTCCTAGACAATTCAGCACACCCCAGAGCAACTCTCTGATCATGAATATCCTGGGGGGAAGTACCTCCGTCAGAAACATCTGGACGGACCATCAGATCAGGCAGGCATTGTTTCCGAGCCGGCGCCCACCTTATGAGAATGAGGATGATGAAGACGATTATCAGATGTTTGTACCATCAGCGTCAACCTCCAACGCAAATTCAGCTCCTGGTGGAGAAAGGAGGGGTTCTTCTGGGCGTCCATGCAGCTGGCACTTGGGGCAAGTGCATCAAAACGAGACTCCCAGCCCCACTCGTCACAAAATTGTTAGACGGGCCAGTAGTGCTGGTGAAAGCAACACGTGTCCAGCCAGCGCCAGGTACAAAACAGGGGAGCGTGGTTCTCGAAGGGAGGTGAAGATAGCAGAGGGGAGTAGTAGGAATGCGTATCCCGAATCTTCAGAGGAGCTGACTATCGATGATATTGAACATGTTTATGATAATATCAGCTATGAAGACTTAAAGCTGATGGGTCTGACAAGAAGGGAGGAGATGCCCTGTGGTCCCCAGAGATCTGCTAGAGACTCTCTGTATGAAGCTGAAAGCAAAAGCAGCTCAGATTCACCTTCCAAAAAGAAAACAGCAAATCAAAAGAGGACCTCCATTCATGCTAGTCGGGAGGAGGTACTACTCAGTAAAGAAGCACCAACTTCAAGTTTGGATGAGCTCAGGATTGTTGAAGACAACATCTATGACACCATACTGCTTCCAGAAACATCACTATTGAATTTTAAATGTGACCCCTTAAAATCCTCTAAAAGGAGGAGCTTTATGGAAAAAGACTTTGCATATTGTGACAATCTACAACATTTTGTTTCTGAGGAGAGTCTTCAGTTCAGTGAAGATGAAAGTCCTTACCATCGTGTTCCCATTGACAATGACTATCTGAGCTTAGTAGATAGCTCTTCCAACTCTGACTCGCTGTCGCATAAGTCTGCCGCAGATAAACTCTCAGAAGAAGTAGATGAGATTTGGAACGACCTGGAGAACTACATCAAGAAAAATGAGGAAAAGACAAGAGACCGTGTCCTTGCAGCCTTTCCTGTTTGTAAAGATGACATGCAGGAAAGGCTGCATGCTGGTAGCACACCTGAACTGAGTAAAGATGTGGAGTACTCACTGTCTACTCTCTCTCTGCCAGAAACTCCTATTTTCCCTAAAACTGTGAAGCCCAGGGCTGCCACCATAAGTGAGGCTAATCTCAGGCTTGAAGACACTACACCATGCAAGAACTCTTTTATGAGTTTGAACAGATCTTCCTTCTCCAGTGAGATGCCTTTTGTAGATAGTCCCTATGAAGCTGCCAGTAGTGTTCTGTCCAGTGCACCTGCAGAGGGTGTGGAAAATGATTTGGCTGTTATGGATAAAACAAAGAACAGAGTTTTTATGATGGCAAGGCAGTACAGTCAAAAAATTAAGAAGGCTAACCAGCTTTTGAAAGTTAAAAGCCCAGAGCAGGAACAGCCAGCTAGCAGACAACAGAAGCTGAAACACAAAGATCTTGCTGCTATTCTGGAGGAGAAGAAACAAGGAGGTCCTGCTATTGGTATGTTAAAAACATTTCTGTACAGATACATTGCTTTAGTAACTTTCAGTGAGCTTTGTGTTCTGAACTGGAAGATTGTGAATTTTCCTCACCTTGGTCATTGAGTATCAGGATTGTATTTTCTGTGTTACAACTGAAATGAATTTTCTCAGACTGCTTTAACCTGAATAGTCCTTTATATCTCATTTCTTGTTGTTACTTGATAACTTTGGGAAGAAAGAGTGGGGCAGTGTCAGGAAAGAGCAATTCAACTGAGGCTAGAAGTAGAAATAATGCCTGAGCACTATTGGCCTCTCTACAGAAAAGCAGTCATTTCCTTTAATAGCGTGATCTTCAGAGTTTGACAAAAGTGTTTTTTCAAGTTGGTTTGCCTTCTAACAAGTCACATACATTAGCTCAGGTACCATTCAGAGTCTTACCCATAAGCATAAGGAATGTGGTCCGATAAGAAAGAGCCAGTAGTCTTGCTCTAGCTAATGAATGGCAAAGTCATGGATATGCAACAGCTCTGAAACTATTTTTGTCCATGATCAACTGAAACAAATTGAAGACGTGGAGGCAGGAGACTCCATGCACTGGAGTGTCATTCTTGCCTTCTTGGGATATTTTTAAAAGCCCGTAAATATCTTATTTACCAGGCCATTTTTAGAATGTTCTTTTCTATTTTAACATGAAACAAGCAGCATATTATTGGAACCATGTGCTGCATTGTGTCCTGCATGACTGCTCACTGTAGCAAGATATTTTATACTTCTTTTCCTGAACAAAGTGTACTGAAATGTGATGCAAAGGCCTTTCCAGCCTCCATTGTTTCCTGTTAATTTGCAGAGGCCAAATTTATTGACAGAACTGACTCTTCTCTACCGATACTAAGTGTTTTGAGGTTTTTAAATTTTAACATGTTTAATTGCAATGGATGCCTTGTTTCTGCTAAGTTAATTCTCTCTTCTTTCCAGGTGCCAGAATAGCTGAATATTCCCAGCTTTATGACCAAATTGTCTTCAGAGAGAGTACTCCTAAAGTCCAAAAGGAAGCTGGGGCCACTCCTCAGGAGCCATCAGCTGGGAGGTTTTCCACACTCATGGCCACATCTCCTCCCTGTTCCCAGCCTGCTAGTGAGTGCTCAAGAGCAGAAGATTGGCTTTTGCATTCTACGTACAGTAACGGCGAGCTGGCCGACTTCTCTCCGTGGCCTGAATCCCAGGACCCAAAGTCCAAGAACTTGTACACGGAAGCTGGTACAAAAAGCAATTCGAAGCAGTTGCCATCAGCTGGCTCGGTGCCTTCCCTTCAGATTTCCAACCGTTTGCATGTCCCGGCGCAGAGGTGGAGCGCCATTATAAGCCAACCGAACAAAGAGAACTTGCATCAAGATCACGTCTATAACTCTCTGGGGAGGAGAGTCAGCAACGTAAAACCACAGGCATACAGCAGGTCGCAGTCCTCGTCCTCAATCGTGGTCAACAGGTCTGGAGAATCAATTGTATATAATAATGAAATTGATAAGAAAAGGCTCCATTTGAATAGGAACTTTAGATTCAACAGCCATCAAACTCCGGGAATTGCTTCAGGATGTACAGGGCCGGAGATGAGAAAGCAGATCCCTGAAAACTGTTCAGATATGATTCTGCAGGATTCTCAAAAGGTCCTGAGAGTGAACAGAGCCTCCCCTCTGACAGCACAGATGGCCACTCAGAACTATTTTTTGAATTTCAAAGATTCTGAAGAAGGAGAAGGGGATGATGATGACTATGTTGAAATAAAGTCTGAAGATGAGGGGTCTGACTTGGAGACTTCTCAGAACCAAACGAGGAAATCAGATCCTAAAATGTGTAACACAGATGCTGTTCCTTCTGAAACATTCTGTGGCAAGACTGTCTCCTGTACTCCTGCAAAGTCTGCCAGCAGCAAACACGCACTTACCCCGTATCTGACTGCATATAGTGATTCGGATAAACTGAATGACTACCTGTGGAGAGTACCATCTCCTAATCAGCAGAATATTGTCCAGTCTCTAAGGGAAAAGTTTCAGTGTCTCAGTTCAAGTAGTTTTGCTTGATGCTTTCAGTAATTTCTAGCTGTACTGCCTTATCATGACGGAGTATATACTAGGACAATCAGTACTGGCATCATGTATTTCCATAATATTACACTATCAGGCATTGTATTGCAATAATATTGTAAATAGATGTGAAATGTATCTTTTAAAAAATGGTTTAGAATCCTGGATGTGAAAAAGGCCACGTGCACTGTCTGAGGTCTCTCCATAGCACATGTGAACTTCTCATCTCCTACTGAACCTTCACATCTCTTCCTTTGTTAGGTGTGATACCACCTGATTCTTGCCATCGAAGCAGGTGTGATGCCATTTGATTCTTAAACCATTTTATCATGTGGAAACCTTAGTGTTTAGACTTTCCAGTTGGTGTCCAGTGTTCTGCATCCAAAATACCTGATTACTCTACTCACGTGCAGGAGCATTTAGCTGGGCAGCTGCTCCTGTGACTGTGCAGATTTCTGAGCAGGGTTCTGGTTATTACACCAACAGGCTACATGTGCAATTGCACATACTTTTTTGCACGTTACTTTTCATCAGACAGATTCCAAGTGTGTGGGACCAATGCATATGCTACATTACTTTAGAGCAAGCTTCTTACATTTTAAAGAAAATCTAGTCCTAGTACTTGTGCCAGGCTGATAGCTCTGTGTCTGAAGCCTCTTCTACTTTCTGGAACTGTAGGAGGCAGAAGATGGGCAGTGTGTTTTTGAGAACCTGTGGACGTGACACAGTCCTTGCCTGGGGAATGGTTTTGGCATCAGAAGGGGAGCTGCACTGCTTGTGAAGAGGGCTAGACCAGTTTTGGTAGCTCCAGTGATGGAGGTATTTGTGACACGCAAGCAAAATCTGAGTATCCTGTAGCTTAGCACCCAGCAGTCAAAAGCTGCTGTGCAGAGTTTGAGAAGAAGCTGTGCGTCATATGCAATGACCTGCTGGGCATTTGTTCAAGTCCCAGTGTCAGTAACTACGAGAGAATGAGGCTTGGCCAGATTCTTGGGTGAAATACTAATCGTGGGGCATGTTTGGCCCATCGGGTGGTTCAGTGATACTGCTGGTTGAGTGACAAGCTGCAGTCCCCAGGCCATGCATCTCCTGTAGCAGGAAGTGACCCTTCCTGACAGAGAGAGGTAAAAGATACATTTTGGAAATCAGTCAGGGCTGAGTCTAATCCAATTTATGTACAATAAAAAGTAGCTTAAAAATGAGAATACATTCCATTCTTTTGCAAATAATGTATAGAATAAATGCTGCCATTTAGAGCAAGGACAGGCTTTCCAATACCAAGTACTCCCCTTCATCATCTTTGTTGCACAGCTTTGGATTCTGTTACTTGAAAACACTGTACCGAAAGGAAAGACTAGATACATCTACACTGATCATCTTGTGTGACTGTTGTTCTTTTTTGGTGCTTATATTCTTCAGATTACATGGATAAAGCCAGTACCGAGTTAAACATATCAATAAACGAAGGAATTTCATTGAAATACTATTTTTACTAACCACGTATCACTCCCCTCAGTTACAGAGCACTGTACTTCCAGAACAGCTGATTATTTACTACATTGGTTACCATGAGGAAAACCTGAAGTTATCAGTGTACAGCTAAACACTTGTAGACTAAGATTTGAGGACTTGAATTTATTAGAAACGACTAAATTATTTACCACACGTATCTTGCATTGACTAGGAGTTGTTATTTTGAGGGCTGGTTGGTCATGGTACTTACTAGCTCATACCACAGGGATACTTGTTACAGTCAGCACACCCCCTGTGATAGGACCCCTATCTATCTAGTAAAATCCGCCTGAGAAATAATGTTGTACATATTTAAGACGCCGAGGTGTAGCAGAGCCCATATTTATTTAATATAGCTTGTAAAGTATTGTAAATATGGATAGAAGGTAAATCTGTGGGCGCACATCTAGATTTGTTTAAACGGCTTTAGGAGAATGTTTAACTCGCATCTCATGCAATCAGTGGAGTTGGGAGGGAAGGGAAATAAACCAACCAACCAACCAGAAAAAGGGACTTCTACTACTATTGTAACTTCTCCCAGGGACCATTTCATACTATTTTTAATAAACGTTGAGTATGCAAAAGCTTTGGGTGCTTTTCATTGCGGGGGACGGAGGAAGGAAGGTATTGGCTTCTGCCGGTCGGAGCTGATGTTCGGGGGTAATTTGCACGGGGTTTTTTTCTTGCAAATAAAGCGGAAGCGAAAGCGGGGGAGCGCCGGGGCGGGGAGCGGGAGCAGGCGGTGCTCCATCCCCGCCCGCCCCCTGGCCCCGCTCCCGGCCCTGCCCCGTGATCGCCGCCGCGGCTGCCGGAGCGCACCGGAGGGATG